>CAJGYO010000001.1:141964486-142271406 GCA_904845875.1 Miscanthus lutarioriparius | reverse complement strand
ATCTGAACATATCGATGGGTTCCCGTCTCTAGTGCATAGATGGTGCATGCGGCATTTTGCCGCTAATTTCTAGTGGCACCAGAGGAAGAAGGAGGTTTGTGATAGGTAAAGGCTCTATGTTGTGTACGTATAGAGCACCAGTTCAAGGAGACAAATAGAGAACTAGACAAGATGCTAAACAAAGCGTGCAAGGTCTGGTTAGAGGGGCAGATGGAACAGAAGGCTAAGTGGGCATTAGCATATGACAAGGGCGGTTTTAGGTATGACATCATGACCACCAACTCTTCAGAGTCTTTCCACTGTGTATTCACCGGAGTTCAATAGTTTCCTGTGTCTGAAATTGTTGAGTTCTCATTTCACAAGTGTAACGAATATTTTATTAAGAGGTGGGAACTTGCTCAAAGGAATCTAGCTGAGCTTGGGCGATTTGAAAAGGCTGAAATAGAAAATTTGAAGAAGGCCGAGGAACTGGCCAAGCAACATACCACCGAGCCATATGGACCTCACCGGCATGTCTTTAGTGTATGGGGGAAGGGTGGCACAAGCTTGGGCGGCGAACGTTATGGTGGACGAAACTACCGAGTTGATCTTAATAAAGTAGAGTGCAGTTGCAACATCCCTCAGATCATGCATGCCCCTTGCTCTCATATGATCACGACCTGCAGGGTCCGCGGATATGATTTCGAGGGTCTACCATATATGTCACTCTTGTATCTCTGTTCGAACATCGTTAGTATTTGGTAGAGGAGCTTAGAGCCATACCTTGACCCGACACAGTGGCCCCCTTATCATGGTTATGACTATGTGTCGCATCCATCGCTAATGAAGGTAGGGAAGGGTAGGAGAAAGAAGAAGCGACTCATGGGGGACATGGATGCTATGAGAGGATACGACGAAGACATGTACGAAGGGGGAGACTTCAACGAGACCCGTGGCAGGAATCTTTGCTACATTTGCAAAGAACCTGGTCATAAGGCTAGCAGGCACAGAAGATAAGGGCAGCAGGTCCATACATAGAACTTGCTTTTTTTCCTAGTGAACTTGTTTGATATGCTTCTTAATGTTACTTTCAATATGTACATGTTCTTTCATATTTTGTATATGCTGCATAGCATGTAGTTTAAAATTTGTAATGCTACATAATGTTAATTTCAATATTGTATTATTCATAATATTTGTTCTAACCATTTATTCAACATCAGATGTACCCCATTCTTGAGGTGGAGTACGATGAGGAGCACTGAGCTCACAAGTTGACTGACAGCGACACTAAGGTGGCCTTGATTTCTTTGAGGCCACGCACGCACAACAGGGCTCACCAATGGGATGAGTGTTACGCGCCGTACATACAGCGTGCCGGCTTCCTCGAGCTTGTCCGGGTTGTGAACTCCGGTCTTCCGGCCCTTGACCCCGCACTTCTCACTGTAGCTATAGACAGGTGCGAGTCCCTTTATTCTCCATAAACATTCTTAAAATGGATTTGATGTAACTAACACTCGTTCTATTTTCATAATGCAGCCTCACAGGTGGAGGCCTGAGACCCACACGTTCCACCTACCTTACGGCGAGATGACCATCACCATGCAAGACGTGAAGGCTATTTTTGGCCTTCGGTTGGGGGACTTCTAGTGATAGGTATAGTTGACAACGATCACTGGAGAGACCTGGCGGCTTAGTTTTGTGGCTTTATTCCACCGAACGACGAGGATGCTAGAAAAAATAAGTAAGGAATTGAACCATATTTAATACTTACATTGTTTTCCTGAAGCCATTGTGTTTTGTGAATTTCAGGAAAACTTCTGGTGTTTCATCATCATGGATCATAGAGCACTTTGAGAACTTGCACCCACAAGCTGATGATGCTAAGATCGAGAGGTTCGCTAGAGTTTGGCTCTGGCACTTTCTTGGCGCTTTCCTATTCCGTGACACATCGGGCAACACCATTAGCTGAATTTTCCTTGAGATACTACGCCAGCCGTGGGAGAACATAGCGATGTACAGCTAGGGCAGCACGATCCTGGCATGGACGTATCGACAACTTTGCGTTGCCTGCCGTCACACCTCACCGAACACGAACCTAGTGGGTTGCTTCTACCTACTCTAGGTTTGGTGTTGGGAAAGATGGCCCATTGGGAGGCCCCTTCTTTTAGGTTTGCCTATAAGTATTTTGGTTCCCTACTTACTTCAAAGCTATTACATATGATGAAATTATGATTAGTTAATTCATTTTCATGTTTAATATAGCAATGGAACCACCATGATACACTGTCTACTGCTCTGTATATCTAGAAGCAAGCAAAGTTAGTTAGAGGGAATCCACAGCGCAAGTATAGGGAGTACATGGACTTGCTCGATGTCCTAACACAGCACTAGGTTACGCTCTCTTTGGTTACATACGTGTGTGTTGTTGTTGGATCTACACTATATCACAAGCTAACTTAATTACGAAATGTTCAGGTGACTTGGTGTCCTTAGGACGTTATGGAGCTACAGCACTATCTGAGTCCTGTCACTAGGCAAGAGTCCGACGAGTATTGCTGCAATATCCCTCTTATTTTCTTCCATGTGGTCGAGATCCACTTGCCCATTAGGGTTTGCAGGCAATTCAGAAGAATTACAGGCTACCCACCACCACTTTACTCCACCAAACAAAAATTGCACGGGTGCATTATCGATTCATAACAAAGCTACAATTGTGAGGTGTGTGTGGTAGAACTAACTATCATTTTGTTGCAGGTATGACCACAGGAAGAGGTACAAGGACAAGGATGGTGTGTGAAGCACTACGAGTACATCCAGTTGTGGGAGACCAGGGAGCGGCAACCGGTCGATGTGGATCCGCCACCGACCAGCACACCTTCAACAAGTACCTCTGGTGGCTTCATAGGTCTACGAGGACACATATCAAGCCCCCTTACACTAAGGACGCAATTGACGATGACTCAGAGAAAGATGTCATTGAATATGTATACGACATTGCCACTAGGGAGGAGACACAACCAGAGAGAGCCCCACTACAGAGATACGTGGTAAGATACTCAAATGCTACAATCTGTTATCCATTTGGCATTTAGTTAGTGTACTAAAACAGTTCAACCTCATTTCTATACCTAGGCCACACAATTGTAAATGTTATCCAATGAAGCAGTGTTTTGACTTCATGAGTCTAGAGGGCAGGGGCCAGACATTCTACATGTTTTTGTGGAGGTACACATAAACTTGTCCATTATGAAAATGTTTGTTTAGTCTCAATGTGCTTGGGAAATATTTTTTCTTTAACGTCTGGTGATGCAGAAAGTGAAGAAGAGTTGCAGGAAGCTAGCTTAGAAGTTGAGCTTCATGGATACTCCATGGGAGGAACCCGACTACCTGGCGTGGTCGGGTGGCACGGCTTTGGCCTCTTTGAGGACACCAGCTGATTCTTTTGAGCCGATGATAGGTGCGACTTCCGCTGTGCGTACACCACCTCACTATAGCGCTGGGAAGGGACCTACAGACGAGGATGACGATGCCGACAAGGACGACAACGAGGCCTAGGCTTCCATATACACCACCACCAGCGGGACCCTTGGGAAGCAGATGAGATTAGCATGTGTCAGCTAGGTGGTGCCCCGCTTGGTACCCAAGGAGACGAACATGTACTAACAAAGCTTCTTTTTTTAAATACCTAGCCTGTATGAACTAACAATGGTAAAGATTGTAACTAATCTTGCATGTCTTATACTTGCAGGGTATGAGCGGTACGCAACAGTATGGTTGTCAACCATTCCATCGCGGCCGCACCGATGTTGGGTACAATCCTAATGTGTTGCCTACAAATCCAAAGAGATAGAGGCGTCCGAGGGACCCCTACACTCCTAGGACGTAGGGTCTAGGTAAGCATAGTCTATGTTTTTTTAAGTTTTCTGAATTGCAAAATTTGTTGTCTTGCCTCCTTACTTACCCTTGTGACGATAATGTAGGTACACCTTTAACAAGGCCTTCAGATGCTCAAGAACTTGAAGGATCATGTCAGCAAGACGTCCATCCTTGATGACTTTGCCTTATTTTGAAGTTCATGTAGTACCCAAATTATGTACTAGTTGCACTTGTGGTTGAAGACCTTCGTACCAACTTGTGCACATGGTCGACTTATTTGCTTCATGTCGAACTTATGTCGAACAAATCTTATCGTGTCAAACTTGTGGTCATGAACTTAATTTAGTCTTATGTAGCAACTTGTAAACATGTGCACATGGTCGACTTGTTTGCTTCAAATTCGTTTAAAATGCGTTGAGCCTACATTAATGGTTGTATTGACGCGTCTTGGTGGCTGCTGCTCGGCTTGGGTCCGCTGGAAACAGCGTTCCGGCTTGCCGCGCCATGGAGGATGGCGCGGCAGGCTTGCTGCGCCGTGAGCCTTGGCACATCAGGTTATCGCGTCGTTTGCCCTGGCGCGTCAAGCTTGCCGCGCCTCTGGTGATGGCGCGACAGAAGCTGGGCCAGACTGAGCGCAGCAAACGCCTTACATGGTGAGGATCTAAGGGAGTTTCTCGCAAGTCTTGCGAGTAATATTGGATTAGACAAGTTTTGTGCTGCCACTCTTGTATTTACATGCATTTACCGATACATAGCAGCAGGGGCCAAAAACGAGCTGTGTGTGTTTAGTGTACCAAGCATAACGAACATGACATCTTACTGCTAATAATTAAAAACTTTTAACGGATTCCATGTGAGTCCTAAAAACATGCCTTACATAATAAAATTAGCCATTAATTTTGCTTTTTAAATTACCCACATATACGGCTGTACTATTATATGAAATATAATACAAAGTAGCCCACTTAATTGACCCTGCCGTTATAGACTTATAGTAAAAAAAAATAAAATAACGTCTCTAACCCACATCAAAGTTACTCGTACACGTTATTATCATAAAATCTTGGGTTATAGTGACTATTAGTTGGATGGATCTGAGGATGACAAATGGATAAGATGAAGATACTTGCTTAAGATCGAACATGGAAAGTCCAAGTACATGGAAACAGTGTTCGATACATGGGTGGAATACATCAATAGTTCAAATAAAACACTATTCTTTGTGACCACTTCGAAAGCACTTAGGCTACGCATTGAAAGTTCAAATACATTAATAGTTCAAATAAAACATAAGACAACACAATGAAAGTTCTAGTATATAACAACATTGTTCATTAATAAAGCATGGAACTACCAAATCTAAAGCATGCAACTAACACACGGCGCAATCAGAAATCCTCAGTCAAAAACATACTGAGTAAGCAACTCGTTGTCCGAGTACCAATCCTCTACTACAACCTCGTTGCTGTGGCTAGGCTCACCTGCATTGCCCTGATCTACCTGTCGCCTGTAGTTAGCGGCCTCCGCTTCATCTACGGCCTGAGATAAGAACGTGTTCTCTTTTGCCTTGTTTATGTGGCTAGACTCACCTGCATTGCCCTAATCTGCCTGTCGACTGTTGTAAGCAGCCTCTGCTTCATTTGCGACCTCTGCGGCCTAAGAGAAGAACGCGTCCTCCGCCGCCTACAAGTTCGTCTCTGCTAGAGCAATGAGCTCGCTCAGTCTGTCAGTGTCGTCCTCATCCTCCTTCGCCTACAAGCCCGCCTCTGCTATAGCGATGAGATCGCTCAACCTAGCAGCGTCATCCTCATCATCATCCCCCTCATCGGCCACTACAATCGGAGATAGAACGGTGCGACCAGCTCGTGTTCTATGCTCATGTAACTTCTTTTCCTAAAACCTTGCATGGGCCACCTCCGCGGTATGGTCCTCGCTGTATCCAATCCTTCATGTATAAAATGCAACCAGTTTGTGGCAGAACCGCCTAAAATAACCCACTTCTGGAGGTGCTTCTCTTCCATTCAACACTAAACACCTCAAGAGTGAGCTAATTTAAATAGTTCTGTCGAGCACACCCCATGGGAGAACCCAAAAATCCATATTTTTCAACAGGATCATAAATGGGAGAATAAAGCTTACAATATTTTAGCCATTTCTTACATCACTTTCCATGTAACATGAGAGTATAATATTTATTGTTTATAACAGCAGAATATAACCATGTTATCAGAGTTACAGATGGAGCAGGATTAATTTAAGGACATAGTAGAGCATTAACATAGTGGAGATTATATACAAGAGATGCTAACAGATTTTGCATCTTTTCTTATAAAAACGTTTAGTAAGGGTTATAAATAAACACTACGGTCGTTGCTTGAAAGAAATCATCTCTGAGCCCACCAGAAGGTTTCCACATACAAGAGTCAGCTCTAAGCATCCTCCGATCACCGACAACAGGGGAATAAAACCCTGAGTACTCGAATATACTTAGCAAGACTTACCTGATAGGAGGAAAATAAAAGACTCCAAGGATATGCAAGGCTTATTTGGCTTGTGGGTTGTTGCATCTGCGGAAAGTGTTACTAAACGTGTGTCCTTATATTCAATTTTATTAGCAATCATCATTAGTTCATTAACTAACCATTTTATGTAAGCACCTATGCTACTTTTAAGCAGGTGGTAATCAATCAGAACCATTTTACCATCTTTCATATTCCACTTCTTACTACAGTGCTAGACCCTAGCCAAGTCGTACCATATCACACGGCGATTCGTGAACCGATGTATCCCAGCTGGGTACCCCAAAACACATGCCCCGCTTGTACCTCAGGCACAAGCAAGTCCAGCCCACCACTCTCCTATCAAGGGGTCCAGGTCCCCGTCCAAACTTGGACTCCAAGCCCCCACTCCTGAGTCCCAAACTCAGTGTCGTGCTTAGACCTCCACCATCCCCGCCTCTAATCAGCCTATCCAGAAAGAGCCGGAACCCACGATAAGAGAGCAACGAGCTTTCCCGCTCCCATAAACAAGTATGTGCTCAGGATAATAAGTTTGTGACCTGACTACCATCCACTGTAGCGGACGGTCCTCAATCGACACAGGCAAAACAAGTGCAATCCGAGGCTCGCTCGAATGCCTAACCAAGTCCAGATCCAAGGTATCATTCCGTCTGGTCTCCAATTATCATTCATATATATGTTTGTCGATATTTTACCACCGATAGCCTGCCATGGGGTTACCCGGGGCAGTATGTTCGGGCTTCAACGTATGCAGAACTCGACGGTGAACGCAAGAGACAGTCGATTTATCCTGGTTCGGGCCCTCGACCGTGATCGAGTAATAGCCCTACGTTCAGTCAACGTTAGCCTTTGCGTTGGATTGATTGTGTGTTGTTGTGTTGTATGGTCCCTCTCTAGGAACTCCGCTCTCCTTTATATAGTCAGGAGATCAGAGTCCTAGTCGGTTTACAATGAGAGTTCCTAGTAGGATTACAGAATAATAATACTACTAGGATTACATGGGAAGAATCCTAGTTGGACTAGATCTTCTCTCTTCCTAGCGGGGTATCCTATGGGTCCTGCATCGACAATATTCCATGTGACAGTAACAATAATATCTTTCCTATCTCTCGCGAGTGATAGGTAATCACTCGACTTCTATCGGATCCTATAGCATAGCAATCTACACGATCCTGACATACTAGTATGATTCATAGGATAATGATATATATATATATATGCAAGTGGTTTTCATTCAACTCCTTAAAACTTAATGCACAAGCATAAGATAAAGTGCAGAATAATAAGGTTATGTACCGGGGCTTGCCTGGGTAAGATATAACCAAAGTTAACGTTCCATCATGATGACACGATCGTCAAGGCACCATCTTCTCTGCTACTTCGGTCCACTCCACGATCTATCGTTGTCCCTATTATGATATTCGTGGATGCAACACAGAGACGTAAATAATCAACGGCTATCGCAACTCTTAAAATACGATTACGCCTCTCAAGCTAATGAGCTAGCTCTGATGACTAACGTACTAGACCACGTATCCAAGTTGTCGAACTAGATGCTAATTTCCCACAATGTTTT
This sequence comes from Miscanthus lutarioriparius, assembly GCA_904845875.1. NCBI lineage: Eukaryota > Viridiplantae > Streptophyta > Magnoliopsida > Poales > Poaceae > Miscanthus > Miscanthus lutarioriparius. The sequence goes on along the minus strand of CAJGYO010000001.1, from coordinate 142,263,453 downwards.
AGTTACAAAATTCCTAGGTGTTTCTTTATTTTCTTTTATTTACTACATATATAAACTATGGCTCATTAGTTACCTCAGCAAACTAATTATTCTGAAGCTACAAAAATTACAGATGGCACATAATAATACTATGGAGCTATGGTAAAAATTTTCAAAGCTAACACTACCATCATTCTATCACAAAAATTCCCACATATTTACATCTTAAGCATCTTAGTTTAATTTAAGAACTCCTGCAAATATTATAGAACTTTGTGGATAAGATATACTAGCGGCTGGAGTATAATTTTAGGAACCTAACAAGATTAGTTTCTCAAATTTTGGTCCACTAAACAAATTTATATTGAATTTACAATTTGCCTTAGAAACTAAATTAGAAAATATTTTAGAATTTGAAACGGGCCGCCCGCAACCACTTTGGCCCAGCCGTCCAACGTGGCCCACGCGGAGCGGACACGCGCGCAGCTGGCCGGCCAAGCAAGCGGCCCGTGGAGGGGAGCCCGCGCGTGTGCCCACGCTTTTGTAGAAAAGTCCCCGTACTACGCAATTATTTCCCGGTGCCTTTGCTCACTATTGCACAAGAGGCGCATTTTTCATCTAGCACCCCAAACAAACCAATACTCACACGGAACCAGTCCCCGAGACACCCGCTGCTCGTCAGCACCGCTCTGAACGGCGCTGCGCGGCTGCGCCGCGCGAGGACAAGCTCACAGTGCGGCTTGGAGGGAGCGGTCGCGAGCTACAGGGATGGGATGGCTCATCCGGGCAGACAATGTCTACGGTAGCGAAACAAAGCGAAGCGCAAGCCGCTGCACGGAGTCAAGGCGCGACGCGACACGAGAGGAGCGACGACATCCCGACAAGGACATGCATGGGACAAGGCAGGGAAGACCGCTAGCGACTCGACGATAGCTAGATTGGGTGGCGAGAAGAGTGCCACGTCGATCCGACGATGGCCTCTAAGGCACTGGCCTAGCCCTGCGTGCGACACAGCGACACGGTGCGGCCAGGACAGCACGAGGGCACAGGAAGGCGAGGGGCATGCCGCAACGTCGACCGACACACGGCAACGACACGCGCACAGGCCCGAGGAAAAAGCCACGGCCGACAACAGCCGAGCCGGCGCCCGCCACGCGCGTGCACACTGTGACCGTGAGTCCGGACAGGAAAGTGACAAGGGTGATGTGCACGAGTTTTAAAGCCAACGAAAAACTGTGCCTAACCCAACCCGAGACCGACTAGCTATCCCAACTCGCAATTGGGACTATCAGCTAGCCAACGAAGTAATCCCTACACCCCAAGAGCGACTAGAGATGAAGATACAAGCCCGCCAACATGAGCTCGTTGCCCGATCACGGGTTCACGAACAGAACGTCCATGACGTAGTTCACAGCGCGTTCTGACGAGTTTTGGGTAATTTTTGTGAGAACAATGTTCTACCCACACCACAACTACTCATACTACGCTGATGTACTCGTCTCGGGGCAATCGATCGTGCAAAAACATAGACATACTGCTTACTCCATTTTTGTTGGGATTTAATTGCCAAAAACTTCACTGCCTATCATTTCCCACTTAGAAAAATTAAGGGTTTAGTTTGATCTACAACTTTTAACACTTTTGCCATAATTTCCAAAAGGTCCAAGCCTTGTTAATTTCAACTAACAAATATACCATGACCTAGTTCATACTTCGTACTAACTCGTAGGAACAAAATATTAAAGTACTATTTAAGTATGTTCCACTATATAATTTACCAAAGATAGCACTTTAAACTTAAATCGTTTGTTTGCCGACTTAACCGTGAAGAGTGGATTTAATTTCAATTTGATTTCCGAGCTTCCCAAAAATACTAGCTTATATTATTATTCTCCAAGATTTAAAATTACATGCTCAGCTACGTAACTTGCCGTCAAATCTTTATTTCCACACTATACTCCTGTTATAATTGGTCGTTGTTCATAGAAATTATTTTCATGCCAACAATTAACATAACTCATTCTATTCTTTTTGTTAGGAGTTTTCATCACCATCTCTTTACGCCAAGTAAATGAACTCACTATATTATTAGATCTATCTCTCAGGCCATAATCTCAATGCTTAGTGAGCTCGTAACACCAGAGGTGTTACACAGTTAGCAACCCGATTATATTACATTTAAAAGCAGGCAACAAAAATAACAAGGCTTTCGATCACTCACAGGCACACAATGTAACAACATAGTCGTTCAAGACCTTCATCTGTACTCTTGCCTCCTTCCTTGACCTCTCCTCCTCTGCCGCCCTTCGTATCTCCAACCCTCATTTGTTAAGTCTAACACCGATCGAGTTACGAAAACCACGCTGTCTAGCAAACTCACACATGTCTTTTTTCCGCTGTTTAACGAAGAGGTCGACGTACTAAGGTCCATACCCCATCTTTCGTGTAATTACTTGCTTCCTCTTCAGTTCATCCAAGAACTTAGCTTAACCATCATAAGATTCCCACTTGCATTTCTTAGTGCTCTGTTCAAACAAAAAATTATATCGTAAGTCTTTGCAGAAGAAAAATACGTTTTTATGTTTTCCACAACAATAACCAACCTTATCATAGTCAACCATATGGCCGCACCAATGGCCGATTATAAGCTTTGAAGGGACTAGGCCGTAGTTGGCTTTAACATTACATTCGCACATCACAGGAGGTACTTCGATGATTATCCTTTCTTTTTTCTTTTTCTTTGCCTTTGACGGCTCCGGTCAATGATTTTTAGGACCATAGAGCCACTCCTTGAAACAACACTTTGCAAATCCATACACCTAAAAGAGGAGACATTAATACACGCACACATAGAGCTAAACATTTAAATAGATACACTTTCCACTTACTTTGTGCTTGTTGGGACACACAAACTCAAACGTATTCTCAGGGTTTATCACAGCTCGATCTCCGTAGTCGCATAGAGGAGGTTCCTTGAGTCATCTAACTATGGCTAGGTGCTTCTCCTTAACCGTCATTGGTAGGGGGTTAGGGGAAGGTGGAACCCATCGCCAGAAGTGCTCACGTCGGTGTCTCCCCCTCTCCACCAATCGTCGAAAAGGAGGTACCTTAGATCAAACTTGTCTGGATCGTCGATTCATTGAAAGAAAAAACACCTCTCATGAGCCTACACAACAAGATTCCAACAAAATATTAGTAACCTACTCACACAAATGAAGAAAAAAAGGTATGAAAAGAATTACTTACATTAAAATGACTACATGTGTAGAAGCAACGCGCCGCTATGTCTGGATGTCTCGATTGAAACACGTCGGCCGGAAAACCACAGTCATAGTTAGGGACATGGAGGTCAGGAGGGACGGAAGCATCTTTGCTAGACACGTCGGGGTATAATTTTCTAGGATGACCCCGTTTTCGCCAAAACTTCTCCCGATACATGTTTTGGATCTAACAAAATGGTTATAATTTAACACCAAACAAAACATCACAAATTATTGTAAAGGAGAACTATTTGCATTAAAGCTAAGAAAATATAACCTACAATTACGAACAAAAATTGACCTTAGATCAAACATGGTAAACATAGTCCTTGAATCCACTGTTCTAATGAACTAATATTTTCCTGCAAACCCTAACTACCAATTCTAATCCTTTGATCCACCGTTCAAACAACTAATAAGAGCATCATTACCTTGACCGAGGGCGGAGAGGAGCTTGGGGAAGGTAGGGAGGGAGACAGAAAAGGAGGACAGGGCGGCCGCCGGGCTCGGGGGAGTCGGGAGGCGGCACGGAGGCAGACAGAGGGAGGGAACCTGTGGCACAACGGTTAAGTTGGGCCTTGCCATGCCATGACTGGTGGCGCGGCAGCTCCACGCCAAGATCCAAGACACGGCAGGATGTGCCACGTCAACGGTCAACGCCGCGGCTGACTACCATGTGGCCACCTTCGCTGCGCCGCCAAGCATGGCGTGGCGGCTTGATTTCGCCGCGCCACCGCAATAGGCGCAGCAAAAAAATGTTAGTTTTGAAAAAAAAACTAAACAGTGTTAAATTTGAAAATAGTTTAACACATAGACATAGAATTGAAACAACATAGATTATTTTTATCCAAAATCCGAATTTTAGGGTCTCATCCAAATATGTCCTTAGATTTAGAAGACATTTGCCCTTTTTATTTACATAGTAGATTTGCTAGGCCACACAGGGTTCTAATGGAAAAATAGCAAAGTTGACCGCCCTCTCTGGCCTCTGTCTTCTTCTTTAGCGAGAGCAGGGCTCCCTATAATACGTAGGCCCTGTTCGCTGGGAGGAATTTGAAGGAATTTGGAGGAATTTGTGAGAGAGTGAACAGTGAAAACCATCCGTGCACAGTGAAATCCGGCTGGTTTTCTTACCAGCCGAACTACCCCGTACTCTCTGTGTCCAGAAAAAAATACAATTATGGGAATCGTGCCAGTCAAGCTAGCCCAACTTTAACCAAGCTTATAGTAAATAGTATTACTATTTATGTCTTGAAATAAATTTATTATGAAAATATATTCTAATGATACTTATTTTGTCTTACGAGTGTTAATATATTTTCATATAATTTTATTCAAAGTTGAAACCGTTTGACTTCTCAAAATGTGAGAATTGTATTTTTTTATGGACGGAAAGAGTACAAGATATAAATAATTTGTTGAAAGTGAGAAGATACAGAGAACAAATTTTATTTAAATGACTTTCTAAACGAAACGAGGATAGTGAACCGTTAGAGATGCTGTAGCTGTAGGTGTCAAATTTTATAAAAGACAATTTCAAATAAAAATACACATGAATTCGGCGTCATCAAATCTCGAAATTTCTCGGTCTCTCCAGCCTGCTGCAGGTCCATTTAAGCGGGCCTACACGGAAACCTGCCTGCCTTCTCTCCTTCCATTGCTCCCAGCCTCCGCCCCTCTCTCTCTCTCGCCTCGTGGGTGGCGACGACTGGGCCGCCGTCGCTGCCGCCCTACGCCAGGTGCCCAGGTCATCTCCGGGCCATTCGCCGGCGACGAGCACCACCAGGTACGCCCACCCCTTTGGTCTTGGTCCCCGTCTCCCCTTCCTGCTGCGCGAAACCGGGCACCCAAACCCTAATTGACCATCTGTATTCGGATCTGATCTAATTACATCTATTACGCCTACTGACTTCGATTGCCTCGCAAAAAATCACCGGCTGTGCATCTGTACGCCCATGTCCTTCACTGGGTCCGCCCCTGGTTCCGGCTCGGATGGGCGATCTGTTCTCTAGATGCGAAAAAAGCATCATTTTTTACTACGATCCATCCATTCTAGTATAGGATCCTGTTTCTAGGGCCATCTCTTCACTGACCTCATGTGTGCGCGTGTTGATCTTGATACTTTCTCTCTCTTGCAGTAGGTACCTAGATTGGACGAGCCATGGACAGCCTGTGGCATCTGGGGGACGAGCTCCGTGGGCAGCCGAAGGTGGTGGAGGACCGCCAGTGGTCTCTCATGACGTCCAAGCTGGCGGAGATCACCAGGTCCAAGGGCGAGAGGATGAACGACCTCGACTACGCGAGGATGAACACCGTCCCTGACGCCAAGCAGTGGGACAAGACGTCCTACCAGCATCACGACGACAGCAGGATGGACCACATCAACCTCGGCCTCATGAACCTGGATCTCAAGATGAATGATGTCAAGATGAACGAGGCCGCCACCGCCATGAAGCTCCCCTTCCGCAACATGCCCTATAACATGAACCCAATGTACCCCAAGGGGAGCAATGCCAATGTCAATGTCAATGTCAATGCGTTCAAGATGAATGTTGGGGTGAACAAGTACTCCAATAGCCCTAACGGGAAAGACGCCAATGGGAAAAACAATGGCAGCAGCAACAATAATGGAGGAAACAGCAATGGGAGCCCCAACGGCAATTCTACGGTTGACAAGCGCTTCAAGACATTGCCAACAAGTGAAATGCTACCGAGGAATGAAGTCCTTGGTGGATACATCTTTGTCTGCAACAATGATACCATGCAGGAGGATCTCAAGAGGCAGCTTTTTGGTATGTGTTGTATGTTCTTGTATCTCTTGAGAAATCAAATGATGACTGTTCTTGAAAATAGTTTCGATACCAGTGTATATACTAATTTGTTAATGGTATCTTAAGATCTGTTGCTCTTCTGCAGGATTGCCAGCAAGATATCGTGATTCAGTCCGAGCAATTACTCCTGGCCTGCCTCTTTTCCTCTATAACTATACGACTCACCAGCTTCATGGGGTATTTGAGGTGTGTGATTATCTGATTTCCTGATTCCTGCAAAGCCTCTCTGAAGTTGTTGAACACTTGCCATGTATATGATACTTTGAACTAAAAAAATGTGTCCATTATTACCATTCTAGATAGACTATTTTAAGCTTGACTTGATCTTTCGTTCCCTTGTGTCCTTGTATAGTTATATGTAACTTCTTACCGTTGGTTTGTTGATATTTAAAAAGAAACATCCAGCTACTACAGCAAATGCATCGAAGAGGCATGATTTGATTACATTTTAGGTGGATGACTTGCAGTCTTTTAATGGTCAGGTTTTAGCTTGTATTCAATCCCTTGTATTGTTTTGCGCACTGTTGGTGTACTGGTAAAAATTGTTGACATTATTTTGTAGTTCGGTGTAGGTGTGCTCCGTATACGTCTAGATCTATACTGTTTGTTGCTACCCATTTCTGTTAGTTCACTGTTTCATCATTTTAGTTGGTTTCAGTAAATAAAATGTCTTAGTCTTACTTTGATTCCACGCATTTGTATTTTTATATTGAAGTTTTAAATTCCAACCACAGTTCAGTATAAATCTAAGAAACTTTTATCTTTTGTTTTTTCAAACGAATTTGCTTAGGCTGCCAGTTTCGGTGGGTCTAATATCGATCCCACTGCATGGGAGGATAAGAAGTGTAAAGGTGAATCTAGATTCCCAGCGCAGGTACTGATAACATTTGTCATTATGTTCATTTCTCATTTCCTTTTGATTGTTTTTTTGCTCTGACACCTTCATCTTGTTAGGTGAGGATCCGCATTAGGAAGCTTTGCAAGCCGTTGGAAGAGGATTCCTTCAGGCCAGTTTTGCACCATTATGATGGCCCAAAGTTTCGCCTTGAGCTCTCCATCGCGGAGGTATATAGCATATCCAGTCTGCTGTGCACAGGAATATACAATGAAAGCTCCCTTGTATAATGAAACTTTATTAGCGTTGCTATGCACGGGGATACACTTTGTTCTGCACGAAGCACAACATTCTCTTGTTTAAAAGCATAATTGTGACTTTCTCGATGTCTCCTGTGCAATTCCATGCATGTCATTTGCATCGTTTGTCTGATATTGAGCATAAAATGGATGATGTTTTCAGCTAACCCTCCTTCAAAGAAGCATGTCAATACCCTTGTGCCATTGACATGCTGGTATTATAGAACTTATGGGCATGGAATTTACTTTTAGATTTGGGCCAGACTATTTTATTTTCGTTATGCGTCATCTCATAATGTTGTTGTCCAGTTGTCATGTCAATCATTCTCATGAAATTTAAATTTGCAGACCTTGTCGCTGCTAGACCTATGCGAGAAGGAAGGCATCTGAGCTGTTGGGGAGGTGGTTGCCTTGTGAGCTTCTAGTAAATATCAATCATCCTTGTATGTTTTGTGGATGGTGATTGGCAATGTTGTTTATTTAAGCGCAAGCTGCTGCTAGTTTTGTTTTTCCCTACCCTGGATGGAAGCAAGGACCTGGTACTTGGAAGGCCCCCTCAAACAAGCTGTGAGCCTGTCAGTGTACTGCGTTGTGTCTGTCGTCGTCAAGAACCAAACCAATCTTGGACCAACTGAGTTGGAGTGTGTATGTTTTGCTATCTATCTACATGTCTTAGTAGAGTGGGTATACCTGGGCAGAATGGGTCCCCAAAAGATGGGTGTCTGTCTGTATACTATGTGTAATGGTTAAGATGCATGCGGCCCTAAGTAAGGGCCGGTGATGTCAGTTGCCGGTGCTCCGGGTGTGTATTTTATACTCTGTTGTACCTTGAACCTCCTTTGCATTTGCCTTAATGCTGCTGCTTTTTGCACTGTCACGGAGTGTTGGCTTCTGGTTCATGTTATGCTGTGCGCATTTGCGCTGTAGTACAGCCCAGAATCTTTCATTGATTTCATAATCTTTCATGATTTATTTAATCAGTTTGGATGCTGTGGATGCCAAAAGCTATAGTTAATTTATAATATGGTGGCTTGTGGAACATTGTGTCCGACCGCAGGTTTTGGGTTGCAGGTGCACCAACCGGACTTGGTGTAAACGACATATAAAAGTTGGTTGATTGCATCTGTTCAACTGCTCTCGCCTCTCGGTCAGTGACAGGCAAGTACTAGCAGCTGGCTGTTGGTGAACTGTCTGTCTGGACATGCCTTTCAGCTGGTGAGTGCTGCTGCTCTCATCGGAGGGTATGCTGTCAGTAATCCAAGGCCCAGAAATCCCAGTCGTGAACCGTTGGACAATTGACGTTTCAGCTTTGAAGCGATTAAGTTGGTTTACATCCGTTCATCTCATTGTGAGCGATGTTCGTCTCTAGATGTTAAAGAAGAAAGGGTGACTGACCCACAGGTGGGGAGGAGATACCCACGGAAATGAAATAATCTAATTCTTTTTTTTTCATTTGTTTTATTAGGAGATAGAGAGGGATAGAAATATATGATGACTGTCCCACGAAGATATTCTCCTAGCGGTGCGTTTGGCAACTATAGCCTACCCTACCCTAGGGAAGGAGGCAAGGAGCACATGCATAACGATATGTATTATGTTTTTGTCACTATAGAAACTTCAACCTCCATCTTGAGCTTGGAATCGCCAATAATCTGAAAATGAATACCAAGTTTGTCAAGGGAAAAAATGGTGCTCTGCCTCCTTCCATACGGTACTCAACTTGCACTTCTCTCCGTGGGGACTTGCTGATTTATCAATGATAAATTGGCTTTACAAAGTCTCTCTATTAACTCTGCTATATTATCTTTCGATCTTTGAACCTCTTTGTTGACTAGGTAACTCAACAATTTCAAGTTAACTTCTGAAATCTATAAGACTGAAGCCAGCAGCAGGGAGGTAATGCCAAAGTACACGTACTCCAGTCACCTTCGAGGTGTTTGTTCAAGTAATGCAAAGTAAACCATTAAAGCATTCATGTAATCCATAACGATGTGTTCTAGATGGTAGGAGCTGTCAACATTCTACTCACGGGCCGCAAAGCATAGAAAGCAAGGAAGAAATTGGATCGAGTAGGTCTTTGGTTCTGTGATGTTTGATTTGGTTGCAATTAACTCATTTTTCAATGAATCAAATCAACTGACCAACGACTCTGTAACTCCAGACACAAGCAGATACCTACATGCTAAAGAAAGCACCAGCATCATCCACACCCACTCGATCTCTACTTACCCAGCTTGGGACAACCAAGCAATGCTATTTCTGAGTGGGACAAGGAGAGTAATATAGGATTCTTCTTGGTCTTAATGTCAGCTGTATGTGTAAATTAAATAGCTTAGCAATTAACAGCTAGCGAAGATATGCCGGAACTATTGTGAGCAAGCCTCCATTCTGATAAGTTAGTGTTGTTTTATGTAGGCCTGCCATATCTGTTTCATTTCTGTTCTAAGGTCATTGCTATTTTTGCTAGATTTCTCAGGTATTGTAACTGGTGCTACTGCTGCATAGAAATTTTGCTGCACAAAGACAGTGGGAAGGGGAAGATAGTGAAGAGCTGAGCAATTATGCATCCAATGGACATATAGACCACTCACATGAACTCTTCATCTGCACAAAAAAAAAGATACACTTAATGCAGCCTTAGTGTTCTGGTAGTTTTGTTATTGGCAAGCTTCAGAGGGGATCAAGTATCAATGGGCAGTTGAGAACTAAGATGTCCAGCCGGATTGATTGCCCATGCTTGAGATTCAACCAATATGTCCAGCCGGATTGATTGTCCATGCTTGAGATTTAGGCGCCAAGCCTCTCGTAACTATATAAAGTGAATCTGGTGACTAATGAGAGAAGCTAATGTAATGTTGACATTGATTTGTTTTTTTAAGGAATGTATCTCACAAGCTCAGAAGATTCAGCAATATGTCCTTTTTTCTCCGTGTTTGAGTACTTCAGAGAATTACCAATGCTAAGACGCCACTAATGTCATGTTTTCTAGAGATCTAGAGAAACTGGTACATATATTCTATTTATTTTGCATTGATCATTGTAGAATCTGACTATTGTTGCTATTTTACGATGTTTTATTTTGGTAATGGGACAGAAGAAAAGAATAATTAATTAGGTTTTGTATTACAAAAGTTATACACAGTTTGCAATTGGCTGTGCAATTTTTTAAAAACTAATTTTCACGGGCTCAGACAATTTTAGTACAAATTTATGGCGTGTAGCGACACGCTGGCCAATACCTAGTAGTGTAATACAGATGTGTGGTGGCTACATTGATGAGTCATAACTTTATAAGTGAATATCACAGAATTTCTCAGGTATATCACAACAAAGAAATTGAGTTTACAACATAAATAGTTACTTCATGTATTTCAGAATTTATAATATTTTTTTTCTCGAACTACGCAGGAGATCTGTGAAGGGCAGGCCTGGTGCAGTGGTGAGAGCTGTCTCGCTGAGTCACCAGGTCGTGGGTTCGAAGCAGCTTCTCCGCAGATTTTGCAGGGGAAAGGCTTGTCTCGGTTTATCCCTTCCCCAGATCCCACTCATGTGGGAGCCTCCGGCACTGGGTCTGCCCCTTTTTTTACGCAGGAGATCTGCGTATCATTTCATTAAGATAGAGGAGTACAAGACCTGCTGGATTTAAAAAGAAACCCAGCAAGCTGAAAAAAACAAACAAAACCCCACAGACCCACCCAAACCGAAAAGGAAGGGGTGGGGATGGCTCTATACATGACCAGTAGAATTTATAATATAACAAGGCAATTCTTCTGTATTAGCCTTCTCATATGGTCACACTGTTCATTTGTTTGATTTATACTGCATAACGATGCACAATGTGCAATTGTGCATGTGTTGTGCAGGTGGCAGATGATTAATGCCTAAATTTGATTATAAAGGTATTTGCAGACAGCAGATGCCATAACAAAAACATTCCATTCATTGATTCAATAGTATGCAAGCAGCAGCAAATGGATCAGATGAGTTGAACCTTGTCTGGAAAATGTAAAAAACGAAAAATTTACATTTAACTCTGAGTTCCCTTTGACATCTACGGTCAAGTTCTTGTTCTTTGAATGGATCCACACCAAAGAAGAGGTCAGGTTTCTTTGTGCTGGTAGCGGTGACAAGCTGCATGAAAAAGTAACAGAGAACATTAAAATTATACAGAACAATGTGATAGCCATGAATTCATGCATATTATTCCAACATACTAACAATTTTCAGTACAAGTACGTAGGCAGCATTAGGAGAGCACCACACACAAATACACACTATTCTAACTTACTCATAATTTTCAGTACAAGTGTGTAGGCAGCATTAAGGGAACAATCAAATACCAAACGATTAATTGTTACATCACACAAGGCTTACCATTTAGACCCCAGCATACATAATTCCAGATTCCGACGCATCAATGAAAAATGCAAGCTGCAAAATTTATCATGAGTTAAGAAACACAATTATGGTAACAGCACAACTGGGGTTGAATACCGTCATTATACTATCCATGTTTTTCAAGTAGGTTATTGGCAAATCATAAACCAAGCAAAGTTGTACCTGGAGTGCAGAAGCCCGTGTAGGGAACAACACAGGGAACACGACCGAGGTAGTCAAATACATCACATTCCTCCTCGTATACCTTCCTCACCCGACCAGACTTAAGATTGAAACTGAATAATCCATCATCATACGTCGCCACAAAAAAGACACCAACAGCATGCGCAAAGCCAAGGAAACTACAAAAGATGGAGTCGGCGTCGACAGGAAGCAGCTTCTCAAGCTCAATGACTCTAGTCTGTGTCCATCCCATGTCTCCGTTCGGATTCGCCTCCATTGACCAGAGGGAGAGTCTGGCGTCCATATCCACTCTTGCAAATCCCAGACCACCACCATCCTCCATCGCCATGAGCACAGTAGCACACTTGGAAGCTGGAGGTAGGTGAATCTGAGATGTTTCCAATGTGGCCAAGTCAAAACTAAGAACCCCTGCGCCAGAATCAGCCATGAAGTAGAGTGTGTTCCCCACAAAGGGCAGTGGGTGCGTTATCTACAATGCACTCGGGGAGCAGAGTCTGCTCGCTCCAAGAGGCATCCTCCGATGAGTAGACGCGCAAGCACCTGCGCTGGTTGTGGCTCTGGGTGACCACGCGAACGACGACGAAGGGCATGTTGTCGTGGCAGTCGAGGTGGCCGTTGGCAGTGGACGCGGAGAGCACAGTAGCGTACCACTCGAAGCGGTCGCAGTCGCAGATGTCAGGGACTGGGAATATCTCCCATCGCTCGGCGGTTGTTGGGTTCCAGACGACGAGGAGGTCATCCTGGTCCTCACCCACGACGAAGTAGAGGAGGACGAGGCCGTGGCGTGCGTCGAGCGCGACGCAGTCCCAGTCCCAGACCACCTCCTCCTCCACCACCCCCTCGCAGTCATGGGGCGCGATCAGGTCGTCGGCGTTTGGCGGGCGGAAGGAGGAGGTGGGGACGAATCGGGCGTTGGGGTTGGAGGTGTTGCAGAGGAAGCCGAGCAGTGGAGCTACGCGGTGGAATTCCATGAATCGGCGGCGGAAGCTGGGGCCGCAGACGATGGGGTACCAGGGCTTGCAGACGAGTGCGGCGCGGACGAGGCTCGCGGGGTCGGCCGGTGGGAAGCGGAGGAGGATCTCTCCGACGACGTCATCCGGCAGCACCTCCATAGTGCCCTCCAGCTCGGGAGGCCGGCCACAGCGGCGCAAGCACGGGGCGGAGGCGGAGCAGGGTAGGTAGGCCTTCCGTTCCATTTTGCTGCGGGCTTTGCTAGCAGGCCAAGGCCCAGTACCAGCCCGCAGCCTTTCTGTGGAGGGAGGCGCCCTGCCCTGCACCTGGAGCTCTGTGGAGGACCGGAGGGAGGCCTGCACTGACTCAAGTACTCAGCCCTTGTTTAGTTCGCGAATTTTAGATTTTGGGGCTACTGTAGCACCTTCGTTTTTATTTGGTAAATAGTGTCCAAACATTGACTAATTAGGCTTAAAACGTTCGTCTCGCAATTTCCCACCAAACTGTGCAATTAGTTTTTCTTTTCGTCTACATTTAATATTCCATGCACGGGCCGCAAACATTCGATGTGACAGGTACTGTAGCAACTTTTTGGATTTTGGGATCCAACTAAACAAGGGCTCAGCTCAACTTCCACTCAAATAAAAAAAATCAAAAAAAAAAATCAAAAAAAAAGTACTCAGCTCAACTCTGCAGTCTGAAGAGGCCAAGCGTCCAAGTTTTGTAGACAGCGCAACAGAGCTTTAGATTTGGTGTGTTTAACAGAGCGAATCTGAAAGCAATAATCCAATGAGAGAAAACATGATCAGATTCAATGCTAGTAGTATTTGGGTCCACCACAAAATTCCATCAGTAGTTTGAAGCAACCATTTTGCATGTGTAATGAAACAGTCAAAATTTTATCACCGGAAGAAAAAAGGCAGGCTAAATTTCCAATAAAGAAACTACCTCAAAACGTGCCAGGGGTCCATTTTCTGATTCTATTGATTCATCAAAAGCTTCCTTTCCTTAGCCTCATCAAAAACATCACTCAACGGTTCCACTGGGGCAGGACCTCCATCATTTCCAACAGAAATCCGTTCATGGGACTTGCTGTTAGAGCTTGCTGAGGAGAGATATTATGGACCACAATGTTCACCGGCTAATATACACTAGTCTGTTGTAAAAGTCTAGATGAGCATATGCATTACAGCGTAGAAGAGCAAGCAGTGCACAAACACAGCCTCAGTATTTGTTATTCAGAGAACTCTAGCCATTCAGGCATAAGGTATTTGAGACAAGAAAGCGTGTCGGTATAACTCGTTACATAACAAGAATCCGTGTCTACATCTCCATTCATCAAGGCTCAGCAGATAGACAAACAGCAGAGTTGTCTATCAGAGGACGTGGACTGGATTTCGATATTGTCAATTAGCCTGACCTTTCCGAACCATGCTGCGACACAAATTACACAAGGACGGTCCATCCTCTCCGCAGGCACCAAGCTTTCTTGCTCCACAATCTGCATTAACACCAAATAGAAGTCGATTTTGATTTGAATCAATAAATATGGATTCACTTGACCATAGCATGTTGCCAGAGATGGTTCTATATATGCTTTAACAAAATAACCTAATCAAAACAAGTAGTCATCGTCATATCAGGTGATTAAGCACTGGGTTCTCATAACAAAAAAAAAAAAGTTTTGTTGTACTGAACTCTACTACCAGAGGCAATAAATTTGCAACATGTCATGCAGATTTCAGCAGTTTCCCTCCCCAGGGGGAATCCAGAAGCACTATATAGTACTAAAAGAAAACAGTAAGAAGAAAAACCATGATGAGTAAACTCAACCACTAATAGAAGACCTATGAACAGTAGTATTGTTCAGGAGCAGCACGGAGGCATCAGGCATAGTAGAACATTACCTCAACATAGTCAACCTGACCACCAGCTTCAGTAAGTGTCTGCACTATTTGATCTTTTATTTGTTGGCTATGATTGCTTCCATTGAGGGCAGCGGTTCTAGCATCCATCAGTGATCTACTAATTGATAACGCCTAACAAAGGAATGACCACAGTTAACAGCTAGGTTTATTGTGAGAAGGAACAAAGATGTTTACAAAAGTTACCTCCGAAGGTAATCCATATGCAGCAAAACTTTATTAACAAACAAATCAAATTGTTAAGTTGTAACAATGAAACAACAAAGCTACCATTATCTTCTGATCTATAGCATGGAAGCAACACCACAGGGAAGGGTAATCTAGTACATGCGAAAATCAGCATAATAAGTAACAGTTTGAAAATTATGGTTTCTTCTAGAAATTTTACATGCAGTCGACTACCACATTTTAGCCTAAAATCATCATATTTTTTTTGAAAGGACCTAAAATCGTCATATTTGCATTTTCAGATTAATTCCCATTCTTCCCTTATTATTTAGTTCTATGAATTACCTTAAGATTGTTGTGATGATAAACTGACAATAGCTTTTGGGTCTGCACAAGGACAGCGAAGCAGAACCGAAACGGTAATGGCAATTTACTAGTCGTCTTAACTTAACAGAGTATAGTTTACAACCATGGCTACTGCAGGAAAGTTGCTGCATGAATCCAACCTGATTAAATTAAACACTGAAGAAACTGGACAATAAGTTTTTTTCTACAAAATGCTTAAACCTCGCTTCTCTATTTTTTGGTGATTGTTGTACAACATAGTAAAAAAAAGGTACATTACAAAAAACAAATTGCAACTTCCAGTAAAAGACAGACCTTGTCCCTATTCTCGTGTGACAGATTTACATTATGGCAAGACCATCAGCTTCACGCACTATTTCCGAACCAACTATCTGTATAGCAAAATCGAGATCGCGAATCAGTAACACAAAGAAATCAAATAAACTTGATCTGAGATAAATAGCTAAGACACATTACATGGGGCTAGAGTTGAAGTGAACATGAAAACAGAAAACAAGCAAAGTTGGCTTCTAAAGAGATACCCGGTGCCAATTTTTTGTTTTCTTTTAGGGGAGTTGGTGCTAGGTTTTCAGCTTGGTGAAAGCAGCAATAAACCAGAGGTCCGAAGCAAAAGTCATTGACTGAATGGTTACCGTTCCCCATCAGTCGATGGCCTGGCCTATTTGGTTTCATGTTTCAATTTGCCATGGCTGTCTTTTTCTGCAGAATCTAAACAGAAGAAATTATGTATGTGTGTCGATGTCAAAGTTGTTACCATCCGGCAAATGACGCGCCACTGTTGATAATCCTTTTTCCAGTTGGACCTTTGATCCGCGCCCTGATCGGGGGCGCCCAGTCCACTATGGCTGAAGGGCCCTTGTCACACTACGCAATAAATAGAGGTGAGGGCCGACGACTCTGGGGACGAGGTTCGCCTGAGCCGAGCTCCCCACTGACAAACCCTAACCCGATCAGAGAGGGGCGCAGCCAGTGACGAGAAGCACCTCCACCACTGCACTGCGCCGCCACCGGTCTTCACCACCGGTCGCCACCGCCCATCACCGACACCGTCTTCACCGACCGTCGCTGCCCTAGCGCAGACACCAACGCAACGCCCATGGCAAACGCCTCTGGATCAAGGCCTACGATTGTCGGTAACCTAGCACTACTCCTCCCTCTAATCTCTGTCTAGTTCATGTATTAGGACATGCTATCAATTTACAAGATGTACCCGGCTAGATCTATGACCATGTGATTAGAATAGATTAACAATGGTACCAGAGCTAAGTTTTTCTAGGGTTTTTAGATCTAGAACGGGTGAACGATAAGACAGAGTAGATCCGTTCAGATCTGAAAAAAGAAGAGGGTCACTTAACCCTAACCCTAATCGGGTGAAGAACAGAGAAAAGAAAGGGTCTCGGATCTCAAAGCCGAAACCTAACCCACGAATCAGTCACGGGGAAGAACAACAGTGAAACCCTAACCCTAACCAAACCCTAATCTCGATCCTAACCCCATCCCCAACCCTAAATCGGATAGATCCGAGAAAAGAAGAAAGGAAAATCAAAGAAAAAGAAAAGGGGAAGGGGAAGAGGCCTACCTCGCCGTCGCACCGTGTTGCCGCCTCGTCGGCGCGCGGGCGGATGCTCGGGTAAAGGGCGCCGTGGCCAGGCCGCTCGCCGGCGGCGCGCTCACCCGCTGGGGAGCGCGCGCGCCGGCGAGAGGGCCGGCGACGATGCCACCGTCGCGAGACCGAGACAGAAGAGGAGGAGAAGTGGCCGGGTTAGATCTAGGGTTTTCGAGGGGATCAGGGCACCGCCGCCCAGACCGCTCGACGGCGGCGTGCTCACCCATTGGGGAGTGCGCACGCCGGCGAGGGGACCGGCGACAGCGCCATCTTCGTGCTCGTCATCGCTCGGTTGTTGCTCGTTGCGCTGAGAAGAGAGGCGAAGAGAGAGAAAGGGCAGCAGAGAATGGATTAGGGTTTTCCCCGGGGGCGCGCGGCGTCGGCTTTTATTTCGAGCGAAACGCACGCGTGGCCGTTGGATTAAGATGGACGGTGCAGATCGATCGGGCCAGCGATCGGCCTAGGCGGGCGTGCGCGGCCGCACGGCTTTGGCGGCCCAGGCCCAGGTTGCGGCCTGGGAAGCACAGCGCGCGCGCAATCAGAGTGGGCCGGGCCGTTTTGCCGGCTGGGCTGAAGAACAGTATTAATTTTGAATCAATTTTTTGTTTTTGTTTTTCCAGTAAATATTTATTTCCTGGAAAATAGATAAATGGCTTAAAGTAAATAGAAAAGAGAATTTTCCTGTGGGTAAAATTCATTAAATTGAATTAATTTTCTGTTGCGTATTTAAAGTTGTTATTTTTATTATTAAATTCGTACCAACGATAGAATTTAATTTTAAAAAATAGATATATTTTTAGTTTATTATAATATTGTTATTATTCTGACCAACGTTGATTAATGGCAATATTATGATGTTTTGTCATGGATTAATTCTATTTTTGCCCAACGATGATATAGAATCAGTGTAGAGAACAATTGTATGTTTTAATTTTGAACAACGTTGGAAATAAGGCATGCAATTGTTATTATTATATTTATGTTCTCACTCCATATGAATTGTGTTTTCATGCGGATATAACTTGATGGGTTGTATCAAAGAGATCCCCACTCTCAAAGATGACAACTACACGGAGTGAAAGAAAAAGATTGACCTGGCCTTCATCTTGGCTGAGGTGGACTGGGTACTCACCTCACCGTGTCCCACTGAGCCTATGACACCGGTAAGGGAGACAAATGAGGCTGAAGCCGCTTGGACAACTAGAGAGAGGGATTTTGAATCCCAAAAGATATCCTATCACCTTGAGTATAGAAAGTGAGTCACTGTCAACAAAAAATATATGGATGTGATAAAAAACACGATTGAGCCTGCAATTGTGGGCTCAATCCCAGAGTGTGACACCGTCACCGAGTACCTCGATAGAATAAAGAGTCAATTCACTGGCTCTTTGAAGACATATGCTACCCAGCTGATAAAGCATCTGGTGACAAAAAGATACTATGAAAATAATGGCATAAGAGAGCACATACTAAGGATGAGCAATTTGGCATCCAAGCTAAAACCAGTGGATCTAGCTCTCAAGGAAGAGTTCCTTATCCATCTGATTTTTGTTTCCTTGCTAAAGGAATTTAATACTTTTATTATCAACTACAACATACAGCCCGAGAAGTGAGACTTAGAGAGGCTCATGGCTATGTATGTGCAAGAGGAGTAAAGAATGAAAGCTGCTTATGGTGGCACTATCAATTATATAAAAGACAACAAGAAAAAGAATAATAATGCTAACTCCTCCTCAAAGCTAAAGGGAAAGGGTCACATGCTGCATCAGCCTCAGCAGAACAAGTTCACAGTAGAGAAAGATCAGTGTCTCTATTACAAGAAGACGGGACATTATAAGAAAGATTGTCCCGATTACTTAAAGATGATCATGGCAAAGAAAGGTTAGAACATTATTACGTTCATAAATGAATCCCTGTATGTACAATATTCGAAATCTACTTGGTGGATTAACTCAGGTGCAACTGTTCATATTGCTAATTCTTTATAGGGATTCCGTTCGACGAGGACTACACAAAGAAGAGAAAGACACGTTAAAGTTGTAAATGGAGTCCGAGCAGATGTTGAAGCCGTTGGCGATCTTTCTCTAGAGCTTGCTGATGGTTTCACACTTTTACTTAGAGATGTACTTTATGTTCCCTCTTTACAGAGAAACTTGATTAATGTTTCATGCTTGGACAATGATGGATATGATTGCCATTTTGAAAATAGCAAATGTAAGATAACATTTAATAATGCATGTGTTGGTCTTGCTATCTTACAAAATGAGCTTTATTTGTTATCACTACGTGATGATGTCAATGTTGTATACGATGATGGGAATGTTGCATACGACAATGAGAATGTATCCTCGTCTGTGGATGTAAACAAAAAACGAAAGAGAGCTCACGATGCGTCGTCAAAATTATGGCACTGCCGTTTAGGCCATATTTCG
Source organism: Miscanthus lutarioriparius (assembly GCA_904845875.1). Taxonomy (NCBI): domain Eukaryota; kingdom Viridiplantae; phylum Streptophyta; class Magnoliopsida; order Poales; family Poaceae; genus Miscanthus; species Miscanthus lutarioriparius. The sequence continues at coordinate 142,244,220 of CAJGYO010000001.1, read as the reverse complement.
AGGGGAAGAATAGAAAGACTAGTTAAGAATAATATTCTTTGTCTATTAGAGCTCTCAGATTTAGAACAATGCAGAGAATGCATAAAAAGAAAGTATGTAAAGAAAATTAAGAAAGATACCAAACAAAGCGCATGAATTTTACAAATTATTCACATAGACATCTGTGGTCCGTTTCCTGTAAAGAGTGTGGATAGTTATGATTCGTTCATAACATTCACAGATGATTACTCCTGTTATAGCTATATTTATCCAATCAAAGAAAGAACAGAAGCATTGGATAATTTTAAAATATTTAAGGCAGAAGTTGAAAACCAACACAATTTAAAGATTAAGATAGTCTGGTCCGACCGTGGGGGGAGTACTACGGTCGGCATACCCCATATGGCCAAGTTCCTGGACCTTTTGCAAGGTTCTTACAGGAGAATGGCATAGTAGCCTAGTATTCTACACCGGGCGAACCTCAGCAGAATAGAGTAGCTGAAAGACGCAATCATACCCTGATGGATATGGTGCACAGTATGATAAGTTACTCCACCTTACCGTTGAGATTGTGGATGAAGGCGTTAAAAACCGTCATTCATATTCTCAATAGAGTAACAAGTAAGTCGGTGCCCACAACACCATATGAGTTATGGACATGAAGAATACCCTCACTAAACCACTTACGTGTGGGGGGAGCCCTGCTGAGGCTAAAGTATTTAACACAAACATTAGGAAGCTAGATCCCAAAATAGTAAGTTGTTATTTCATTGGCTACCCAGAAAAGTCAAAAGGTTTTCATTTCTATTGTCCAGACAGACATACAAAGTTTATGAAAATGAGACACGCTGTCTTCCTAGAGGATGAAATGATGAGGGGAAGCATGGTAGCTTGAGAAATTGACCTTGAAGAGAAGCGGGTGTATGCGCCCACTCCGATGATTCATGGGTCATTTTTCTCACTACCTGTTGTCGCTGCACCGACAGTGCAAGATGCTGTGGTGCCAGCACCTGTTGTTATTCCGCCTATGGCAACAATGAATGACGATGAGAAACCTATTCTTCAGGATCCTGTAGAATCTATTGCCACACGTGAGGGGGAGCAACAACAGCCTCAAACAGAAGATGTGCCAAATATAGAGGCCCCTATAAGGTCTCAAAGAGTTAGAAAATTAGCTATTCCTGCTGACTATGAAGTATACAATACTGAGAAATTTCAAATGGAGGATGATCACACCTCATTTGAAGAAGCCATGAGAAGTGATCATTCATCAAAGTGGCTTGAGGCCATGGAAGATGAAATAAAATATATGAATGCCAATAAAGTTTGGGACTTAGAAATAATTCCTAAAGAAGGCAAAATAGTAGGCTGTAAATGGGTCTACAAAACAAAACTTGACTCTCAAGGAAAAATAGAGAGATATAAAGCGTGGCTTATCGCAAAAGGCTTTACGCAAAGATAAGGGATTGATTATAATAAGACATTTTTTCTAGTCTTATGTAAGGATTCCTTCGTAATCATAATGGCATTAGTAGCACATTATGATTTAGAATTACATCAGATGGATGTAAAGACGACATTTCTCAACGGGGACTTGGAGGAAAATGTTTACATGGCACAACTGAAAGGTTTTGTCATGAAAGAAAAAAACGAATCAGATGTCGCCTAAAGAAATCCATTTATGGATAAAAACAACCTTCAAGACAGTGGTACTTGAAGTTTGATCAGACAATAAGAATTTTTGGGTTTAAACAGAATATAGAGGATAATTGTGTTTATGCAAAGTTTAAGAATGGGAAGTTTATTTTTCTTGTCCTGTATGTGGATGATATCTTATTTGCTAGTAGTGATGTCAGTCTACTACTGGAGACAAAGAAGTTTTTATCCTCAAAATTTAATATAAAAGATCTTGGTGAAGCTTCGTTCGTTTTAGGGACCGAGATTCACCGAGATAGAAGTAAAGGGGTATTAGGCCTGTCACAAAAGGCATACATAGAAAAGATCTTAAAGAAATTCAGTATGCACAAATGTAGTCCCTCACCTGCTCCTATAGTCAAGGACGACAGATATGGGGATTTTTAATGCCCCAGAAATCAGTATGAGATCGATCAAATAAAAACGGTTCCATATGCTTCAGCTGTTAGAAGCTTGCAATATGCTCAAGTATGTATGCGTCCTGACTTGGCATTTGTTACCGGGTTACTTGGTAGATTCCAGAGCAATCCTAGAACAGAACACTGGAAATTAGTAAAGAAACTCTTGCGTTATTTGCAAGGAACGAAAAACCTCATGATGACGTATAGAAGATCTGATTCACTCCATATAGTGAGATATTCAGATTCTGATTATGCGGGAGATGATAGAAAATCCACATCTGGATATGTATTCACTCTCGCAGGGGGAGCTATTTCATGGAAAAGCTCAAAGCAAACCGTCACTACATCGTCCACAATATATACCGAGTTTGTAGCGTGTTATGAGGCAATGGGGCAGGTGAACTGGCTAAAGAAGTTCATATCCGGTTTGAATGTGGTTGACGACATCTATAAACCACTTAAGTTATACTGCGATAATAATCCGACAGTACAGTATGCTCACAACAATAAGTCAAGTGGTGCTGTCAAACACATTGACATAAAGTATTATATTATGAAAGATAAAGTTCAGGATCATGTCATAAGTCTTGAGCATATAAGTACCGAAAAGATGTTCGTGAATCCGCTTACAAAAGGCTTACCATCCAACGTGTTCAGAGAACATGTAGCCGGCATGGGTTTAAGGAAAAGTCTATAATTTCTAGACAAAAGAAGGCCCAAAGTTAAATATCTATTTCAGAACAGAGTGGTGTGCTGTAGCTGTTAAATCTATCGGCAATTGACCGTGATGATGAAACATGCTCTATGCACTAATCTGTAATGGAATGAACAAAAGTAAATAATATGAAATTAAAAGATGATAGGAGATCAAGGGAGAGATTGTTAGATTGATCTCTAATCTCAAACTGAGCCCAACGGCCTAGTTGGGCCTTTGATCCGCGCCCTGATCGGGGACGCCTGGCCCACTATGGCTGGAGGGCCCCTGTCACACTGCGTAATAAATAGAGGTGGAGGTCGGCGGCCCTGGGAACGAGGTTCGCCTGAGCCGAGCTCCCCACCGACAAACCCTAACCCGATCAGAGAGGGGCGCAGCCAGTGATAGGAAGCACCTCCACCACTGCCCTGTGCCGTCACCGGTCTTCACCGCCGGTCGCCACCACCCATCACCGACACCGTCTTCACCGACCGTCACTGTCCTAGCGCAGACACCGACGCAACGCCCATGACAGACGCCTCTGGATCGAAGGCCTACGATGATCAGTAACCTAGCACTACTCCTCCCTCTAATCTCTGTCTAGTTCATGTACTAGGACATGCTATCAATTTACAATATGTACCCGGCTAGATCTATGACCATGTGATTGGAATAGATTAACATCCCGAACATAGCGACGTCTGGCTCGACGACATTAAACAGCTTGGCGACCATGGTGGCCACGCCGCGGAAGAAGATAGGCCTGCTGCTCGCGCATAGCCCCTTCTCCAGCCGCTCCACCCTAATCCACGTTTCGTGCGCATGCCCACCGGCATCCTCCAGGCACGACACCGCGTCCCCGGACGCGCCAACGGCGGAGGGGCGGTCAGCGCTGCCGCGGACGTAGAGGTCCGGGGGCAGAAGATTGCGGCGACGACCCCGGTGGCGGCCAGCTTGCGGAGGTCGCCGGCGAAGTCAGAGGGGTACGTGGCGAGGTCCTCGGTGGGGGCGAACTGGCTAGGGTTGACGTAGATGGAGACGACGACGGCTACGGGGCCGGCGGAGGCCGCCACGCCGTGGAGACGAGCGAGAGGTGGCCCTCGTGGAGGAAGCCCATAGTGGGGACTAAAGCGACAGCCTTTCCCTCCGCGCGGCGGCGGCGCGACCAAGTGCGCATTGCCGCCTTGTCGCGGATCACCTCCGGCTCATGTACCGCCGCCGCCGCCGCCATGAGTCAAAATGGAATCAGACGCACAGACTCGGAACAAATCAGAAACCGAAATTCGTTAACAATAAATGGGGGGAAGACGAAATTCGTTAGCAATAAATGGGAGTGGGATGCGGATGCGGCAGCACTGCAGCAGACAAGGAAGACGGCGGTGACTCACGAGAAAATGGAACCAAAGCCAGCCGCCCAGTGGGAGGGAAAGCAACGAATTTTCCTACGACTCTTTCAAAAGCAGTACTGTGCATACCGTCAGTAGCATCCAGGGTAGACTTTTTTTTTTGGAAAAATTAGGGTGGACTCTTTCGTGGGCTTGATCAGCGTCTGGCATGGCAAGCGACCTATCAACTGAACCCTGCCTTCTCTTTGACGCTTTTAACTATGTGTCATTATAAAAGTTAATAATTATTCACAAGTTATTAAAAAATTGAGTTCTCACAGGTGCCATTACTCTAAACTCTTTTGCCCTACACGTCACTTCCGTCAGATTTAGCACTAACGGTGTCAAACCGTGGACGTAAAAAGTAAAAAATACCTTTAAGTTTGAATATATAATTAATTTTTTAAGCATCTTAGCGATCTTAAATGAAAAAACTCAAAACTATAAAGTTATAGATCTCATCGAGATCTACAATATTTATATAAAAATTATTTTCATTTAATTATGTATAAAAAATATGATTTTTCTAAGACATATTAATCATATCAAATCATTTTTTTTGTACGGAATTAAATGAAAGATATTTTTTTACAAAAATTGTAGATATTGTCAAGATCTACAACTTTCAAGTTTTGAGTTTTTTCATTTGAGGTTATTAACATGCTCAAAAAAATTAATTACGTATTCAGACCTGAGGGTATTTTTGACTTTTCGCACCCACGATTTGACACCGTTAGGGCTAAATCTGACGGAAGTGGCAGGAAGGGTAAAAGAGTTAAGAGAAATGGCACATGTGAGAACTCAACTTTTTTAATGGCTTATATGTAATTACCAACTTTTATAATAGCACACAGGTAAAAACCTCTTTCTCTTTTCATGAATGATGTCCTTCCTTTCGAAGGACACACAAGCACAAACAAGACTTAACTGGCCATGGAGAAGCCAATCGCCGTCAGCGTAGCGCTTGATATTCCACCTGAAAATAGAGTTGTCCGACAACCGGAGATTGCCGAGTTATGGAAGTAAGAGCCCATCTAGACTTCTCCAACTTCCTCAAGTTCTTTGTACAGTTAAGAAGTACACTCAATGTTCGCTAGTTCTACTATGACAGGTAACTTTTCTTCTTTTGTTTTTCATGCTTAATCTTGTTTTCTGTTTAGCTCAGCGCAATGACTTTGCCCTTACTCTGTTTACCTTCATGCAGGCTAGAGGCCAATGATCTTGAGATTCAGACTATATCATGGCCCAAAATAACCGAGAAGGTTGTCCTGCTCAAGAAATCTCAAAAAATTTGTGTTGTCATGATCTTATCAGGGGAATCACGAGAAAAGAAAATTATTTTATTGGGATGGTCAATAAAGGCATTCTTTCATTTCCAATTCATTCTTGTGTGATCTTTTTTTTTGTAAAATATAGTTGGCTAAAATGCTTTAGTCTCGACATGACCAAGCTATGTGCTTGTTTTAACATGCTACTGTTTCTTTACATATTAGCTCAGCCCAGATCAACTAAGCTGTTTATGGAAAAAAAAAGGGGACACCTAGACCCTTAAGAAGGCATAAGCTGGTAGGCTGTTGCTTCAGAACATAGCTGCATCAGAAGTCTAAAATAAATCGGCCAACTGTCAATACCAATCTTTATTAATTTAATACTTATTTTAGTTCAGAACTTCCATCATAACATGTACTACAATGTGTATACTTGCATACCGATTTCTAAGTTTTAACACAATCTGTACTAATACATTTTCTAGGCAACTCGCAGACTGTTCGTTTGGTCGTATTTGGCTTATCAGCCAACGAATAATGTTTTTCTCTCACACCAAACCAGCCAACAGTACTTTCAGCCATGACTTAGACTGGCCACAATGTATGGTTTTACCGGTGCTTGAAAAGGAGAGAGAAGGTGCAAGCCTCGGTGCCCACCACTGTGGCCGATGCCGAGTTGGGAAAAATATTCGGCACCGGATCATGTCCAAGCATCGATGCCAAATCACGCTCTCTCTCCCGGAGCTGGTTCTGTGATGTGGGGTCCGCCTAGCAGAAGGCACCGGTGCCGACGCTGTGAGGATAGAAAGAATTGTGGCATCGGTAGAGGTGGCAGAGAGAGAATTTTTTAAGCACCGACAACGCTGTGGCTAGTCTTATAAGCCAAACCAGCCCAAACGAACAGGGCATCGATGTATTGTGTCATATTCCTTGTTTGTAGTAGCACATGATTGTTTAAGTGTAGAAGGCGGCTTAACATGGGCATAAGGTCAATATATAGAATATTACACGCACATGATAGTTTGCTTGATTGTGAATAAATCTTTCTAACAGACACGTGCCGTGCATGTCCACTAGTATGCATAATGCATCTCTATTGTATTTGACACCCTCATCCATGCTAAAATTGTTGAGCAACAATCATCATCTACACAGCCTGGAACTTTTTTTTTGATAAGTCGACGGGAGGGGAGAGAATCCCCCACCTGATAGATATATTAATCATGATCAGGGATGGAGGGAGAGGAACCTCCCTAATACCCCACTATATAACCCCTTAATTAGCTAATAAAAATTACTAATTAATGTTGTATCATCTCTTCTTTGTGTTTCTTTCTTTTGTATCGCAAAACAAATATTGATTTGGTTATTATTTATACCCTTGCTAACTCAATATACCTATATGTGTATGTACGCGTGCATATTTTATCATATGTGGTTATCATTGGTATACCAAAACGGCCCTCCTTATGGTCAAATCCTAGCTCCGTCCCTGATCATGATTGGCTCTCAAATAGCCATGTAGTTTATAGACATTTTAGTGAATCATAGCTGCTACAGTTTTACATTGCGTTGGTTAAAGCAGTGCACCAATCATCGGCAATGTGTCTATCATCACGTGGAAGCCGCGCTGACCACACTGTTGAGCCTGGAACTTATGGAAAGAAAGATGCCGAAGAGTGTTTGAGTACACAGCGCGAACTGCAGAACAACTGCTTGCGACAATCAGAGAAGACCTTGAGGCAGTTCAGAACGCATGGGAGGAGTGAGCTGTAGATGTGGACTTTGATTTCGTTGTGCCTTTTTCTCTAACTTCCTTTTATTCGGTTTCCTGTTTAGTCTGCTTCTCTCGTTGCTCTTATTCCCTTTTTAGTTTTAACTCCTTGTACATTTTGACACTCCTTTCTACTAAATGAAAAGGCAGAGCACTTGCCCTTGCTGCTAAAAAAAAAATTCGTTGCACCACATCCCCTTGGATGGTCCGCTGGTGGTATTTCGGCTGATTCAATAGTGTTTCTGTGAGGGAGAATAAGCCAAAATAAGCATAAGCCGGCTGAAAAGTAGATGAGCAGAATAGGGTGAATATCTTGTCAGCTGCATCCACTTGTCGTTGTGGTAGGCCTAGGAGATAACAATGGATAAACAGTTTCCTTTCAAGGTCAAGTAGATCTCTTCATTAATCATTACTGTATGCCGAAGCAGGACAAGCAATGCTGCTATACTAAGAAGATGCTCAGCATTATTACAATTCAGCATGGGGGGACAGTATTTGAAGAATTGAATTTCTTGCCGAGCCCTTTGATATCCAAAAGGAATTTCCACCCGATTCTTACACATATCAACAATGAGTACAGACCATGACACACAGGTACCACACCACTGGCCTGTTGTGGTCACTACGATTGGTAAATGGTTGCATCAGTTTCGTCTGATCCATAAACTTTTCAGAGCCGCGGAGATCTTTGGACTCGAAAAGTATTTAGCCCCCCAAAAAAACATGTTTACCCTTTTGCGACAAAGAAACATCTCTTTTGCACTTTGCCAGTAAGCCCAGGCAACCAAGGTCGCCGGGCGGTGGATCTACCAGTGGATCAGGCAAGAGAGTCGGTTCCCATAATCCCATGCATGATGAACCCTTCATCTGAGGAACAACTGCGTCATTCAGCATCTCATATGTTTCAGCACATTGTGGATGCTCTTGATCCCTAGAGTAGAACACATGATTCCTCATGTTCACCTCAATCTGACTAAAACCAGTCGTCCTCTTCGCCTTGCTGCCCCTCATGACCTTCCACACCTTTGCTGTTTCATCCCACATTCCATGTGATGCAAATACATTGGCCAGGAGCCTATAGCCTCCGGAACCAGAGGGGTCAAATCTGACAAGATCCTCACCCACTTCTCTTGCTACCTCCACTTCATTATGCATCACACAGGCTCCCAGGAGCGTCGCAAGAATGGCCTCATCACGCATACCCGGCAGCATACCATCAACAAGTTGCTTGGCTTCCCTTACATACCCTGCTCGACCTAGAAGGTCCACAAGGCAAGAGTAGTGCTCAATGGTTGGTTCTACTCCATAAACATGGTAAATGGATTTGAACATGTTGCGACCTTTCTCAACCAACCCAGCATGCCTACAAGCAGACAGCACAGCAGTGAAGGTAGTCGAACTTGGTTTATACCCATGTCTCAGCATCTGAGCAAAGCCCTGTAAGGCATGGTAACAACAGCCATGGTTCGCAAAAGCTTGCACTATCGACGTCCATGTTATGGCATCCTTCTCTTCCAATCTTTGGAAGGCAAACCAGGCAGGCATCAGATCCCCACTTCTCGAATACATTGTGAGCAGAGCATTTCCTAAGGAAGTTTCTGACAGGAATCCAAGCGTAATAACCAACCCGTGAATTTGCTTAACTTCACCTGTGCTCTCAGATATAACCAGGATACTGATTAATGTTCTGATGTTAGGAGATACTGCTGAGCGGCGCATAAGAAGAAACATGTTTAAGGCTTCATGCTTACACTCGTTCTTAGAATATGCCTCGATGATGGTACTCCAGGTCACCAGGTCTTTTGCAAGCATTGAATCGAATAATCTCTGCACCTCATTCAGCTGGCCATTGTTGGCATAAACGGTGATCATCGCATTGCATGCCGCTGTATCCTTCGCTGGCATCCGATCAAAGAACTCTCTTGCCCTGCAAGCAAGACCATTCTTTGCCAAGCCAGTGACCATTGTAGTCCAAGAAACAGCATTCCTGTGTCTGTGTGGCATCCTCTCAAACAACTGAACTGCTTCAGCCACTTTCCCAATGCTGAGAAAACCAGAAATCATGGCATTCCAGGAATACGAGTTCCTCTCTGGCATCATATCAAACAATTCCCACGCCTGCTGAATCTGACCACTGTCAACATAGGCCTTAACCATGGCCGTACAAGCGACCACATTCCTGTGAGGCATCCGATCAAACATCTCCCTCGCTTCCCTGAGCATCCCATTGCTCGTGTACCCCTGCACCACCGTCGCCCACGAATAGTCATTCCGATCAGGCATGACGTCAAACAGCTCCCGCGCCTCGCGAACGCGGCCGGCGCGGAAGTACCCGGAGACCATGGAGGTCCAAGTGACGACGTTCTTCACCGGCATCCCATCGAACAGCTCGCGCGCGCGGTCGACGCGCCCGGCCTTGGCGTACCCGCCGAGCATAACGGTGTCCAGATAGAGCCCCCGAGCAGCCGAGGGCGCTGCGCGGAAGAGCGCCTCCGCGCGCGGCAGGTCGCGCTCCCTGAGTCGGAGGGCGACCATGGCGGCGTCCCGGCCCGGCGTCTCGTAGTCATCGAGCACGGCACGAGTGGCCGCGGCGCCGTGCTGCGGCCTGGGGTCTTGGCCGGTCGTCGAGCATACGTCGTCGTGGGCTGCGCGCTGCCGCGTCGGGTTAGCGGGCTCCGCGACGGTGCCGTGGAAGCGGAGGGCAGCGGTGCCGGTGGCGTCGCGCCTCCGCCGCGCGAGGCCGAGGGCGTGGGTGTCGTCGCTGCTGGTGTAACGGATGTCTCCACGGGCGCGTCGCTGCGGAGGCGGACGGGACCTCGGGACGGTGCTGTGGCGGCGGAGCTGCGAGCACTGGACGAGGAGAGGGAGGACGCGCCGGCGCCGGCGAAGCATTGGGAGGGAGGAAGATGACGCCGACGGGCGCGGTGGCGCGAAATTCTGCGGCCGGTCCCTCGGGTTATTCAAATATATAGCCAGGATCAAATTTGGGGCAATTCTGAACCGTCCGATTGATTATGTGAGGCTCGCAATGGCGTGGGGCCTAACACTTTAGATTACCGTCATACACGCCCTCCCCCACCCAAATTGCATTGGATTCAGCCGGGTAATGCTGGGAGCCTGACGTCCGTCCCCGCGCGGACGCCATGTTAGTGGACCACATCCAGAAGTTGCTATTTCTATCCGCTCCCTCTGCTCCGCTCTAATAACCGTACATTTAAAAAATGACGCATTCGCCCCGTGACTGGCTCCGCCGCTGCTCCTGCTCGTCTCCCTCTCTACCACGTCTCTCGCCGGCCTTTCTCTCCACCACTGCCGCGGCATGCTCCCCCACGACCTCACCACCCGCCCGCTGTTGTTGTCTCCACCGCGGGCACCGTGCGCGCCCTATCGCCAAGGGCCGCACAAGTGCCCGCTCGCTGTCATCCTCCTCCACCGCGACCGCACAGCCAGGATCTCGTTGTGCCGTGCTCCGCCTGCCATGGTTTGCTGAAAGCGCATGTTGCAAGCATATGTTTCGAGTGTTTCAGAGGTATGTTGCAAGTGTTTCAGATGGATGGTGTAAAATTAGATCGGGATGTTGCATATGTTGCAATGGTTGTACACGTATGTTGCAAAGGTCTGTTACCAATGTTTCATCTATGTTTTCCGGACACATGTTGTAAATGTGTTTATCTGGATGTTGCATATGTTTCACTCATAAGTTGCATGTGTTTTATCTAGATGTTACGTATGATTGTAATTGTTTTAAGTGTTTTCAGGTGTGTGTTTTCAAGTGTTTTAGAAGCATGTTTCAAGTATTTCTTCTGCCTTCAGAGTAATATTGCAATTGTTGTATTTAGATATTTCAAAAGCAGATCGGAGGTTGCATTTCTCCTCCTCGCCTTCTGCTGCATCGTCTTGGTGTGTCCCCCTCCCAGTGTTGGCAGGGCATTCATACGACGCCGCGGCCGGATCCTTCCGAATTGGAGGCGCTGCCCCCTTCCCCTCTTGTCACACTGGCGAAACGGAGTGGAGCGTGCGGGTGTTCGTCCGGATGTCCAGGTGGTAGCACCGCTGATTTGGCAGCGATCGCAAAATTGAAAATGAAATTTTCTGAACTGGAACTCTAAACACAGATTGGATTGGACGGTGAAAATGGAAATTTGTTCCTTATTCATTACGAAAACCTCCTGATGAACGAGGAGTCCGATAAATAAAAATATAATTGCACCGTGATCACGCAAGCAAAATCTGAGACCGACGATACTCTCGATACACACACACCCAATGCAACTAAGTGATGAAGGTGGATCGGGAGAGAAATCAGCAAAGCATGGCAAGCAGAGCAACGTGGAGGCGGCGGCGACAGGAGCAGGACGGGCCGGCGGCCGGCGGCGTCTATACGAAGGCGTGCTTCTCCAGCAGCTTGAGGACGTCGTCCTGGTTGTTGAGCTTGGCCACGTCGATGGGCGTCTTCCCGTCCAGGTTCTGCAGCGTCCTGCATGAGCAATTCAATAAACCAGCAGGTCTCAGAGTCAGGCTGCTTAGCTTTCAGGTGAGCCGGCATGGCAGATCGGCGGGGCGGGCGGGCGGCTTACACGGCGGCCCCGCTCTCGAGCAGGAGCGCGACGCAGTCCTTGCGGCCGTATCCGGCGGCGTAGTGCAGCGCGGTGTTCTTGTTCTTGTCGACGGCGTCCACGGCGGCGCCGGCCTCCAGGAGCGCCTGCGCGCACTGGAGCTCGCCATAGCCGCACGCGAAGTGGAGGCCACGCCGCCCTTCCGAGTCCTCCTCGTCCTTGTCCGCGCCCTCTTCCAGAGCTTTCTTCAGGCCCTGCGTGCAGCTCCGACGACCAGGTGTCAGGTGATCAAATGTGCAAGGCGTAACGTATCGTACATAACCACGTGGCAGTGGCAGCGGCACAGACCTCGACGTCGCCGACGCTCGCGGTGTGGTGGACGATGGACTCGTCCTCGTACTCACCTTCCTCCCCGGCGTCGTCCTCCGCCTCGGCGTGCTCCGTGCCGCCGGCCTCGCCGGACGGGCCGCCGCCGACGCCCATCGCGCGCCCGAACTTCTGCAGAGCCTCGGGGTCGTTCCAGTACCTGAACCATCAAACATGCATTCGATCATTCGTTCACCATGGTAGTTCTTCCTTCCCGTACTCGATCATCGCTTGTTCAAGGAACAAAGCAAGCCACAGCAGCTCACTTCATCATGGCGGCGGGGCCGCCGGACTCGATCTCGTCGAGGATGGGCTTGAGCTCGGGGTCATCCTTCATGCGCGCGACGCGGGCCTCCAGCTGCTCCTTGTGCGCCGGGTTGGTGAGGCCTCCCAGCATGGTGGACACGGCCGGGTCCTGCATCAGCGCGCTGCCCAGCCGCTCCGCCATGGCCACGAACTGCGGGTTCTGCATCAGCTGCTGCATCGTCGCCACGTACTTCTGCGGGTCCAGCTGCGCCGCCGGCGCCTGCTGCCGCCGCTGCTGCTGCCGCGGGGACACCACCGTCTTCTGTAGCTGCTCCGCCATCTCCGTGAACGCCGGGTCCTTGGCAATCTGCTCTGCCATCTCCTTGATGCTAGGGTCCTGCCGACGACAACTCAACATTTGTCAACCAAGAAAGATGTCGAGGGCCGGCCATCGTCGGAAATTCACAAGGTAGGCGGTAGGCCAATTAATCAACCTCTTTCAACTGTAATATGATCAAACTCGGCTAAATGTCACAAAATTTGATTCCTTTTTTTAAGTTAAGTTTGTTATATGTATAATTGTTGCTACCAAGTTTCATATGGAACATCTCGAGTTTTGCAAAAGCATCTGATGAGCAAAAGGAGGAAGACGACTCAGCAGCGTACATTGAGAAGGTTCATCATGGTGGAGAAGTCGAAGGGTTGGCCGGCGCCGACGGCCCTGCCCTGCGCGCCGCCCCAGCTGGCTTAGGCTGAGGCTGAGGCTGCTGCTCCGCCGCCGGCGCAGGCTCCTCTGTCGTGACAGCAGCAGCAGTCTTCTCCTCTGCACAAACACCACCACAAGTCGTCTTGAGCTTCTCGATTACTTCATTTCATGGCCACAAATCGAGCACGCCAAGAACAGATGAACAGAACAGAAGAGAAAGCATGGCATGGAGAAGAATCAAATCAAATCAAATCCCTGACCTTGCGCAGCCATGTCGACGGGGGCGGGGAAGAAGGAAGCGCTGGCGATGAACCGAGCGAGCGAGCGAGAATGACGATAAGGTGGGTGCCTCTGGCTGCAGCTGTGGAGAGGAGCTGAGCTGAGGAGGGAAGGCGACCGACCAGAGGCGCCCACGCCGTGATTTGGCTTATATAGCGTTTGTTGAGTGATTGCAATTTGTACACATGGATGATGGATGCTGCAAGGAGCATCTCCTTTCACAGATAATAACAAAAAAAAAGAGAGGTAAAAGCACCACCACCACAGGTAGATCTCCTTGCAATTGCAAGTCTTCAGTGTTTTTGCATTTTTTTTTTCAGGGTGGTTTTGCAGGTAAAGAAAATCGTTTTTTCAGGCTTTGTTGGTGCACATCTTGCTCTTTTAAGTTGTCAATGAAATGAAAAGGTTTGCTCTTTTGAAATGGAGACCTTCTACTTTTTTCTATCTACTGTATAATACAACAAAGCTGCGCACGGTTCATTCATTCAAGAGGGGAAAAAGGAAACAATCTTGTGTGATTTCGGGATCAAATCGGTGAGGCTGAGACAGTAATTTTTTTAGCAACTAACTATCTCTCTCTAGAAAACCAAAAACCAAGTTAAATTGAAAGATTGAGAAGCTTCTTGGAATTTTCTTTTGACAAACCTTTAGCATCTGGCCCTGTGGCGTGGGCCAAAGAGAAAGAGATGTGTTGAGGTGCCAAGCTTGCAGCATGGCATGCAATGGAGGGTCCACCAAAGCATGGGGGAATCCGGGTCAGGGATTTGGGATAGCAAATGTGCGGATGCAATACCTTCCCTCCCCTGCTGTTGCGACTAAAAACCAATAACGCTGCGCTTCTGCTGTTTTTTTAGCCTCTCATCATGGCATTGTACTTGTACTCTTCTAGTACTTACTTTTTTTCTAAGAGCACACAACCACTTATTGTTATTTTGAGTTACATCAGAGCGGATCTAGAAACATAAGTTAAAATGAGCTTATTGCATTATCGACTCATCGAGTAGTTAAAGCATCTCAGTGTAGGGGCTTAGGAGAAGTTTCATGCTTAGTAGTGGTAGACTGGTAGCAAAGGCTTGAGCCCATCCCACCTCAGAGTTTTTTTTTTCTCTTGAATATGCAGGAGCTCTGCATATCATTTTTCATTAAGGAGAAGAGCAGTCAAAGGTACAAGAATTGTCTGTTAGAATCGATGATTACCTCTCTGTGTGACCGTAGATCCGGGTAGATCTCTGCTCTGGGTTCCTCTTCACGCCTGGCTGTAGCCTCGCGGACGCCGGTACTTGGCACGGTGGTGAGGAGGCGAGGTGGCGACGCCGTGGAGGTCCCGAGCCCAGTTCCCCACTCCTCTATATATATATGTGCTGTGCGACAGGGGCCCACCAACCAGTTAGGGTTGGGCTTCCCCGATCAGGGAGCAGAGGCAAGGGCCCAATAGGGCGTTGGGCCTATTGGTGAAGATCAACTAACATTCTCCTCCTTGATCTCATTCCATCTTTCAATTTCATATCATTTACTTTTGTTCATTCCATTACAGATTAGCGCATAGAGCATGTCTCATTGTCCCGGTCCATTGTCGATAGATTTAATAGCTATAACACACTACTCTGTTCTGAAATAGATACTAATCTTTGGGCCTTCTTTTGTCCAGTAATTTTAGGCTTCCCTTAAACCCATGCTAGCTACATGTTCTCTGAACACCATGTTCTCTGAACATGTTAGGTGGTAAGCCTTTTGTAAGCGAATCCGCGAGCATCCTTTCTGTACTTATATGCTCAAGACTTATGACTTGATCCCAGACTTTATCTTTCACAACATAATACTCTATGTCAATGTGTTTGGCAGCACCACTTGACTTATGTTGTGAGCATACTGTACTGCCAGATTATAATCGCAGTATAACTTTAGTGGTCTATAGATGTTGTCAACCACCTTCAAACCGGGTATGAACTTCTTTAGCCAGTTCACCTGCCTGTTGCCTCATAACACGCTACAAACCGTCATACATTGTGGACGATGTAGTGACAGTGTGCTTTGAGCTTCTCCATGAAATAGCTCTCCTTTGCGAGATGATAGAAAATCCACGTCTGGATATGTATTCACTCTCGCATAATCAGAATCTGAATATCCCACTATGTGAAATGAATCAGATCTTCTATATGTCATCATGAGGCCTTTCGTTCCTTGCAAATAATGTAAGACTTTCTTTACTAATTTCAGTGTTTTATTCCAGAATTGCTCTAGAATCTGTCAAGTAAAACCCGATAACAAATGCCAAGTCAGGGCGCGTACATACTTGAGCATGTTGCAAGCTTCCGACAACTGAAGCATATGGAACCACTTTTACTTTATCGATTGAGCTCATATTGGTTCCTGGGGCATTGAAAATCCCCATATCTATCGCCCTTGACTATAGGAGCAGGTGAGGAACTATATTTGTGCATACTTAATTTCTTTAAGATCTTTTCCATGTATGCCTTTTGTGACAGTCCTTATACCCTTTTTCTTCTATCTCGGTGAATCTCGATCCCTAGAACGAACGAGGCTTCGCCAAGATCTTTCATATCAAATTTCTGTCTCCAGTAGTAGACTGACATCACTACTAGCAAGTAAGATATCATCTACATACAGGACAAGAAAGATAAACTTCTCATTCTTAAACTTTGTATTGACACAATTGTCCTCTACATTCTCTTTAAAATCCAAAATCATTTATTGTCTGATCAAACTTCAAGTACCACTGTCTTGAAGCTTGTTTTAATTCATAAATGGATTTCTTTAGGCGACATTCCATTCGTTATTTTCCTTCCATGACAAAACCTTTCGGTTGTGTCATGTAAACATTTTCCTCCAAGTCTCCGTTGAGAAATGCCGTCTTTACATCCATCTGATGTAATTCTCAATCGTAATGTGCCACTAATGCCATTATGATTCTGAAGGAAACTTTACATGAGACTGGAGAAAAGGTCTTATTGTAATCAATCCCTTCTTTTTGCATATAGCCTTTTGCCATAAGTCGCACTTTATATTTCTCTATATTCCCTTGAGAGCTAAGTTTTGTTCTGTAGATCCATTTACAGTCTACTGTTTTGGCTCCTTTAGGAATTATTTCCAAATCCCAAACTTTATTGGCATTCATTGATTTCATTTCAGCTTCCATGGCCTTAAGCCATGTAACACCCCAGGTGTTTGTCACCAGTTAAGCAATGGGTTTGAACTCAAACATGGCATGTTAAGTGGTGATGAAGGTGTCAAGATCAAATCTACAAGAGTGAGCTCCAACTTAAACTCGGGCAACACACCTTTGCTTGCATATTGGCCCTTTTTGGATATTTACCTAAGTAATGTTGAAGGTGCTTATTTCATGTGTCTCACATCAATTTCCACCCACATGAATGATTGGAAAAGTTTCATAAAGTTTGGAATAAGAAGTCACATGAAATGATAAGTTATAATCTGTCTTGGATTGCTTTATTAAGTGAATGGAAGTATAGGTCATCAACCAAACCTTTCTGCCCTACCCAATTGACTCTAATTGAACTCTACAACAAAAGTCATGAAGGGTTCGTGTGGAGCAGAAGTCAAGAAAATGCCTCAATCGGTCAAAAACTCAGATTTAAGCTTTATCGCGATGCTACTTTGACCTGTGTTGACCAAACGCTTACAGTACTTGCATGGAGTTGCATCTTAAAGAAAAGTTGAAGTTTAAGTGGAGTAGAACAAAATTTGTTTTTAAACCAAGAGCCAGATCAGCTTGTAAGCAAGTCAAACCGAGCCCTCAAGTTGGAATCCATGCCTGTTTTGGGAGCTCGAAATTTTGCCTAAGTCTATAAAACTGAAGATCAGTTTTCTAGTTTCTTGTGACCATATTCGATGCCTTGTAGTTTGCTAACTAGCTCGAATTTGACCAAGATCCTTTAAGAAATATTGGATATCTCGCATAGCTCTACAACATTTGTTACTACCGTTTGTGCCAAAACTAAAAGTATTCGGAGTTAATAAGGGACGAAGATTGAGTTTCAACTTGTATTTTTGAGGTGGTTTTGATCATCATTCAGGAGTTTGGAATAGGAACAGCAACACTGGTGGCGACCATGCAAAGCCGAAGGCGCCTCTTACATTGTTGCTGGCGTCCTGCGAGCCTTGCCGCATGGCCTCCTCGCGCCGCCACCTTTGCGCCACCACGCCTAAGCCGGCGCCCGCTTAGAAGGGAAGACCGAGCCAATGCTCTCTCATTCTCCTCTCGCCCGTCGCTCCCTCTCGCTCTCTCTCGCTCTCTCGTCCACCATGGCCGACGAGTGAAGCTCCAGCGCCACCATGTCTCATTCATTGCGCTCCTCTGTTGGGCAAGCCAAGGCGACCGCCTCCCAAGCCCTAGGCGGAGCCGAGACCCACCGTGTGCTTGCTTGCCGCCAAGCTGCGCCATTTGTAGTTGTTGTGTTGTTCTTTTCTTGCTTGGCCAGGCCAAGGTCGTGTGAAAGAATTTGGACGCTGCCAAGCCCAGTAGCGACCTCTCCTTGCCATCGCTGGCCGCTTCCCATTGGCCGAGTAGCTGGGCTCTTCTTGATCCGTGGTATATAGAAGACGAAGGACTTCGCGCGCAAATTTGAAGAAAGGGAAGGATCTTTTTGCAAGACCATAGACTCATTTAAATAGTGCCTGAAGGACCTGTTCGCTGACGTTGATTTATGTTTTCCGCAGGGTCCTCGATGCAAGATTTAGATCCCTTTTTCTTTGATTTAGGCAGATTTGAATGATCCACTTTGAAAATTCATAATAATTAGTAGAAACATCGTAAAATAGTAAATGAGGACTTTTTGGAATCCTTGTGAAATTGTCTATGCATTAGATCTATAATATGGCATGTTTTAGTTTAAATATTTTGCTGTAAAAATATATTTGTGCAGTAAGGTTGTAATGCTAGTTGAATTTGTTATTTTCCATAACTGTAGATCTAGGGCTCCAAATGAAGTGAAATTTTTGTGACATGCTACTAATGTGATAGTTGATGTTTGGTAAAAATTTCATGAGTATTGGATGAAGTATGAGTGAGTTATTGGTTTATCTCGCTCTCACATGATTTCTTGCAATAGCAAATTGTCTTTTTCGTAGAGGCAGCTATACTTATGCAAATAGTATGAAATTTGTACAGTAAACTATTGAAAGGATATGTGAGCTACTGTAATTTTTGTAGAATTTATTGTGTATTTTTGGTATATGTTCATAAATACACCTTGATGTCTAAATAAATTAAGAAATGCTTTAAGAAAATTTATTTAGAGGTGAGCACCATGCTTTCTGGTGTTCTTTAGTCATGTATGAAATGTTGGTAAGGTTGGTTTTGCCCAATTATGTGTTTGCAACATAAGTTAATAATTATTTTCTTGCCGATGTGGTTTATGGACAGATCTAGGAACTTAGCAAAGTTCTTTATGATAATGTGCTTTGTTGTGAAACTTGTTTATACAAAAGTTGTAGATAATTCATGTATCTAGCTTCTGTTAAAATTTGGTGTCATTTGGCCAAGTAGTTTAAGAGTTACAACTGTTTAAAGTTGGGTTACAGAATTGATTACTCTCTGTCTTGTTTAGACCAGTTTCTGTAAATATATAATTTCGACCCACTTAACTTGTGAATCATGTTGTGATGGTTATAGATGAAATGTAGAGAATTTCATAAGCTTTTTTGAATGTCTTGTTTCATGGCTGTTGGATTTGTATAACTCTAGTTATGATCCAAACATGAAGTTGTTGTTTCCAGTCCAGAAATAGACATATGCTAGTTGTGGTTGTTTACTCCATGTGTTGCTAAGTGTGCCTTATGCCCTTGTTGATGGTCAAGTTATGATACTTGTGACCTTGTTAAACTTGTGTCATGCTTGATGTGCTTGCTCTCTATAGTTAGTTGTGTGATGTTAGTTAAATAGCTATTGGTGTCTATGTCTTGCATAATCTTGTGTTTGTTTTGAATGCTTATGTGACGCATCTTGTATTACCATTCTTCATATTTATGCACTTGCATCTTGCATCTCATCTAGGTGCGCTAGATGAACCACGTGAAGGATGTGATGTTGGAGCCGAACCCGAAGACGGTGTATGGTGGACCTATCCCGAAGGTGGAAGGACTGGACAAGTGCTAGGACGGGGGATGCTCACTTAGCGAGTGTCGTCTAACTAACACTGACTCAGTGTGGGATCCCAGGCAAGCCCCGGAGCATTCTAAGTCTCCTATTTTATAAAAGCAATTATTTCTATATATGAGTTTATATATTGTTGCATTAAGTTGTAGGAGTTGATTGAAACCGTTGATGTATTTATTACTATCCTTGCCTACTCTATTACCTTTTTACCCTGTTAGGTCGGGATCAAATAACTGCTTAGCCTTGCTTAGACCGGTAGCGATCGGTGATTTCTGGTCACCTACATTTATAGGTGGTTACTGGAAGAATTTAGCTATGGAAAGAATGATATCTTGGAATTAACCACGTGTGATGGATAATTAGAGACCGGACGAAAAAGTTGAAGGCAACCAGACATGGTTCTGAGGTGCTGTTAGTTTTCCGTCTGTGTCGATTAAGGACCGATCGTTGCTCGTCCCTCTTGTCATGTTGAACGTATGCCTCACATTTAGCTGGCCGAATAAAGTACCTTTCGACCGCGAAGCTAGTGACACTATTTGAGCCGGGATAAACTCAGATTAGCGGTGGTCTTTGAAGGGGGTATGACGGGACGCCAAGAGTGAGCCCAAGGTGTGTCTCCGGCTGTCAGGCGGTCCTCAGGTAGTGCGGTCCATGACCTGTTATCCCATGCTACTTGGAAAGTGTCATTGGTGATCTGTAGCTCACTTGATCGGTGAGTGTGGTTTGTGTGAGGAATAAATCACCAGCTGGTTAGGAATCGATTCGAATCGCCATCGCTACTGGATAGTGAGCACTTGACTCGAGCTACATCATCGTAGTAATTATGATGGAACACTAATGGTTATCTGAATGGTATGTGATATGCTAAATCTAAGTTGGTAACTGGATGTTATTGGTTAATCAAGTGATTGCTATAGTATAGGTGCTTACCTAGATGGATAGGTCATAATAAAGATGATGCAAAGTACTTAAAATGGTTTCTTCATGATAGCTTATGTTTTTCGCAAACGAGTCAGCTAGCCCACTAAAGAAAGCCTTGCATAATCCTTGGTGTCATTTGTTTTGGTTTCCGACGGGTAAGTCTAGCTGAGTACATTCGAGTACTCAGGGTTTATCCCACCATGTTATAGGTGAAGTTCTTGGCCTACGGAAGATGGTGGCTAACCGCCAGTGGGCTCGGTGACTCTATATTTACTTCTCACCAATATGCTTTTATCAGAGGATGTCACTTATGCTAGCAATGTATTTGGAACTTATATTAATGTAATCATTTGAAAGCTATGTTGTTTTCTCTAATCGGTTTTAAAACCCAAACTTGTACTATTTTTGTGAACCCAATTGGAATATTATTTCCGCTGCAACTCTGCGTATATGATGTGTATTTGCTTAATCACGCGATCTTGGTTGTGATGTTGATTTACCGAGGTCATTCGTGACACTCGACGGACTACCGGGTTTATATAAGTGAAAGTATGCGCGTGTCAACGTGTTAGCGAGGACAGCCGTACTTGATCTTGTATAAATTGGGTGGTTCTGTCACAAGCCACTTTGATAAATGATCACTTCTCATGGCTTATTCAAATGAGGTGGAATCATCGTCCATTTGAAATTCCTCAGTGTTGTACACTTTATAATCAGCAGGAATAACTGATTTTCTAACTCTTTAACACTTTTTAGGGGCCTTCACATTTGGCACATATTCTGTTTGAGGCTGTTGTCGCTCCCCCTCATGTGTGGCAATAGGTTCTATAGAATTCTAAAGAAAAGGTTCCTCATCGTCATTCATTGTTGCCACAGGTGGGATAACAACAGGTGCTGGCACCACAGTATCTAGCACTGTCGGTGCAGCACAGCAGGTAGTGAGAAAAATGACTCATGAATCATTGGGGTGGGCGCATACACCCGCTTCACTTCAAGGTCAATTTCTCGAGCTACCATGCTTTCCCTCATCAATTCGTCCTCTAGGAAGACAGCGTGTCTCGTTTTCACAAACTTTGTATGTCTCTCTGGACAGTAGAAACGAAAACCTATTGACTTTTTTGGGTAGCCAATGAAATGGCAACTTACTGTTTTTGGGTTAAATACTTTAGCCTCAGCAGGGCTCCCCCATACACACGCAAGTGGTTTAGTGAGGATACTCTTTCTGTCCACAACTCATATGGTGTTTTGGACACCGACTTTCTTGATACTCTATTGAGAATATGAATGGCGGTTTTTAACGCCTCCATCCACAAGCTTAACTGTAAGGTGGAGTAACTTATCATACTGTCCACCATATCCATCAGGGTACGATTGATTCTTTTAGCTTCTGCTGAGGTTCGTCCGGTGTAGAATACTGGGCTACTATGCCATTCTTTTAGGGTATGCCGACCGTAGTACTCCCCCACGGTCAGACCTGACTATCTTAATCTTTAATATCTTAAATTTATCCAATATATCTTTTCATTCTTTGATTGGATAAATATAGTCATAATGGGAGTAATCATTTGTGAATGTCATGAACAAATCATAACCATCCACACTCTTTATAGGAAAGCTGACCACAGATGTCTGTATAAATAATCTGTAAAATTCCTGCGCTTCGTTTGTCATCTTTCTTTACATACTTTTATTTTATATATTCTGAGAGCTCTAATGGAGGAAGAATATCATTTTTAACTAGTCTTTCTATTCTCCTCCTCGAAATATGGCCTGAACGATAGTGCCATAATTTCGACAATGCATCGTGAGCTCTCTTATGCCACCTTTTCCAGATTAACACTCTGTGACCAGCTGCTTTATCAGCTAAGTGTCATGTCTTTGAAGGGTCAGTGAACTGACTCTTTATTCTATCGAGGTACTCGGTGACCGTGTCACATTATGGGATTGAGCCCATAATTGCATGTTCAATCATGTTCTTTATCACAGCCAAACATTTCTTGTTTGCAGTGACCCACTTTCTATGCTCCAAAGCCATAGGACATCTTTTGGGATTTAAAATCCCTTTCTTTAGTTGTCCAAGTGGCATCATTCTCTTTTGTCTCCCTCAACGGTGCTACAATCTCAGTGGAACACGGTGAGGTGACTACCCAGTCCCATCAGCCAAGATGAAAACCAGGTCAAACTTTTTCTTAACATATAAATAACACAATTTGCACGCCTTGATTCCAACGTTGGTCAAAATCAAAACATACAACTATTCTTATGCACTAATTCTACATCACCGTTGGGCAGAAATAGAATTAATGCATAAATCATTAACTTTCACAATTGTTCTTACACACTAATTCTACATCACCGTTGGGCAGAAATAGAATTAATGCATAAATCATTAACTTTTACAACTGTTCTCATACACTAATTCTACATCACCGTTGGACAAAAGTAGAATTAATGCATAAATCAATAAAATTATCAACTTTTCTTATACACTAATTCTACATCATCGTTGGACAGAAGTAGAATTAATGCATAAATCATTAAAATTATGATATTGTTAGTCAGAAAATAACAACATCATAATCATGTCAAATCTCTTTTTCTCCAATTAAATACCACATTGGTTAAAAAATAACTAGAGAATCAACAATTTCTTTAGCTGTAGAAAAACTTTCTTTTTCTCCAATTAAATATCACATTGGTTCAAATAACTGGAGAATAAACATTTTTCTTTAGCAGCGAAAAACTCTTTCTCATTTCATGAATTTTACCCACAGGGAAAAATTACTTTTTCTATTTTCTTTGAGCTATTTTTTTCATTTTCCAGAAATTAGCAATTACTGGAAAATAAAAAAGAAAAACTGATCTTGATTCTTTCACTGTTTTCGGCCCAATCGGCAAAAACGGCCCACAGCCGCGCGCGCGCTCCCCCTCGCCCAGGCCGCAACCTGGGCCTGGGCCAAGAAAGTGGCCTCACGCCCTCGCTCGCCTGGGCCAAAAGGTGGCCCGGTTGATCTGCGCCATTGGAGCCGATCGGACGGCTGCGCGACGTCTTCGGGCGAACAAAACCGCCCCCGACCGCGGTCCCCGAACCCTAGCGGCCGTTCGGCCTTCTCTGCTTCTCTCTCTTCGTCGCCGCTCTCTCCTCTCTCTACCTCGGCATAAGCAGCAGGCCGACGAAAGTGAGACGAGCAAGCGGCGATAGCCATGCGCGCCGTTCTTGCCCCCCCTTCGCCAAGACGTGCTCCCCAACGGGTGAGCACGCCGCCGTCGAGCGGCCTGGCCGTGGCGCTTCCTTGGCCGAGCCCGACGAGCCAGCTTCCCCGGCTCGGCTTCTTCTCCCACGCCGGCGAAGGGACATCCCGACGCACGGCGAGGTAGATCCACCCCTTCCCCTTTCGGATTTGTATTGATCTTTCTTTCTTTTCGGAGTTCATCCGAATGGGAAACTAGGGTTAGGGTTAGGGTTTCGACCCTTGTGCTTTTCTCTTCTTCTTCCCCAATCGGATATAGATCTTGTTTGCTTTTCTTTGTTTGACCGATTGGGGTTAGGGTTCGTGTGCCGACCCCTTTTCTTTGTTCTTTTTCTTTTCGCTTGATCACCCGAAAAGAAGATCTAGGGTTAGGGTTCGGTTGAACCCAATCTGTATTTTCTTTTTGTTTGATTCGAGATCGAGATGCTAGGGTTCCTTTTCTTCTTCCCCTTCGGATTTGCTTTTGGATCTTTCTTTCCGTTTCGGAGTTCATCCGAAATGGGGATCTAGGGATAGGGATTCGTTTTTTTAATTTCTTTTCTTTTCGGAGTTCATCCGAATGTCTTCCCTTCCCCTTCTTCCCCTTTCCAATTCTTCTTTTGGGATTAACCCGATTTGGGATGGGGTTACAAATTAGGGTTAGGTCTTAGGGTTCGGCCAAATCCAAACCCACCCTGCTTCTTTCTACTGTTTCTCTTCTCGTTGAAGGCTTTTATGGGTTTAGGGTTTGGCCTCGTGTGCCGAGGGCTCGTTCTAGGGTTCACTGTTCTTCCCCGAGACTCATTCGCGGGTTAGGGTTAGTGAACCCCTTCTCTGTTCAGATCCGTAAGGAACTCTTTTCTTTTCTTGCCGCACCGGCACTTTTCCCCCGCGCGGTGGCGGTGGTGACCGAGGTTCCAGTGACGTCCGCCACCCCCGGTCCCTTTTCCGTTTCTTTTACCCGGTTAGGGTTAGGGTTACACAGAGGCAACCTGGCTCCGATACCATTGTTAGAATCGATGATTACCTCTCTGTGTGACCGTAGATCCGGGTAGATCTCTGCTCTGGGTTCCTCTTCACGCCTGGCTGCAGCCTCGCGGACGCCGGTACTTGGCACGGTGGTGAGGAGCGCGAGGTGGCGATGCCGTGGAGGTCCAGAGGGGACTGTGGTGACCCTGCAGAGGCAACGGCGGTGGTGGCGGGCTCATCCCGTCGCTGGCAGCACGCTTTATGATCGGATTAGGGTTTTCTCTGTAGGTGGGTGACGGCTCCGTTCAACCTCGTGACCCGAGCCCAGTTCCCCACTCCTATATATATATGTGCTGTGCGACAGGGGCTCACCAACCAGTTAGGGTTGGGCTCCCCCGATCAGAGAGCAGAGACAAGGGTCCAATAAACCGTTGGTGGAGATCAACTAACATTGCCAGCAATGTCGGCTGAGTGATAGAGGCTACATTATGAAAAGAAACAATCTAGAGTCGCTAGACCTGAAGGCAGAGCTATCTTGCTTTGAGCATTTGAAGCCCGGCTGCCCCGGCTTCAATCCAGCGATCCACCTCCATCTTGATGATCTGGAGCAGGTCAACGATCGAAGCGGATGAGTTGTGAAAACACCTCGCATTTCGTTCCTTAGAGATCAACGCGAACAGCGAGTCCAACCCCTTTAGTTGCTGACCATTGGCTAGCCCACGCAATCGTCGCCACTAGGCCAGAGTTGAAGGCGTTCCAGGCCAAGCGCTTGTAGCGCGTAGTGCCAAATTTCCCTTGCGAAAGGGTCGTAGCTACTGGGTGACGAAATGGATAAAGGGTACTGTCAATAAGCCCGATCTATTGTTTCTTGAGCTTGGTCGCAGAGGTAGCATTGTTCTCTTGCTTCCAGCCCATGTCTCGCACGCCTATCTGCTGTCCAATGTCTGCGCCGAGCTGCCAGCCACAAGAAGATCCTTACTCTCAGCGGTGCCCAGGTTTTCCCAACCAGCCGATGGCCGCAGAATGTGGTGGCGCCATTGTGAAGCATGCTGTAATCCCACCTCAGTGCTAGATCCGCCCCTTAATTAATAAAACAATAATAATTCTCTGCATAACAAAAAATTTTACCTTTCCTCTGTAGGCCGATAGAATCTGTGCGGCAAGAGCTCCAAACATGGATCTTTCAAGAAAAGAGCTCCAAACATGGAAGAACTCCATTGTCGTTTTGGCCTTAAAAAGTGGCCTGCAAAACACCCAACAACGGCCGAACCACTGCAAAAGTGCAGTAGCATATAAAGGCTACGCATTGTCGAATACATTGCGCGCATGGCATGCTCCTATATATAGTTGAACGTTTTCTTCCAGGTAACAGGGGCGCAATAATCAGGCAATCAGCTCAAGCGTCTTCAGACTGGCTGTGGCTGTGGCAACGCACAATGGGAGAGAATCAGAGAATGATGTGGTCCCAATCGCTGCAGCTCAAAAGGTGAAAATGTTTTCGTCAACCAGCTCAGCTGCATCGCTGCCGCATTGAAGCCCGAGGGTAGCTCAAGTTCTCTCTTTCTCTCTCGCGCGGAGGGCTGCGCATCATTTCGTCTGCTTGTTTTGTTCCTCCTATTCTATTTACAACCTGATAATTTTGTGAAAGCCTTTTTTTTTCTTGCAATCATTTCTATGTACATATTTCTGCATTTCTATTTAAAGGCCATCTGTGCATACAAATTCCTTAACGGCACATCGGGTAGGTAAAGCATCTTTAGACCCTCAAATCAAGGTCTATATTTAAAAATTGTAGGGGTTTTCTTACTTCCTGTTTATGATCAACTCCAGTAAAAGGTCTATACATTGCCCAGTCTGCTCCAACCATGCATTGGTTCTTTGGAGTTGAGGCAAACAAATCTAATGACTGTCAAAAGAATTTGCACTTGTTTGATATTTGTTGGACTGTGCGAGTGCGGCCATGACTATGTAAAAAAGAGAGCATTTGTTTGGTATTTGTGGACTATATATGTGAAGGCAGCTATGATTTAAATAAAAAAATACATTTGTTTATCCAATTACAGTTGCTTACCGTGTCGAGTAGGATGTGTGTGAATGGTAGTTTCAGAGAATGGAAGTGCATTCCTCTGTTCACCTTGCTTGGCTCCATGAGTTGAGAACTCTGAAATGGGAGCTCCGACTGTATGCTTCAATGGACTGAGAAGGGCCCGCGTCTCCGCGTCCGCGGTCGGGTATCCCAGCCCAGCAGGCCAGCAGGCCAGCAGGCCCGGGCCGGCCCGGTAGGTGGAGTCGCACATACTCCTACTTCGTACAGTACAGTCACACTTGCCCGGCCCCTCAGCGTTGCCTTGTCTTCACCCCAAGTCACTAGCGGACGGGGCTTTGGACCCATCGCCCACCGCCAGTACCAACCACTGTCCGGCAGGCTGTCGTCGTCCACCGGCCGGCAGGCGGCAGGCACTGGCACTTGCGCATCGGATCACATCAACTGCCGCTGCTGTCCAAGTCCAACAAGCAACGATTCCCTTTCCTTCCACTCCCCAAATGTCCGCGTGCCCGGCACCGGCAGTGGCCACCTTCCTCCTCGTCGCCCTTCTCGCGTGCTGCTGCCAGGCCGCACGAGCCATCCGGACGCACGGCGGCGGCGGCTATGTCTCCGCGGTCGGGGACCCCGGCATGCGGCGCGACGGCCTCCGCGTGGCCTGGGAGGCGTGGAACTTCTGCAACGAGGTCGGCCAGGAGGCCCCCGGCATGGGCAGCCCCCGCGGCGCCGACTGCTTCGATCTCGGTCCGTCTCCCTCCCTCGTCCCGTGCACACATTAGAATGAATCGCCGATCCCGCGCTTCTCCCCGGGGTGGCCGGTGGGTCGGTTGCCATGCCACCAAGATTCGATTCGGTTTTCTGAGGACGACGGATTGCATGCGTGAATCTTTCTTCCGCAGAGACGAGCTCCGATGAGCACGGGCAGCCAGTGTACTCGGTGGCGCACCTGGTGAGCGACGCCGACAACAGCCTGGGCGCGGGCGACCCGTTCCCGGGGTCCCCGCCGGGCGCGGCCCGCATCACCGACGCCGACCTCTACGCGCCGGCGAAAGAGCTCTACCTCGGCGATCGCTGCCAGGTGGCCGACACCCCGGCGCCGTGGCAGTTCTGGATGGTCATGCTCAAGAACGGCAACCTCGACACCACCGCCGCCATATGCCCCGAGAACGGCCGCCCCGCGCGCCCGTTCCCGCAGACGTCCCGCTTCCCGTGCCCCGGTGGAGCCGGCTGCATGAACCAGCCGCTGGTGTTCCACAACCGCACCGCGCTGGACGACGCCAGCCGCTGGCTCCGTGGCGGCCTGTTCGGCACCTACGACCTGGACGCCGACAACCGCCTCGGCGCCGACGACGTGTCGTTCTACTCCGTGACGTGGGAGAAGGAGGTGGCGGCGACCGGCGGCGGCGGGTGGGCGTTCCACCACAAGCTGCGCACGTCCAGCAAGTACCCGTGGCTGATGCTGTACTTGCGCTCCGACGCCACCAGGGGGTTCTCCGGCGGCTACCACTACGACACCAGAGGCATGACCAAGCAGGTGCCGGAGTCGCCGGACTTCAAGGTGCGGTTGACCCTGGAGGTGAAGCAGGGCGGCGGGCGCAACAGCCAGTTCTACCTGATGGACATGGGCAGCTGCTGGAAGAACGACGGGCGCGCCTGCGACGGCGACACGGCGACGGACGTGACCCGGTACAGCGAGATGATCATCAACCCGTCGACGCCGGGGTGGTGCTCGCCGTCGCGGATCGACCAGTGCCCGCCGTGGCACACGTTCCGGAACGGCAGCCGCGTGCACCGCACCGACGGGGCCCGCTTCCCCTACGGCGCCTACCACGTGTACTGCTCCCCCGGGAACGCGGCGCGCGCGGAGAAGCCCACCACCTACTGCGACCCCTACAGCAACCCGCAGGCGCAGGAGATCCTGCAGCTGCTGCCGCACCCCGTGTGGGGCGAGTTCGGCTACCCGACGGCGAAAGGGCAGGGCTGGATCGGCGACCCCAGGGCGTGGGAGCTCGACGTCGGCGCCATGTCGCACGCGCTCTACTTCTACCAGGACCCTGGCACGCCGCCGGCCAGGAGGCAGTGGACGTCGCTCGACGTCGGCACGGAGATATACGTCAGCGACAAGGCCGAGGAGGCGGAGTGGACGCTCAGCGGCTTCGACGTCCTTGTGCCGGACAAGTGTATCAAGTCACAGCAACAGGCCACCAACAGCTGCTGGTAGATTGCTTAGCAGGCCAAACCGCCAAAGTGTTAGTATTTTTCTTTATTTTATTTTATTTTATTTATATCTACAATAATACAAAGAAAGGGTGAAAGTGTTATTGCTCTCACTCTCCCAGATGGCATTTGCTTGCAAGCAACGCCTCATCTGGTATGATTAAAGAAGCAAATTCTAGTTTAAAAAAAATAATGAAGAGGAAGCAATTCTAGTTGAAACTTGTAAGAAATATGTACATCCTTATGCCGTATGGATTCCGCTGATTCCTAGCGCCCCTGCACACTGTAGCGTAAGGATTCCGCTAATTTTCAGCACACATTGGCCCTGTTTGATACAGTATCTCTGGGAAGCTTTTCACATATAAGCTGCACAAATAAAATAAAAGCGGCGGTCAAAATAAACTGGCTTGATCCAGCTTCTGCTTTTTAGTAGAAATGGAAGCTGTGGGAACCAGTATGGTCAGAATAAGCTGCTGAAAAACGTAATATTTAGCTGTTGATTTTAGCTGGCCATAAGCATACGCTTGCCTACCGCGTGTGCTTGCGTCCGCTGCAAACTTCGGTCTTCACGCGGTGCAAAAGGAGTCCTCCGTGTGCGTCCAAAAAATCAAGTCCACCAGAACCCTCCACGCGTCTGTGCTTCCCAGGTCCCAATCCTCGCCTCACCTCGGCTTCCTCCACCGTTCACCCAATCTTCCTCGGGCCCTTGCGCCCCTCACACTCTTGCGCTGCGCCCCAGCAGATGCAACGCCGTCGTCTCCGCCAGCTCGGTTCACGTCGACAGCCGCCGCCCTCGACCATCTCCGCCACCATCTACATGTGCCGGATCCTATCGATCGATTTAGACCCGGTGTCGCCCTCCCAATCCTCATTCTCACGCCGCACATGGACGTCGTCGTCTTCGTGGTCGGGGCCACCACTCGGCACGGGGATAGAGGTGCGGTGTACCATGAGGGGTGTGATAGGAACACAGGGTACCTCTGAAACTTTTCAGAGATCAGGGATAAACATCTTACTTAGATAGAGAAACTGATTCCTCTACTTCGTTTTGGCGCAGTTGCGCCGCAACTGTGTGAACGTCAGTGTCGTGGGAGCTCGGCGCGGTGGAGTCCAGCGTAGTGGTGGCGATGCAGAGGAGACGGTGACGTGAGGTGCCGTGGTCCGGTGGTGATGGCGAAGTCAGTGGGTCTTCCCGTCGCTGGCAGCACCATCTTTTGGCGCAGTTGCGCCGCAACCGTGTGGACGCCGGTGTCGTGGGAGCTCGGCGCGGTGGAGTCCAGCGTAGTGGTGGCGATGCAGAGGCGACGGTGACGTGAGGTGCCGCGGTCCGGTGGTGACGGCGAAGTCAGTGGGTCTTCCCGTCGCTGGCGGCACCCTCTTTAGATCGGTTTAGGTTTTTCTATTGGTGGATCACGGCGGCTCATGTCAACCTCGTAGTTAGAGCCCTGGTCCTATCTCTCTTTACGGGGGCAGTTCGCTGGTCTGGTTTGACTAGCCAGCCGGCTGCTCCCCCTCTCAGTCTACTGTTCATCAAACCAGCCGAACAGTATTTTTCTCTCGCAACAATTCAGTTGAAACAGTATTTTTCAGCCAAATTTCAGACCAGCGAACAGAACCATAGTGTTGTGCGACGGGGGGCCACCGTAGTGGTTGTACGCCCCCCCCATCGTGACGTAGGCCCAACCTATTGGCGTCGATCAACTATCAGGGTGGCGTCCGTCAAGCACCTCCTTGCCGCTCCCGCCCGCTGTGGCCGCCGTCGTACACGACCTGCTCGAGATGGATGCCATCAACACCGAGAAGATGTGAGATTTGGTGGCGTGTGCTGAGGGCCAACGGCAACCGAGCCCATAGATCCAATCACGTCACGCCGGCTCCACCGCCGAAGCATGTGGTTAATGGCGTCGAGATGCTTGCCTCTGCTGTAATGCAAAGTTGCAAACGCTCCTGCCTGCCATACGCTACTCTGGATCCCACAGCCAGCGTTCCTCATTAGTCCCAGATAATCAAGAAATTTGGTATGCTTCTTCCTCTCTCTCTCTCCTTAGCTGTGATGTTAATCAACTCCTATCCGTGCAGTTGTCTTCATTCTAATCTGCTTGTGTAGCTTCATGGTTCAAAATGAATTACTGTATTGGCAATTCCTTCAAAGGACTACTTAATATGGTTCAAAATACTGACCTGCCTAACACTGAATTTTCACCCTTTTTTATCAAACACTTATTTTTCACTATATGTGTGTTTATGAGATCTATAGCGGGATTGACAAAATCTGTTATACAGCTGACAATATGGCAAGTAACAACCATTTGTTACGCTCTGTGGAATGCACGTATCTGAGATGTGTTTTTCAGATCCTGTTCTCCTGTTGCCTAAAGGGTTCACCATGTGTATAATATTTAACTTCTAATTTTGTCACTGATGTTTTTTTCCCACTTTATTTCTGCTACATAGGTTAGAGATGATCTCATCATGTCCCATCTGTAATATACAGTCTTACAGTTGAGCTGGCATGGTGATGGCTGATTCTTCTCCTTTCGTCTACAGCTAAGCATCTTCTCTGTGTTTTTTTTTTTTTTACGAAAATCTCCTCTGTTTTTTCATTGGCCTTATACGTGACACAAAAATAGCTTATGCAATGTTTTAACTAATCATTTGTACGCATGCCAATAGCTACTTTGATGACGATCAACTTCAAAGGGACATGTCAAGTCACAGATGTTCTAACAGGGAATCCAAGCCTGATGAAATAATTAATACAAGCAGGTAATGCATTGTTGCTGTCATGGCCATCCTAAACGCCTATTTTTAAAAATTGCAACCGTAAAATGTCATTAGTACAGAGGTTGCCATGGTGGTCACATGCAAGATGCACATGCCTATAGCAAGCACATAGGGAACATGAAGATGCCGGCTTCAACATTTTACTTTCTACCCAATTGAACTGACCATTAAGTTCGATCGCAACATGCCTTCCATTTGTACCTGCCATCCACCAACTAATACAAGGTTACCTCATGTTTTTTATACTTGATGGCAGCTGATGTGTTTAGCTTTAGATAATGAAGGCTCGAATTGCAACGTCCAGTCTTGATGGTGTCAAGGTTCAACGGTCAGATGAAGGTGTTGATTTTGTAAAATTTTATAGTGTTCCAATTGGGTTCCTTTCAGGTCGTAGTTGTGCTCTGTATGTCTTCAAAATACACACTGGCTATGTAAATTAATAACTACATATTTGTGCTCTGTTCATATGAGCATGTCTTGCAAATATGCTCTGGCTATGTAAATTAACTATAAATCAAAACATTTCACAAATTCTCCGACTCAGCGCTGAGTGATCGTCTATGTAAACATCATCTGACATGGCATTCCGTCCTAGTACTAGTAAACAGACAATGAGACAAGTCTGCTTGCGCCGTCTAAATTCTTTAGGACAGCTGCTACTTTCAGTTGCATGTGGTAAATATATATATTGTTCTAACATGTTGATCAGAATCAAGTATCAAGGGGGAAATGATTCCATATGGTTAGTATACTGGAATTACTTGTTCTAAAATGATGCTGATGAAGTTTCTGAATAAAGTTTATTTTTTCTAAAAAAACAGCAAACAAACATGAAAGAACTCTCCTGACCACAGGACGGCAAGTGCAAGAATACTAAAGTAAATACCGAACAACACAAATTATGGGCGAGGCACCTTGGATGCATTATTATTTTACTCTTTTTTTTGGAGAAACAGAAACCTGTAGCTCCTGTAAACGACCCAAACATGGGCAAATCTACTGCAAAAAGGCAGTAACAGACGAGGGAATACATTGCCGTATATATTGGACATAATGTGTACAGTTGACTGTTTTCTTCCCAAAGTAACCAGGGCAACACATTGAGCCAAAGAGAGTTCAGATGAATGACCTACCACTCCGGCAGCAGCTCAAAAGATGGAAAAGTTTCGATCAACTAGAGCAAACATCTAACTCTGGGGCTCCTCAGCTACTGAACTGCATGGTTCTTCCACATAGCCAATGGCAAACCAGGGCCAGCAAAACAAGCTCAAAAGCACGCTAATTTTGCTGTTTCTTCAAGTGATGCAAAGTCCTGCTTTGAGCAGACAAATTCCACAGGTCTTCATGGAACGTTCCTATTTCACTACAAAAAAGCATTGCTGAGCACCAAAATCAGACGTGATGGCACTTTCATGAATATCTGTGGATTCCAATGTTGAGGTCTGACGATATGGAGGTCAGATATGGCAATGTTTGATGCCAAACAGCTTTGAACACTCGCTTTTGATGTGCCTGAACAGACTGGCAAGGATTCTGGCCATGATGCCTGATGTCGAAGATTTGGATCACAGGATCTGCTGAACCAGACGACACGTACCAGCCATCTGGAGACCATGATTGGTTAATCAGAGCTGACTGAGACTCACTGCTCTCTTGCTTCCAACCAAATGCATGGACCTCAGTTTGCCTAAGCCTGACATCAAACAAGCGCAGCTGTCTGCCTGGAGCCCTGTTAGCACAAAGAAACAGACAAGACTGTTTAAGCATGCACCCCAAATATGAATAGAGCGCTACTGACAAACATTGCACATAGAACATCGCGTAATCACTATATATATCAATCAGTGAAAGATTTTCTTTATAAAACATTATTATAAAACTACAGCTTGAGCAGTATATTAAACTTGTAAGTTATAATGCAAGAATAGGTTAGGATTACCTCAAGGGTTAAAGATAACAGCAACAAAATCAACCCACTATTCCAGAAACATTTTTTTTTAAATTTCACTTACCCTGTCTGCACCATATATAAGTTGAAATCACATGGATTTGCTAATACACTCATGCATTTGCTATCAATTAGGTTCTTGAACTCTGTCCTTCCAGCAGAGAGATCAAATCCTATTATCTTCTTGTCACAGCCAACTGATAATATTGTTTTTTTCTGTTGCAATCCAGCAACACCCATGACAGCAGAAGAATGGAAATCCTTATGCAATCTCTTGGTTTTCCATGAATCATCTTTGTCTTCCCAAATTATAACAGCATGGTCACTTCCTCCAGTTACAAAGCATGCATCAGACCAGGGCATGAAACTTATGTTATTTATGATTCCTTTTGTGTGAGGCTTCTCCGGTAGGAAAGTAACTTTCCTCTGTTTCAGTTCAGGGGAAAAATTGTGGAACACCATTTAGTAATATTTCAAGAAAGTAGATTATCTGTTACTCACAAAAATAAGGCATAGACAAGTATAGCCATAAAGTAAGGGATGGAGGAATCAATTCTTTCAAAGTTTTAAGTCATGTAACAACATATCGCACTAAGGCATTGACGCCTACACGCTACACAGTGAAACGGTAAAATGGAATGAAGGCAATCACTGACGAAAACAATTTCGGGAAAAACTAACTGAGTTATGACTGGTCGATTAAAGGTAGACCACCTCACTACCTCAGCAGCCATTCATTATTGCCATCAACATGATAGAACAAAAGAAAAAGAGCAAAGTCTAACTATGGTTTGCCCAAATTAAGTTAACACATGAGCAGGAATAACTAAAACAACCACCTCTCAAATTCCTCCCTCTAACTATTATTTCAAAATACTAATTATATGAAATCATATATGCAGAATTTGATAATTTAATCACATTATAACACTGCAGCTAACGGAATCTATATAGCCATGTAGCTAGATGTAAAGGGGTGCACAAGTTTAGACAGAGTTCTTACTTGTCCTGATATAAGGTTTGTCATTGAAACCTGAGAATCGTCATTATCAGCAGTGTATACAGCAAAAATCGTCTCACCATCTGGATGCCAAGCTATATCTTCAGGCCATCTATGCTTTGGGGAAAAGAAATCTGTTTTGCCACGAAATGAAAGAGAAGGTCTGCAAGTATAATAACGTACATTGTCAAATGGTGCTAAAAATTGAAAAGATACCTGCCCAACAATTTTACCTTTTCACTAATGCAAATTGTGTATGCAGGAATGTGCTTCCGCAACCATAAATGATAAAGTTAAAGTTACCATGTACTCAGACAATAAGTGCATCTATCACGGAGAACTATATTCTCCTTAGTACCTGCACTACTGGCGTACAAATTTAACATTGACATGCTAAATAATAACATGTGGCGGCAGTGTAGCATTTCTTCCTTCAAAAAGTAATGACATGAAACACGGATACACCAAACAACAAAAAATACACTTCCTAAAGGTTGTACCTATACTAAAATCTTATCCATTTCCAAAATCATCTTTCCATGTGACTTAAGCAAGGTTAGTGCCATGTTCCCAGTCCATGACTGGGTAAATCCACTGGGAGACTGGCCAGGTGGAGTAGGCTGCTAAAGATGAGAAAAATACAGATGCGGAACTAGATTGATTGATTCTTGCCTGCCTCCTCATGAATACATGGTTCCTTCAAATAGCCTCACAACTAACCGATGGGTATTCCTAATGTAACTAATCACTAAGAAACCAACTAACCTAGCAGACAAGATCAAGCTGTTGCTGCATGGCTTGGATGGGACATCCATGCTGCTTGCCTCACGTGTTGGGCCTAGCCAGTCCCATGATTGTTAACTACTGTACAAGATTCAGAAGGTTGATGTTATCTGATGTTAAAACAGTATATTAACCATCATGTGTGTGCCCATACCAAGTTCGTCTTCATTAAAACAATATGCTAAAATTTTACTAACATGTATTGAAGGAGAGTTGTCGGATGTTTGACCATAATGGTGTTCCCCATGGCACAATGGAAAGTGTTGGCACATCCTTTTTTTGCTACTAACTGTGCTGAACTTTTTTTTAAAAAGGAAATAAACCAACTAAAGGTTTCAGAGTAAAAATCCTGCTGGGGATACCAGCGCACAAGAAAAGTGTTGATTTTCAGTTGTGCCATAGCATTACAACATTTTGGTTGCGCGAGAAGAGAGACAAGAAAAGTGCTGAGTTTAGTATCCATGTCTCGACTAAGTGCGAGAAGAGAGACAAGAGACAAACAATAAAAGAAAGCAGAACTTGTTTTTTGTCATTTTGTGCTAATGAACTTGGCAAGGTAAGACATACTAAGGTGGGCACTTCAGTCTTAACTGCAAAAATCCACACTTGAGGTTCATAAAGTAAATACTTAAATCTACATAATTGATATCAACCCCACGTATGCATTTATTGTCTCCTTAGTGTCAATATATGATCATTTTGGGAGTGAGGCTTCAAGAATAAAGCATTGTCTAAGGCTCCTGTTGGCATAAATCTACAAAACTAATATCTGTCAAGCAAAATTATCATTAAGTACTGCTGAGTCACTCATTAAGGCTTATACAAAGTATGAATTTAAGTTTCAGGACAGATATAAGTTTTCCTTTATTCCATCACCATGTAACCATAACTACTTAAGCTGAGATCATTTGCAAGTAGGCATACACTTTACCTAGTTCATATTTCACTACAACTTTCCAGAAACTAGCGACATATCTCTTAAATATGATTGAAAGATTAGTAAAAAAAGCAGGAAATGAAAAGGAAAACATGTTGACAATTCATAGTAACATTATGCATACCCTCTTGTCTCCACTTGCCATAAAGTAACCAATCCATCCAGCGCACTGCGTCACAAGAAAGCATAAGATTAAAGTTTTGGAAATTAAGCAAACTTATCAAATCATGTTTACTCTAATTTTTTTTTTGTTCACATGCAATTTGAGATAAACAAGTAAACAAAATCATTCATTTGACAGCATGTATATTGGAACAGTGGTTGAGAACTTAGTCCAGTCATCCCAGTTTATAAATCTAAACCAGCAGCCTATACTACTGCTCACAAAACTTTGTCCAAGAAAGAAGTACAAGCAAATAGTCCAACTTAGAAGTAAGCTTGCTTTGTGAGCGGTGCTTGTAGACTGCCAGTACATAACCTTTTTTGGGTGTATTTTTGCAGGCACCTAAAAATTCTGGAGGTGGATAAACGATTTCAATGATGCCAAAGCTGAACACTAATGGTACGTGCTCCTCAGTGTACGTGTGTCATGCTCTTTTTTTGCCTACAGTTGGTGCATTCATGGTACCTATTTACTGGTATTTATTATATCCCATGAATTGTAGTACCTGATAACAACGAGCTGATCATTAGCAGGGCATAGCTCAAGACACCTAAGCTTCCTCCTGTGTTGGCTCGAGACCAAGTTGCCACCTTGAAATTTAAGCACAGTTGCAGATGATTTCTTGACATTCGGGATCAAGTTCTGATGCTCCTTCTGTTCTGCAAAACCAGATAAGCACAGCTGAGAGATGTAAATAGCACATCAAACATCAACAATGATCAAACCGCGGCTGAAACTACTTCTCCTAAGGGGAGAAATCTTTAGTAAGTACCAATCTTCCTCTTGGGCTTCTTCTCCTCTTTCCTTGACCGCTCTGGCAGCGCCCCTGATGAAGACGATGACGGGGCGGCGGCCTTCTTCAACCCAGGCATGGGCTCAGGGCGCGGGGCCGGTCGGTTGCTGGTCCCAGGGATGACAAGCTGTGGCCTCGCCAACTGCTGCGGCGCGGGCGAGGGAGCCTTCTTCTCTGGCATTGGCGGCTGCGGCGATGGCTTGAGATCCCTCTGGTTCGGCGGCGGGGATGGCTTGGGGTCCCTCTGGATTGGCGGCGTCGGTAGCTTGGGTTCCGACCGGCTTGGCGCCGGCTTGCGATCTCGGAACCTGGCGAGCCGCGACTGCGCCTCCTCCAGCTTCATCTCCGCGGTGTCCAGCTGCGGCGGCCATCGGGCATCGGGAGTTGAGAAACCCAACCAAGATCGCAACCTTGTCATCATCGCCATGTCAGAAAGGCGAGCGCGAGGAGGAGCGGGCGAGCGCGTACCAGGGACTGGTACTGGAGCAGCTTGAGCTTGCAGCGCTCGACGTCGCGCTCGCGGTGCGCGATGAGGGCGACAACCGCCTCCTCCGATCCCCCTCCTCCACGTCGTCACGCGGCGTCGGCGCCCTGGCGGCGGTGGCGCCCGGGCCATTGGAGGCGGGGCGGGGGCAGTAGGTGGAGCCGTTATCGTCCTTCTCGAGCTTGGGCCTCTTGAGCGCCGGCGGGTCGCCCATGTCGAACGCGGCGGCGGACGGGTCGAGGACAGGACAAGGGGTTGGGCAGCGAAGCGGAGCGGCCGCGCGTCTCCTGGGTGTCCGACCTCCTCTCGGGCGCCCGCGTCCCCGCGAGTCGTTGTGGGTGTATCCGGTGTGTTATCCGCGTCTCTCGCCCGCCCGCACGCACACTCAGCCCGTCGGCAAGTTTAGGGGTACGATTACAAGCCGGTTCGCCGGTGTGAAAATGACATCTGAGATTTTAGAAAAAGAAAAGGCTTGTGTCAAGCCATTTAGTAACTTCGACTAAGATTTTAGAAAACCATATGTCAGCATCTAGTCTAGAATGCCAAATAAGAAATACTAGCAAATATGTCCGTGCGTTGCAACGGAACCCAATGTATATAGAAATCCGACTCTGTATCAATGCTAGACACGAATACTTCTAACTTTTATAGCGTCAGTCACAAGTCCGGGTCATATATGAGTATGGAGGCGCAATTCCATACGTAGTCGGACCCTGCTTCCATCACTACTTGGCACAAGTTGTTCTAACTCATATGTGTATGGGTTATAAGTCCGCATGTGTGAAATAAAAGAAGCGGTACTGAAGAAACTCTCCGCTGTCCAGATAATCAGGGGAGTGGACAAAAAAAAAGGGGATGGACTGATATGTCCCCCCGGTGATTATAATGCAAGAACTCTCTCAATTTTCTATATGGTAAGCCTTGTCATGAATTGCAGTGGAACATGCGTATTCCTCGCAGCCATGTTTATTTAAACTGCATTGGATAACAAACTACCCAATATTTCAATTTACGGATTGATTAGTTGGACCATTGGCTGTCCAGATAATCAGGGGAGGGGATGGACTGATATGTCCCCCTGGTGATTATGATGCAAGAACTCTCAATTTTCTATATGGTAACCCTTGTCATGAATTGCAGTGGAACATGCGTATTCCTCGCAGCCATCTTTATTTAAACTGCATTGGATAACAAACTACCCAATATTTCAATTTACGGATTGATTAGTTGGACCATTGCCTGATCTTGATTTTTAATAAGAATTGGTTACAAACTTTATTTGCAATGAAAGAGTCAACTATTGAAATAATATAAAAAATATAAACGGACCTAACGGACAGAAAAATGGAAACTAAAAATAAAGATCCCGAGAACAAGAAAAAAGAAACATAAAATAGACCGGGAACGGAAACCCAAACAGACTTAGCCAATTAAATAAATTAAAAATTAAAAAATCGACCAGAAACAAAAAAAAAAAAGAAGAAATAAAAAATCATGAAAACCAAAAATAGGAAATAAAACCAAACTCAGAAGTGGAGAAACTTTAAACAAAAGTCTGCAGTAGAATCTGAATGCGGAACGGACAGGATTTGCGAAACAGGAAGCACTGAAGTTTATTTTTATTCTTTTCTATTTAAATTAGGATTTCTATTCACGTTACTCAGGATTGGAGAGATCTATACCTTTTTGGAATCGGACTTCGTATTGCGCTAGATAAGAGCTATCCTAACTCGTGTGAACACGGATTATATATATATGTCTGACCGGAAGAAACTTTTCATTGTCTGATAGTTAGAGGAAGACGGACACAAAATGGATTGACAAAAAAAAAATAGACTGAGATTTTGCCTTTTATTATTAGGTAATAGATTTTATGGCGGATTCATTGAAACTAATTTCATGCTACGGGCTCGTTCACCTGCCCTTAAAATCAGCCGGAGTTCACTGTTCATGGTTGAAAAACACTGTTCACCATCTCACGAATTCCTCCAAATTTCTCCCAGCGAACAGGGCTATAGTGTATTTTTCTATAAACTTGAACAGAGTGAATACGTATGCTTGAGATAAGGAAAAAAAAAGGTACCGCGCATATATTCATAATTCCATAATCCACACCAACTGCAGCTGGCAACATTTTTGCAATACAGGACTGTACGAAAATGAGCAAACAACATCGCACCAACATTACAAGTTTACAACAGCTCAAGGACCCTAGCAACAAGGGGTAACTTGACGTGGAGTGCAGTATGGATGGGTATCTGATAGACTGACTGATCAACACCAGTACACCACAGCCTCTCAAGCGCAAATCTGAACAGAGCCGGCGTAGACGATGTGGAGAAATGTTGGCCTTCTATGGCGTCTCGTCCTCATGGTACAGATACAGGCCGAAACCAAACCTCGCGCAGGCTTTGCAGAACGCGGCCTCTTCTGCCGCAGACACGGGATCGTCGAACCGTGCATCGCTCAGTGATGCTGTTCCAGCAGCCTCC
Source organism: Miscanthus lutarioriparius (assembly GCA_904845875.1). Taxonomy (NCBI): domain Eukaryota; kingdom Viridiplantae; phylum Streptophyta; class Magnoliopsida; order Poales; family Poaceae; genus Miscanthus; species Miscanthus lutarioriparius. Next base: position 142,203,970 of record CAJGYO010000001.1, on the reverse strand, counting down.
CTATGAACCTGCATCAGTGGAAACAACACCAGACAGGTCTATCAAATAACTCTCGGTTTTAGTGTGCCAGTAATACATTTCATTTGACGCCTGCAAATTCAACATCTCCTTCAGAACACGAACTGCATAGCCTAAAATGTAATCGGGCATGGCCCACAGCGCAGAACCGCAGATTGTTAAAACCATGGTGCAAATTAAAGCCATCAGAACACGGACTGCATAACCTAGAACGTAACTGGGCATGGACAGTACAATGTTAAAGCCAAGGTGTCCGAGGCAGGATGAAGGGTTATGATCCAGTGCTGAATCACATAACCTTATGCCCTCTGCTCATATCATATATCATATAGTTCACTGGCACCCATGGCTAACTGAACAGACTGGGAGTTCCTTATGCCATTTTAGGTTCTCCCTGTTTAATGGTACGGATTAACATGCATGTACCAAACCACATTCTGTCTGGTTGCTGCTGCAAATAAGCTCTGGACAGCGGCGCGTTTGCAGCTACGAGGCTGTAAAAACAACTACTTTTGTGCGCTCTGTGAAAGGAACTTGGAGACAGCTATGCATCTCTTTGTGGAATGCCCCTACTCACAAGAAGTCTGGAGCCTTGTTGCGATTTGGGCTGGATGTTTAAACCTGCACCCCTCTCACTGGCTACCTGAACATGACATGGAGGACTGGTTTTGCCGGCTTGCCAATCAAGGCACTAAAAGGGCGCATACACTTGCAATCCTAACGCTTTGGTGTCTTTGGAAGCAGAGGAATGCTGTGGTTTTCAGAGATTCTAGAAGATCGACGCAATCGCTCTTCACAGAGATCAAAGATACGTGCTCCTTCTGGATCTCTGCAGGAGGAAAAGTTCTAGCTCTACCTGGTAGTTCAATGTTTAGTGAGTAATCGCTTTTCTGGTTTTTCTCCACCTACGCAGTGCTACTGCGTAGGCTGCGCCCCTCGCGCATGTAAAAGACGCTTGCCTCTGCTTACCTTGCTTATTAATATGATCAAGCCGGGCAGCCGGATCTTTAAAAAAAAATATACTTCTTACTAATGGCCAAAAAATGACACAGCAATGCAGTTATGCCTTGGGTGGGAACAAACTAAGATCGAGTAAGAATTTGGAATGGTCTGCCACTGGAATCGTTTTGACAAAACTGATGAACTAGCACTAGCAGAATTCTTGGTAACCTAACATCTATAAATCTATAATGCACAAAAAAGAGCCTCTCTTGCCTGAGCTGTCCCATGGATTTCAGGCCCAACCCCACCTATCAACTATCATCTATCCACAAAAAAAGAAAGGAAAAAATACTAAAATGTTCTTACACAATAAAGTTATAAGCAACAGCGAGATTGGTTATCCATTCAACTAATGGTCTGAGACAAATATCAATCAGTTATCACAGTTGAAGATGATAGTGGAGGTACCTCTCCATCTGTTCCGCGTACAGTCACACGGTATATGACCGTCACCTTTCCACTGTCAGTGTAAATAACATCACGGACTTCCCCACACCAACCTGAATAAAGAGAACAACCCAGTGAAATGATGAAAAGCAAACAGTTGGCACATGAAGCACAACCAGCACATTTCAAGTCGAGAGTCAGCACACAAGATCAGTGGAGCAAGGGGTTGGAGCAGTTTTACAAGGGAAAGAAAAGGAAATGTTGAAAATTCGCCTCATGATAAATGGATTTTTGCTGACACCCAAATGACAATAATCCTATGCAGCACATGTATACTACTACTACTTACTGATCCACCCTTCACGCTTCATTACAAGTTTACAACCTTTCAAGTTTCAAGCTCAATGGTGTATGTGTATGAAAGCAAGCTGCTTGGATGGGGATGCACCATGCACAATTCAAAAATAACAGGCAGAAAAATGGCAACTAGCCTCAGTTGTTACAAGAGCACATAATAAATAGTGAGTGGGCATTATCAGTAGCATGAGTTTGGATTGTAGCCTCACCTGGAGCATAAAAGCTGAGCATCCTGTTGGCATGGTACCTGTGAACAATCAGGACACGGAAGAGTTGTCAGATAAAATATGAGTATGCTCCAAGCATCACGCCTGGGTTGCTAGATCCGCCTGAATTCTGACCTAGGATTAAGATCTGCGACGCTTTAGCCCAGACCCAGCATGAGAAGAGCAAGAGAGCTAGTAACGTGGTAGGTGGGGCGGCGCACGCACCAGGGGATGACGGGGTCGGAGGCGGAGGCGCGCCGGGAGGGGGGCCGCACGATGGCGTCAGGGACGCGCTTGTTGAGGTCGCGGAGGATCTCGACGAGCGGGCGCGTGATCCCGGACGGCGCGGAGTCGAGCGGCACGACGTAGTTGGTGGTGGACGCCACCGCGCCCGGCGGCTTGCGCTCCGGCGCCGCGGCGGCGACGGCCACGCGGGCCGGGCGGCGCCGCGGGAGGGCGGCGGATGCCGGGAGCGGAGTGGCGAGCGCGCGCGCGAGGAAGGCGGAGGCGTGCTCCATGGTCTGCGGCTTCGGCGGCGGCGGGCGGCGGGGGGATCAAAGGCTGGTCAGGGGGTTGGTGCGAGTGGGACTGTGTGGAAGGGCAGTCGTGCACGTACATTGACTAGACTGATGCCGCTTCTTGCTGATCTCAACCGTTGAAAGCTCATCCAACGTAGGCAATCTACCCATGACATTTTTTTTTGTTTAATACAAATGCTGTTTCTCTTAATCCTTGCGCATGTTTTATACCAACTTGTAAATGATTTTTTCTTGCTCATGTATCGTGTACTTTAAAATTTGTTTCAGATACATGATAAAATGTATGTACTTTTGTAGCGATATCAATGGTTCCTTGACATCTATCTTAATTGAAACGGCCTTTTAATTTGTCTTTTTATCGTTTGTCTTATAGTGCATATTGAAAAAATTAGCTGGTTTGATTGTGAATGCACTCAAACATCAATAGAAGTACACTACATGGAGCTTGTTTGCATTGCAATGCACCATCTCGCTAGCAACAAGCAGCGTGTTTGGCTGGTAGACTGCATAGTAGATTTCAGATGTTTTTTTTATGATTCAATAGTATTCTGTGAGAGAGAATAAGCTGAAACAATCCATGACATGACCAGCCGAACACGCTGAAGCTATGGAAGAAAAACATCTGGTACAATTTTCAATGGCATGGACAAACAGATTTCAATGAGTAATCAAAATGCAACGAACATGAGGCTTTGACTAGGTTTATTTGGACAATGGGGATCTCGAGATGGGATGACATGGATGATGGATTTCAACCCTACTATAGACATTCAACTAGAGGGTTTATAAAAAAAATCTAATCAGAAGATGGAGGAGTTGTATGTATTAGACCTGCGGGGTTCGGTTCGAACCTTTCTTTAACACAGCCCGCTCCTGAAATATGCCATCGGGTCGCGACGGACCGAACCAAAATGATACAGGGGCACACATGATCGAACAGAACCTTCTCTCTGCATTCTAATCCCCATGCTCTGTTCTATGTGGGTGGGGCATGCCGGGCCGGGACGGGATGACCGGGAATTCGAATCCAAACGACCGGTTGGGAGTACACATCATGCAAATTGCAAAAGCAGCGAGGATTTATGCATGAATGCATCATCCGACTCAACTCTGCTACAATAGTTTTGCTCAAAAACTCTGCTACACTAGTAATGGACTCAATAGCATGTAAATCTCACTTTTTAAGATTATTAGTCGAAGTGCGAAATTCCACATATGCCTCTCCTATGTCTTCTCCCCACACACCAGAGCTCAAAAACAATTGAACTATCTCAAGTATTCATTGAAAGTTCAGAGATTTTCCAATTGCATGTGGTGTTTTTTTTTATTGGTAGTCCCATCTAGAAAACACATTTCCAATCCACGTTTACATGTATTTTGGAACTAGAATTAAACCACAGCATCACATTCTATTTAAGACTGAGGGAACAGGCAGTAGCAGTGAGCTTGGCAACTGCGCGACGAAGGGCGTGAGTTGGTCGAATATACTCCATCTGTCCCAAATTATCTGTCGTTTTTTTTTTTGTTTTCGTACTACAAGTTTGACTCAATTTGTAGAAAATACGTGCAACATTTATATATCCAAATAAATTTATTAAAAAATTAGATTCAAAAATCTTTCCAATGATACCAATTATGTTTCATAAATATTAATATTTTTAATATATATTTTATCAAAGTTGTTTCTCGAAAGACGAAAACAACAAATATTTTAGGACGGAGGGAGTAGTTAAAATGGGAATTTGACTATTGGTTTGAGTGAAATAAGATGAGATTCAAGATAGAATCAACCTGTGCAAGCTTGCCATCAATGGTTGCTACACAGCTTCAAAAGTTTTTCTAGATGACATACATTGGGCTACTACAGTTGCAGTTTGTTTGGACAGTCACAGTAGACAGCCTACAGGGCAATTCCACCATTCAGTACAATTGCACGTATACAAAAATGATACATCCAGCAACAGATGACGATCATCCGCCTCAACTCAACAGGAAATTTTAGACTCGAGCAAGCACTTTGAGAATAGGAGGCAACACAACATCTCACTCTGCGATCAGGCACCAAGCCAAGCGCTACAATCAAAACAACTGGTTTTAACAACGGTTTGTTCGCCAACATGCACGACTGTATAGTTTACAACATCTGGTTCTCTTCGCAGTACCATCTACTGAAAAAAATTGTTGTTAGCATCCACATTCCACAGGATACATAAATACTTGATACTAGGCATGCGATCCAGAGAGGGCGTTCTGCGACGATAGGCTCTAGCTCTTTTCTGTCCCCCACGAAAACTGGCAAACCTAACTCAAATAATGGTCCCAGCCCAGGCGATACAGCCATGTCACCATGCCTTCAATCCTGCCAAGATGCAGATAAACGGAGACATGGTATGAGAAACCAGCCACAAGGAAAACAATTTATCAAGTATGCGTGTGCACGCATCAGACATTAGGTGATTATACCTCCTGAATTGGAGTGCTTTCGTTATCTTGTTTCTGCCCATCAGCCTCACCCTCCTGGTTCTGACCATCTGTATCCATCTTCTCAGCTCCCTCTGAAGCTTCAGCCATGTTTGCATCAGGCTTAGGCACTGCAAATTCAGCAGGAACTTGACCAGTGCTTAATACCTGAGCATGATGGTCCACAAAAAAGCTATCAGTACATGGTTAGAAGCCAAAGCTGCAAAAAGCATGAGAACAAAGTCATAGGACATTACCTGCTCTAGCCTTGCAGCTTCCTCAAGAGTGTGAGCATTCGCAATAGCAGCCTACAAATATACAACAGTTTTTTTTTGTCAGCAAATAAAACAAGCAGAGTTATTGGGTAAAAACTACAATGGGAACACCAAGAGAATACTGTGCAAGCTAGGAAAAGATTTGGAAACAAATTATTACCTTGATAGCCATGATTTGTTCAGGAGTTGGAGCGACTACTTTAGGACCTTGTGGCTCCATTGTGATGTCCTGAGCATCAGGCAGACAAGGAGTAAATGTTTTGGCAGGTACCTTCTTTGCCTCTTCCTCTGCCTCCTTTGAGTGAAACTTTTTCGCTGCCGCAACTCTCTCCTACAAAACAGAAAACAAATATCTCCCAAGGGAATTCAGAAACAAAAGCAACATGTGCAGACTCGATAATGGAAAACATGTCAGCCAAAGCATTCCAGCATGTTCATGCATCTAATTCATGAAAATCAAAAGTCAAAAGAGTTGCTTGTTTGTCCCTTTTGCTGCCAGCACTTCGGGTCCATCCCAAAACATATTTTGGAGCCATTCCAAAGGAAATGAACAAACAACCTGTGGGGGAATAAATCAACTAATCAAGCAGCGATGCAGGTTTTGTCTAGGCCTATGTTTTCCAAAAAAGACTCTGACAATAAATGCAGCTGAAAATAAATTAGATAAAACTACTAGTCATGTACGCACAAATGCAAACATGTAGAGAGCACGGAAAGTGTGAATAATGTAACACATGTAGCAGATGGCATCCTTGTTTAAGACAGTAACTTTGAACTTTAGAATGTTTTTTCTGGACATGGTGACAGGAAGGAGTTAGCACAATAGGTGGTGGTTTGTATTATATGTGCCCCTTTATCAAAATGGACTTTAGCTAAAACATGGTTCAGTCAGTTATAGGCCCATCAGCAAGTAAAACCACATAAGCTTGCTGATCGCGGCACTAATAATTTTAAATTCCTGTTGATACCATATATTACAAAAGTAGAACATGCAATCTTAACAATAACGAGCAGATTCTATGCAAAATACTTCAGTAGATAATTAGTGCTAACCGCTCGTCATAACCCAAAATAAGAAACATATAATCATTTGTTGTATCAGAACGGCAAACACCAAGCAACTAAGGGTTAATCTTAAAAACCATCAGTGGCAGATTCATGGATTAATAAGAAAAAATGAACTCCAGATAAGCTATTAAGCACAGATGTTGGCAGCAATGCATGAAATGTGTGGCAGATATTCATGCAAACGATAAACATTTCAACATTTTATACGCCAAAAGATATTGCTCACCTGTTGTTTCACTTTCTTGAAATCCAGTAAACGCAAATGCTTCAATTTATGGATAACATATAGCCTGTAGTCTGGCTGCTTAGTTACAGTATTATCCAGTAAGCTGAGGAATTGTAGCTTTGGAAGAGATGCCAGCGGATCAATCTCCGCAAGATTTGTCAGACGATTGTTTGTGAGCACCAGCGTATGCAGCTTTGGCAAAAACTCTGCATGGGCAAAAACCAAGAAAGAAGGTGAAGCATGGAGCAAATATGGGAGTTAGAAAACAGTGTTGGGAATACAGGAGTTCTTACCACCAAGATTGGGACTGATACGTGTGATTCTGTTATTGTTAACTAGTAGAGTGCCAAGACGATTCAAGTATGGGAAGTTTTCAAGCTTGACAATCTCATTGTCCGACAAGTCAATTGTGTCAAATTGGTCCTGTTAGAGAGAGAATGAATAGACATGGTGTTAAGAAAAGCTAGAGAGGGAACCCATAAAGCTAAATACTATTCCAAATGGGTTTTAAAATATATTATTCCAGTTCAACCAGTTCAAACAGCACAGTATCAAGTCATTGATATGCCAATAAATGAAATCACCGAGATGTGGACCAGCCAGACCAAAACAAATTGGATTGGGCACTATATTAACACAGAAATTACACAGGCCCTTTAGACCCCTCAAATGAAACGAAAATCAAAACAGATCCAGAACTATTAGACAACCTCTCACTTTAACAATTCCATGGAACAAAACAGGTACGCATATACATATACATAACATAAAAGATGTCTGGCACAGTAAATAGAACACCAAAATTACAAATAGCAATTCCTATGGTACAGGAGGCATCTACGTTCACCACTAAAACATAGACCACCAGTCCTACCCTACCATACTAGTACAAATGTATGAGACCCTTCACCCCCTAAGCTGGTTGAGCAGAGCATTGGGATTGATTGTCCGAAACAGTATCTCAATACAGAAAATACAGCTCCCTTTGGTTTACCCACCAATTAAATGTTCACAGTTTATATTAAAAAAAATGCATGCATCCACTAGGTCAAAACATTTACCACCCAATATTCACTTCAAGAGAAGTGAAATCCGTTTACTTGGAGGCTCCCAGTTTTTACAAACTACCGTGAAAACAAAAGTGAGTGGAAGTGGCTGTGACAGCCTGACAATACCATACTAACACTACTGTAGTGTAGTAACTAACATTGCTGTAGCAACTTCAAAGGGAATCGAACCACACCCCTGCCAAGCACATAGACTACAAAGCAGCGTGCATCGTGCGCCTAACAATCTCGCATGTTATTTGCCAGTATAGACATGCGTAAAGGAAGTATGAGAAGCAAGGAAGAAGACGGCGGAGCTCACCTCGGTGCCTCCGAGATTCTCGATGACGGCGATCTTGTTGCCTGCAGCGAAGTAGGAGGAGGAGGAGCAAGGGTTGTGAGCTTTCGAAGAGCAGAACACAGAACCCTAGATCTAACTGGCGGGGGAGGGAGGGAGAGAGTGGGCAAACCTCGGAGGTCGAGCTCGCGCTCCTTGATGGCGTTGAAGAAGTGCGGGCTCTTCCATATCAGGTCGGCGGTGAGCCTGACCATGGCGACTGGGAGAAGGCGGCGGCAATGGCGGCTGCCGCGGGATGTTGGGAGACACACGGGGTCTGGGAAGATGGGGAGGGAGTCGGCGAGGCCGAGGTACGATACGAAAAAAAACCTAGTGGCGGGGGCGGCGCGATTGCGATCAGTGTGGGGTGGGCAGTCTCCAGTCGGTCTCGGTCCCGAACGTTATCGTTGGGCTTGATTTTGGTTTGGACCCAAACTCGACGACCCAAAGCTCTTTTCCTTCTCTTTTTTCCCCTCCTTATTATATTCTCTTTCCGTCCTATATATATACTAACTCAGAAGAAAACTCATGTTTCCCAATTCTAATATTTTTCAAGTGAAAGATACGGATTTGTCAATCCAAAATCATTATTAATATATTATATGTTGAGCAATTCCAAAAGATTAGCTAAAAATTGATTTCTATATCCATGATTTAGCCATTCTCTAATATAAAATCTCCTAAAAAACATGGGTTCTCCAACAACCTTCGTAAAATTTCTATTTTCATATTCAAAACTTTTCTATTTTCATATTCAAAACTCGCCAAGCCACTTGTCCAGCTGTTTTTGTTTCAGATCCAAACTCGCCCTCCATGTTTTTGTTTCGTAATATCTGCTGTAGTCTATTTTATGTCGCAAACTGTTTAAATTGTATTCAAGTTAGAAATAGCATCTCTATGGGAGTTGCTCTAAATACAGTTTACTCTTGGGTCATTCTAAATCTTTAGAGAAAAAACATGGCATGTGTCGATAGAATATCGTCAGCAGTCCTCCGAGGGGTATCCCACGAAGGTAGATTGATCGGCAGAGATGCGTGTAATCGAGAACAAGAAGGCAACAGAGACACACGAGTTAGACAGGTTCAGGTCGTCAGTACGACGTAATACCCTACTCATGTGGTCTGTTGGATTGTATTGGCTATCGTATGATATTGTGTAAGTTTGGAGGGGGTCCCTGCTCGCCTTATATAGTCCGAGGAGGCAATGTTACAAGTCGGTTAGATCTAGGAGATAACCGGAAAGTAATAATAGATTACAGGAATCATGGGATCATACGTATCCTAACAGATCTCGTAATATCTTCAAGATATCTTCCCGATGTCTTACGGGAGACGCCGAGCAGCGTCGTGCCTCGCAAGGCTTCGTCTTGTGGGCTGGGCCACCCCTGGGGGCACAGCCCATGTGGTATGCCGTGGGTATCCGGGGTCGTACCCCCACAGCTAGTCCCCGAGCGCCTTGTATCCGTTGTGTAACGTCGTCTTGAGCTTGTCCGAGCAGGTGCGAACAAAGCCGAGCAGTCAAACTCATGTCCCGACCACCGTGATGAGTTGCCGAGCAGTTGTGAGCCGTCGCCGAGCAGCGTGAACTATCACCGAGCAGCGTAACCCAAGTACGGCTTGCCATAAGGGTGTAAGGAGCTCTAGTTCAAAATCAAAAATTTTCTCGCAGTGGACCAAGTGTGCCCACTTAGAGTCCGACCACGAGAAAGGGAGATAGTCTTCTTCAACTTCAAGAGGAGCAGAGTCTTCCAGATTAAAGCAAACACACTCACCGCAAAGTGAAGTATGCTCACTTAGTTCTCGAGCCTAACAGTAGCTGGCGTGGTCACGTGGTGTTAGGGTCCAAAGTAGAAGAAAAGTAGAAGATCAACCGAGCGAGCAGCCAGTCTCCGGGTGTAGCCTCGAGATGAGGAAAGCACATTCACCGTAAGGTGAAGTGTGCCCACTTAGTCCCCGAGCCTGACAGTAGGTGACGTGGTCACGTAGTGTCAGGGTCAGAAACAGTAGTCAGCAGAAGAAAGTCCCCAGTGCGGTGAGGAACCAGGTCATAGTGCTGACGCAGTCCCCGAGCCACAAGAGGAAATCTTGAAGAAAACAAACCCTGGAGAAAAAAACCGGAGTAATGGTTGTACAGTAGTAATTACTGAGCCGTAACAGATGGTGGAGAAGTCGGCGAATATTCGGTGAGCAGTAACAAATTACAGCGATAAATGGGCGATACGGGCTACAGTTGCGCGAAAGCCCAGTTAACGGCCCACCACGCTGTTGCGGAGAATTCGGAGTGGCGCAAATCGTGGGAGCGGTTTCCTAAAACCCTCGAATGCGAAAGGTGGGGGGAGTGCTTTATAACTGCGCCGCCACACCCCGCGCTCCCACCTTTGCCATTTTGTCGTTTCATCTTCCTCCTCAGCCCTCGCACTTCCGGATTCACACGTGCTCCCGCCGCCAATCCCAAAATAGATCTGAGAGATGTCGCCGAAGAAGAGAGCTGGAAACCCGAAGAAGGCGACCACCGGAGCCAGCCGCGACAACGAGTGGGTGTCGTCGGTCATGGGGGAGGCAGAGATCAACAGGATGGTGGAAGCGAGCATTCTCCCATACCGTGTCACCGCCGGATGGCGGCCAGCCAGCGGTGAGCCCTTTCCAATGCCCCATACCGACGAAGCCGTAGTTTTTGCGGATTATTTCTGGCGCGGGTTAGGTTTTCCCGTTCATCCTTTCTTGAGGGATCTGCTAGAGTTCTGGGTCATTAGTCTGTGCAACCTCCACTCGAACACCATCTTGCATATCTCCATCTTCATCCATTTCTGTGAGGCATATCTCAGAGTTCTTTCCCACTTCAACCTCTTTCGTCATCTATTCTGGCTGAAGAAGAAGGGTGGCAGTGGTTCGAAGGTGGTCGGCGACGTGTATCTTCAACTTCACGATGGGATAGCGGGCGAGTACATCACTATACTGCTGAACACCTCGCTAAAAGGGTGGAACGCCAGGTGGTTCTACATGAAGCAGAGCCATCCCACCATCCGCTGCGACGTCGACCATGTTTTGGAGAACCAGAGGAGCTGGTCGGAGAAGCCGAGCAGTGCCGACATAGAGCAGGTGAGGGAGCTCCTTGACCTGATAAAGGGCGTGAAAATTAACGGTGGATTGGTGGCGGCGAGCTTCATAGTGCGCCGCGTCCAGCCCTATAAGGAGAGGGCCCACGCGGGCTATGACTTCAAGGGTGACAACGACGGTACCCGGGAGAGCACGGGGAGGCTGACGAAGGATGAAGTGCTAGAGCGGGCTGCAGAGCTGTTCGCTCCAAATGCCTCGTTCAGCATGTCAAATCAGACGAGGGCCTTCAATTGTACGAACCCGCCTCCTCAGGTAAACATCCCAATTATTTTGTCACTGGTTCTTTTTATCCTTTACCGTTGCCGAGCAGTGAATTGATGCACTTATGGAAAGATCCATTCGCAGGAACGAGCAGTGTACTTCTCAGGTATAACGAGGGGTGATTGGCCGTAGGCGGTAGATGCTCGGCCACCAGCTCCGCTTGAGGAGGATGCCGTCAGCGCGTCGTCGGAATCCAAAGGCACTGACGCTGGTCGGACGGAGAGTACCCCTCCCCCCTATGTTGGAGAAAGTCCGGGGAAAGAGGGCAACGACAGATGAGCCGCCCTGGAAGAAGAGGAACACAGCAGGTGTTGTTCCCCGCAAGTCGGACGGCATCTCGCTTGGCGGTAACCAGACCACTCAGACGCGGAGTACGGTGATGTTCGAGTGGTCGGATGACGACGAGGCTCCAGTAGCTCCTCCTCCGAGCATTGAAGCGGCTCCACGCAACACGCGCATGGAGGAGCGATCGAAGGGAGGGGAGGGAGTCCTCGAGCAGCCGGTGAAGGGAGTCCCTGAACAGCAGGAGAAGGGAGTCCCCGAGCAGCAGGCGAGGAGAGTCCCGGAGCGGCAGGCGAAGGAGAGGCCAACGGCGGAGACCATGAGACCTCTATCCTAGGGCATAGGAGTCGACCCTAGGGCCATGCCTAGGGGCTTGGGTAGGCAGCGTCGGTTTAGAAAAGTATACCGGCAAGCCGAAACGTAAGTATCATTGTCTTGGAGTTAATTTGATATCAGATCCTTATCGCGGTAGCGATCGATGAACTAATCTGATGCAGAGCGAGGCGCATGGAGGAGTTGAACCCATCCATCCAGACCGGTGAGCAGCCGAGGACTGGTCCCGGCGCTGAGGCGACACCAGCAGATCCTGTCCTGGAGTCCCCGGGTGCTTGGCAGCCTACGGAGGAGTCAACCGCCCCTGCTGGTGGACTTGGCAGCGGTGAAAGGTTGGCGCCAACGGCGGACGAGTTGGTGGCAGTGCCTAGGGCAACGGCGGAAGCCGTCGGGTCCTCAGGAGTGGAGGCCGGAGTTCGGAGCGGAGGAGCCTGTGGTGCTAGGGGAGCAGACGATGCTCCCTGAAGTGTCAGAGGGCGTGGTCGGACATTCTGTCTAGCCACCGAGCCCCCAGGTGGTGCCTCCAGCTACAGAGGAGGACGAAGTGGAAGAGATTGAACGTGAGGGATCATGACCTCAAGCTGTCTGAATCCTCCGCAAGCGGGGCGATGAAGTGGTTGTTGTTGAAGAGGAGGACACCACCAAGGAGCTCAGGAGATTTGGAGTCCGCACTTGCCACAGTGATGAAGCAGATCAAGGTCAGTACTGCATCTACAATGCTCATCTTTGACATTGGAGATCGGAGTTCTTCATAGTATTGGTGCGTTTGCAGGGGATAGCTCGGACTGCCGAGCAACGGCGCCAGCTGATCAAGAGGATGGAGCCCCTCGTCGAAGAAAACAAAAAGCTGAAGGAGGCGATGAAACTCATAAAGAAAAACGTCCACAGGGCCCAACGCGAGCGGGATCTTGCTGAATCCAACGCGTGGGATCTGGAATACCAGAAGGGTGTCCTATCCGAGCAGCGGGCAACCGCGTTCGAGCAGCTACGGGGCAAGTCTGAGCAACTAGAACGTAGCTCTAAGCAGGTGATGAGTCTTTCCGCGCAGCTGGAGCGGAAGTCCAAGCAGCTCAGGATCGTCCCTAAGCAGAGAAAATGTATGACGTATCGGTGATTTTGCTTTGCATTGTTGAACAATCATATTGTTGCTGACGACGGTTATACTTGTAGAGCAAGATGCAGAGCTCGGCTAGCTGCGCCAAACTATTGGGAAACTCTAGGAGGAGGAGAAGAAGATGGCTAGGCGGGCGGAGAAGCTGGCCGAGGAGCTGAAAGGTGAGTTCTTCATGGTCGGAGTTACTGTTGGAGTAATTTCTTGGCTTGACGAACCCTTGCAATGCCTGTAGACTAGCGTCGGAGGGTCAAGGCATAGTTCGACATACTGGAGTAGGAGGTCAGAACTCAGCGGAGCAAGCTCGACGCCGTAGTTGCCGGAGTCAAGCCGGTGCTCGACTGCGTCGACCTGGAGGTGGCTCCTCAGCTCGACGGCAGGCCGCCGCATCCGGACACCATCATCGACACGTGCAAGGTGGCATGGGAGAACTTCAAAAGCTTCAACCGCAACGCCACCACTACCGCCATTACTCATGCCCTTGCGGTGGTCCGGTCCCACTACCCAACCATTGACCTTCAAGCGATAGGGGCCAGATTCGCCAGAGGGACGGGCGCGACGGAGTACCAGTAGCTGGAAGATGAGGTGAAAGATGCAACGAAGAAGCTGGCCCGCGACGTCAACCTGTTCGGTGAGATGGACGGCGATGGCGAAGCCCGGTGATCTGCTCGGAGAGTATTCTGTATTAACTAGAGAGAGTAGTTAGAACGTGCAAGGGCGTAGATAAACAATTATGGATATGTATAAATGTTGTAAAGTGACAAGTGCATGTTTATGCAGTTTGCTAGTATTGCGGTGAAAAAATTGTTGTAGCGTTAACCCTAACGCTATTATACGTAGTATAAGTAGCGTCCGAGCAGTTAGTTCATTACTGAACTCTTTGGCCTTGGTTAGCCCATAGTCCATAATGTCAAGCGCGGAGCCCGTGCATGTGTAGGAGGAACAGGCGTGACTAAGGAACCGTAGCCGACCACCCATAACGCAGAGCGTGGAGCCCGTAACACGTGTAGGGAGAGATCGAAGACTAGGTCTTCTCGATAGAGAACAGAGCGGAACGTGTGCTGCTCAGCGGTTGGCGAAATAACTTGGAGATATACGCAGTATTAGTAGTGTCCGAGCAGTTAGTTCTTTACTAGGCTCTTGGCCTTGGCTAGCCCATAGTTCATAACGTCGAGCACGGAGCCCGTGCACTTATAGGAGGAACAGGCGTGACCAAGGAACCACAGCCAACCACCCATAACGTAGAGCGCGGAGCCCGTAGCACGTGTAGGGAGAGATCGAAGACTGGGTCTTCTCCATAGAGCATAGAACAGAACGTGTGCTGCTCGGTGGTCGGCGAAATATCTTGGAGATATGGAGAAACATGGCGGAGCGTTTATGGAGATCACGTATTGGAGTTTGTTAAGTAATAGCTTAGAGCTGGCGACCGTAGATGGAGATTAAACCGTAATGGAGAAATAATGGAGACAATTTATGGCGACCAAAACTTCATTTATTATGGAGTGGAGAATGCATATCTAGAGCGTTTCAAGGATACAAACGTATAAGGTGCTCGATGTGCCATGAATTGGGGACATCGAGTCCGTCCAAGTCGCATAGCCACTAAGACCCTGGTCGGGTAACCTCTTTGACCACGTAAGGCCCTTCCCAGGGGGAGGAGAGCTTGTGCATCTCTTCGGTTTTCTGTTTTCTACGGAGAACGAGGTCACTGACAGCAAATGAATGACCTTTGATGTTGTAGTTGTAGTATCTTCGCAAGCCTTCTAGGTATTTGGCTGTGCGGATACAAGTGATCAGGCGTTCTTCTTCGGCCATGTCGACGTCCTCTGTCCGAATAGCTGTGGCTTGCTCTTCTTCTTAATTTTCCACCCTAGGTGCTTGGACGACAATGCCCGCTGGTAGTATGGCTTATGAGCCGTAGACTAAGAAATATAGAGACACACCGGTGCTACGACTAGCTTAAGTGCGCAGTCCCTAGACCACAGCTGGTAGCTCTTTGAGCCATTTGCCCGGATGCTTTTCTTCTTTCTAATATAGCCTCTTTTTGAGGGCATCAAGAATCATGTCGTTCGCCCGTTCGACCTGGCCGTTGGCTCTAGGATGGGCAACGGAGACGTATTTGACGGAGATGCATCGGTCTTCGTAGAAGTTCCAAAAATGATGTCCAGTAAATATAGTTTTGAGGTCGGTGATAATGCTGTTCGGGAGACCGAATCTGTGGATGATATCTTTGAAGAGCTCGACTGCTTTCTTTGTAGTGGCCGAAACAAGCGGTTTGTATTCGATCCACTTGGAGAACTTGTCAATGGCGATGTACATGTACCGAAAATCACCTGGCGCTGGCTTGAAGGGCTGAATCATATCCAGTCCCCAGCATGCAAAAGGCCATGAAGCTGGGATGGTCTATAGCTCTTGCGCCGGCACGTGTATTTTCTTGGCAAAAAGTTGGCATCCTTCACAACGTCGGACGAGGTCTTCTGCATCAAAGATAGCCGTGGGTCACTAAAAACCAGCTCGAAAAGCTTTACCGACCAGGTTTCTTGAGGTCGCGTGGTTGCCGCAGGAACCGGAGTAAATTTCAAGAAGTAGTTTCACTCTCTCTTCTTGGGTAATGCATTTCTGTAGTATCCCTTCCTTGACACTTTTCCTCATCAAGTTCGCATCCACCAGTACGTAATGCTTGCTTCAATGGATTAGGCGTTCGGTTTTAGTTTTGTTGGTGGGTACGTCGGCGCTGGTGAGGCACTTGATGAACTGTTCCCTCCAGTCGGCGGCTGGTGAAGGTACTGCAAGTATCAGCTGCTCGGTGGGGGGAATTTTCTAAGCTTTCTTCTCTTCCTTAATAGACGATGTAAAGAGGTCTTGAACGAAGACCCCCGGTGGAATCGCGGTGTGAGAAGAGCCTATCTTAGATAGGTGGTCGACGAGCTGATTTTGATCTCGTACCACATGGTGGTACTCGATACCGTAGAACTTCCCTTCGAGTTTTCTAATTTCGGCGTAATATGCGTCCATCTTCTCACTGGAGCAGGACCAGTCTTTGTTGAGCTGGTTGATGACCAGCGCGGAGTCCTCGTATACCATAAGGCGTTTGACACTGAGCTCAATGGCTATACGGAGTCCGTAGAGACATGCTTCATAATCAGCGGCGTTGTTGGAGGCCAGAAAGTGTATTCGGAGAACGTATCGGAGCTTATCCTTGGTCGGCGTAATGAACAGAATACCAGCACCAGCGTCGTTGATGTTGAGGGCACCATCAAAGTACATCACCCAGTGCTTAGGGCAAGTAGTGGGGATGGGCTCTTGGATCTCGGTCCACTCAGCAATTAAGTTAGCGAGCGCCTGTGACTTGATGGTAGGCCTGCTTCTGAATTCAATGGAGTAAGTGTTGAGCTCGACAGCCCACTTGATGATATGGCCATTGGCCTCTTTGTTGTGGAGGATGTCCTCTAGAGGGAACTCGGTGACCACGACGATCTGTAGTACTCGAAATAATGGCGGAGCTTGCGCTATGTGATCAGAATGACATATAGCAGCTTTTGAACATGAGGATAACGAGTTTTGGGCTCATTAAGGACCTCGCTGATGAAGTAGACCGGACGCTGCACCTTATAGGCGTGCCCGACCTCCTCGCGTTCGACGACGATAGTTGTGCTAACGACGCTAGAAGTGGCGGCGATGTAGATTGGTAGAGTTTCGTCTGGCCGAGGCGCCGTCATGATCAGAGGCTTTGTTAGAAATAACTTGAGCTGCTCAAAAGCTGTGTCTGCCTCTTCCGACTAGGAGAAACGCTCAGAAGCCTTGAGGAGTTTGAAAAAAGGTAGTCCTTTTTCACCGAGGCGCGATATGAAGCAACTGAGAGCAGCCATGCAACCTATAAGCTTCTGTATATCTTTTACGGACATTAGCCGTTTCATGTTGGTGATAGCGGAGACCTTGTCAGGGTTGGGTTCGATGCCATGGGCGCTGATGATGTAGCCTAGGAGTATGCCGGGTGGAACTCCAAAGATACACTTTGAAGGGTTTAACTTCCATCTGCACCTTTTTAGGTTGGCGAACGTTTCTTCGAGGTCGTTGATGAGATTATCGACGGTCTTGGATTTGACGACCACATCATCGATGTAAGCTTCGACGTTGTGGCCTATCTGTTGATCGAGGCACATCTGGATGGCCCTTTGGTATGTCACCCTGACGTTCTTGAGTTTGAAGGACATGGTGGTATAGCAGTACGCACCGAAAGGCGTGATGAACGATGTCTTAATCTGGTCGTCTTCCTTGAGGGATATTTGGTGATAGTTGGAGTAACAATCGAGGAAGGAGAGCAATTCGCAGCTGGTGGTGGAGTCTACAACCTCGTCTATCCGAGGCAGACCAAAGGGGTCTTTTAGGGCAGTGTTTGTTAAGATTAGTGTAATCAACACACATTCTCCATTCTTTATTCTTTTTCTGAACGAGAATAGGGTTTGCTAACCACTCAGGATGATACACTTCTTTTATGAATCCGATAGCTATGAGCCATTTTATTTCTACCCTAATAGCCTCCTTTTTGTCTGGCGTGAATCGTCGGAGTTTTTGCTTGATCGGTTTGGCGGTCGACGAGACATTCAAGGAGTGCTCGATCTTCTCTCGTGGTACCCCCGACATGTCTGCAGGTTTTCAAGCAAACACGTCGGTGTTGGCACGTAGGAAGGAGACGAGCGCTTTTCCTATTTGGGGTCGAGGTGAGCCCCAATCTTCACGGTCTTAGAGGGATCGTCGAGGCCGAGACCGACCTCCTTGGTTTCTTTGGACTTGGCGGAGGCACGTGGAGACTCCAGCATAGGGATCTTCAGGTCATCGGCGGGCACCATCTTAGCGTCGGTGACCACATTGGCCATCTGGATGGAGAGATCGATGGCTTCGGCGAGAGCGAGACTCTCTGTCTCGCAGGCGTAGGCGATGGAGAGGTTGGCCCACAGGGCCAAAACTCCAATAGGCGAAGGCATCTTCAGCACCAGATAGGCACAGTGTGGTACAACCATAAACTTGGCCAGAGCTGGCCAACCAAGTATGGCGTGGTAGGCGGTGTTGAAGTCGGCGACGTAGAAGTTGATGTGCTCAACGCGGTAGTTGCTTGCCGTGCCAAACTATACTGGTAGGGTGATCTCTCCAAGCAGTTTGGATGCCCTACCAGGTACCACACCCCAAAAGGAGGAGTCAGAGGGTGTGATATCTCCTATCCCGAGCCCCAGCTCCTTTAGGGCTCCGACGAAGAGGAGGTTCAGAGCGCTACCACTGTCGACGAGCACTTTTCTAAAAAGTACTTTCTGGACGGTTGCATTGAAGACGAGGGGGAAATGCCCTGTGTAAGGAATATCCGCCCATAGATCGGCCCTGCTGAAGGTGATGGAGACCTCGGACCAGGGGGCGACAGTTGGCGAGCACCCGACGGGCGACGAGCTTCCGTTCTCTTCTGCTCTTGGTGGAGGTGAGGCCCTCGAAGATGGTGGCGACCACCTTGTCGTGATCCTGGAAGGTATTGTTATTGCCCCTAGGTGGTCGGTGGCCTCTGGCTCCATCGTTGTTGTCGTCGTCTGGCTTTTTGGCCTGGAACTCCTTAGCCAAACCGAGGCAGTCCTTCATCTTATGCTTGGCGTTCTTGTGGAGAGGGCACGGGCCGTCGAGGATCTTCTTGTACTGCTTGTCATAGTTGCGCTTGGCGCAAGGTTTGTCAACAGCGGCGACGATATGGTCTGGTCGGCGGCGGTGATATTGACCTGACTTGGATCCTTCTGGCCGATCAAGGCCACTGTCTTGATGGTGACAGCGGTTGTCGTAGCGGCGATCGCTGTGGCACCAGTCATCAGGGTGATCGTCGCTACGGCAAGTTGGGCGATGAGTGCTCGCGTCCTCATTGAAGCGTACTTCAGCTTCTTCGGCGTCGACGTACTGGTTGGCGGTCGTAATCATCTCGCCAATCCTCGTGGGTGGCTTGTGGTTGAACTTGGAGTGAAGGTCGTGGTGATGGTGTCCTCGAACGAAGGCGGTGATGACCTCATCTTCCGTGATGTTGGGAATAGAATTCCTCATCTCAAAAAAGCGTTTGATGTAGCTACGGAGGAGCTCGGATGGCTTCTGGTAGATGCAGTTCAGATCATGCTTGGTGCTCGGCCGAGTACACATAGCCATGTAGTTGTCGATGAAGACCTTCTTCAGCTCTTCCCAGGATCCGATGGAGTCCGGGGCGAGGCTTGTGAACCAGTTTATCACGGTTGGTGTGAGCATAATAGGAAGATAGTTCGCCATGACGCTGGTATCTCCCTCGGTGGCGCGCACAGTAGTGGCATAGGCTTGTAGCCACTGTGTGGGGTTCATCCGTCCTTCATAGGGCTCGACCCCAGTGATTTTAAAAACCACGGGGGCACTGGAGTGTTCGGAGAGCCCTCGTGAATGCTGGGGGCCCTTCGAGATTGTCGATGCCATGATCTACGGTGTTGACAACGTTGAGCGGCTCAAGAGCTGAGTTCGGGTTACCGAACTCTTGCTTGTATTCTTGATGACGCCGTACTTCTTCTTTATGGTGACCGAAGTGGCGCTCATCGATACGTCGTTGTGCGTCTCGGAGATTGTTGAGGTGCGCTCGGATGTCTTGGTCGACCTTCTGGTCGTGTTGGCGAGGGTGTTTGATGCAGTTGCCCCTAGCTCCCCCCTAGAGGGGTTGTCCATTGTCGTGGTGCTGGTCGGCGAAACGACTTTGGCTGGGGTGGCGATTGGATCTTGGCGCAGTTGATCTACGAATCGAGCTCGTAGAGTATGAAGGTCTCTGATCCTGGCGGATGTTGTTGACCTAGTAGTTCGCCGCTTTAAGCCTGGCGGTAACCCTGGCGACCTCCGGTGTCTGCGGGAGCCGGGCGAGCTCGTTGGCGGCCACGGCCAAATTGGCGCTTGGGGTCTTGTAGATGTCGTGGCCATCAACATGGACGAATTCATCGTCGAGGTTGTGCCAGAGTTGGTGTGGCCTTCCTTGTGAGTCAAGCTGAGCCTCGGTTAGCTCGAGGGCAGCCTCGTTTGCTCGACGCTGAGCACGGTTGACGTTCCTGTTGACACGGGCGGCACGGTCCTCCTCGGTTTCCCCTTCCTACGGGGGGCTGTCAACGCTGACGTTGAAGATTGCGCCTCCACGAAAGGGAGGGAAGGGAGGTTGCTCGGCGATGGTTTCGGTGATAGTCTCCATAGAGCCCTAGGACTCGGAGTCCGGATTCTCCTCCAAGATGGTTTGGAGGGACGCTTCGGGCATCGGTCAATGTGTAGCATGTTGACAGACGATGGGAGTTGATAGACGATCTAGTCGGTGAGAGGATGGACATCTACAACCTGGTCGGTGAATTTGCCCCGTAGGGCATCTTGGTAAGTGGCGGCGACGTTGGTGAGCCCAAAGGGTAGGGCCATAACCCTTGAAGTTTCCTCCGATAGATCTGAACCAAAGGGTGGTCGGCGCTGAACTAGAGTGGTCAGAGTCGATTCTGCGATAGAGAGGCAATCGACGAGCTTTTGGCCGACCTGATTGATGGATGCGATCAGATCGTCGTTGTTGATTTGCCTCCTCTGGTAGCGGGGGAGCGAGCGACAAGTTATCGACGAAGACGACCTCAGAGGTGGTTTCGAGATCGGATCTACAGTCACATGTGTTGGGGTGATCGGCGCAGTATTGATCTGCACCGGCTCGATGAGCTCTCCAACTCCGTCAGCGTTGATGATCCATGAGATTGATCCAACCGTGAAGATCTGGTCGGGCTGTGGGAGGGACGAAGAGCTTGCAGAACGTACCATCTTATTCAACATGGAAACAGCACGCACACTCCTACCTGGCGCGCCAACTATCGACAGAATATCATCGGCAGTCCTCTGAGAGGTATCCCACGAAGGTAGATTGATCGACAGAGATGCGTGTAATCGAGAACAAGAAGGCAATAGAGACACATGAGTTAGACAGGTTCAGGCCGTCAGTATGACGTAATACCCTACTCCTATGGTTTGTTGGATTGTATTGGCTATCGTATGATATTACGTGAGTTTGGAGGGGGTCCCTGCCCGCCTTATATTGTCCAGGGGGCAGGGTTATAAGTCGGTTAGATCTAGGAGATAATCAAAAAGTAATAACAGATTACAAGAATCATGGGATCATACGTATCCTAACAGATCTCGTAATATCTCCAAGATATCTTCCCAATGTCTTGCGGGAGGCGCCGAGCAGCGTCATGTCCCGCAAGGCTTCGTCTTGTGGGCTGGGCTGCCCCTGGGGGCGCAGCCCATGTGGTCTGCCGTGGGTATCCAAGGTCGTACCCCCCACAGCTTGATTAGGTTGGCAAGCATACCCCAGTGTGTACTCTGCTCATTTAGATCAATATTGGTGTCTTGTCGGCTATAACTTGAAATAACTTTAAAAACAATTAGTTGTCTCGTGCACGTTGTTCTTGTTAAGTATAGTATGCCCTATTTGTGCGCACGACATATATTTTGTTAGGTTGGTGTATATATAGCATAACATAACTTGTCCCTCTCCTCGTGTTTGGTATATGAAATAGTCTCTAGTGCCCTCTTATATTTTTTAGCGCTTTGCGTTGATGTTATAATATATGGTTATTAGCTAAACTTGACTTTGGTGGGGACCCTTTGCTCCTTAAAAATTGCTACACTAACCCAAATAACAAGGTCGTGAAATATGGGGGAAAAAACTTTAGAGTTCATGGCTAGGAAAGTTGCTATGCCACTTGTGTGCCTTTGTGTTAGTGAGTAGTAGATTAGAGGAAAAAAAAAACAGCGGGAATTCGGAACGAGTTTCCATGATGTTGAGTCATGGCACTCTAATTACTTAGATATAGTTTGCTTATGTAGTTTTTTTACTGCCGAGCAACTACAAAGCGACTTTTCTAAGAGTTGTTTTTATATTTAAAGTATTTTAAGTCAGTATTGAAGTTATTGTAGTAAGTTACGGACCATAACAAGTTTATATGTAATTTGTTGCTGTTAAGGGTAATAGCAATTTTTTCATTAAAAAAACTGGTAATAATTACATAGACGTTGTAGACCAGTCAAAATTGCACATATTTGAAGTAGACATTAATAGGAGTATTTTTTGAAATGAAAAGGATACATACAATTGTCGATGAGAGGGAGGGGTCAGTGCGGCCTGCAAATGACGGAGCGGTCCCACATGTCGGCGCGATTTACCGTGGAGGGCGACGGACCATCGGACTGGGAAGCAGAGCAGTACAAACTCGGTCCCAACCTTCTTCCCCTCTCGCAGCTTCTGAAGTCTGAACAGATCTCCTCACCGTCTCCTCGTCCGCAGCTTCCCGGCGATCCCGGCCATGGTGAGCCCCCCGCCGGCCTCCTCCCCCACCTTGCTCTCCATCCACATCTCGTCCGTCCGCGCTCCACGCCGCTTCTCAGTGTCCGGCGCAGGCCGCGCCCTCCCCGCCTAGGGTTTCGATCCCGCGCCGATTCATCTGCTACCTGGCGGTCTGACTCTGCTCTTGCTGGATGAGTGCAGGAGGGCGACAGTGCCAACACCAACCTCGATGCGGCGATAGAGTCGCTCCTGAACGTCGAGAAGCAGATGAGGCTGGCCGGCGATGTCGCCGGCACGCGGAAGGCCGTCATCGACATCGTCGAGCTCTGCTACAAGGCCGGCGCGTGGAAGACGCTCAACGACCAAATCGTTCTCCTCTCCAAGAGGAGAGGCCAGCTTAAGCAGGTTCGGGTCTCGAGTATTCACCGCCTTGCTCTTACATCTTCGATTGGTTTCTGTAATTAGTATATGTGTATGAGACCCTTTGGAGGTGCTTTAGTAATCAGTTTGCTTGTACGAAGGCAGAGCGGCCTTTAGGCTTCAAATTTTCGCCGCATAACGTGCTACTGAAGTATTTTACTACTGTAACTTTGTTGTACTTTTGGTGTTGGTTCGAGGTATTGACCCAAAAACATCTGTTGAACTCTTGTCTGAAAGAAGCTGTACTTGAGAAAGCTTTCTGAATCGAAGTTGCCTGTTTAAACTAATATAGTGGTTGGCGGAAGTATGGTTTATCCATCCAATAAAGATTTCATGCAGTTGTAATTATTAAGAAAGCTAGAAATACATGATATCTTACTTTTATACATTCTTTCTGCTTGCAGCGGCCATTGATTTTCAGAACATTTTGCGTTTTTGTTTTTTGATGATTTAGTTCTACTTAACAATGCTGACTGGTTTTCCTTTAAATGCAACGCCACTCACCATTCTTCCGCGTTGACTATGAAGCATGCGCATGATGTGCTTACTATTTTTTGCTTTACATTTCTTAGATTGCACTATGTGTGCAATCTGAATGCTCTCATCCATGGCCATAGTGATGTCTAGATGTATGCTAATGCAATTCTCTTGAACTGTTATCCATTTGGTTGTTCGTTAGGGTACTTATTTTCTTAGCATCAGCGAATGATTGCACTTCTGGAGTTTGCATTGTTCCTATCCATTGTTGAACAACCACAATGTGAAATCTTTATCTGCAACATTTTGCTTTGACCTTTAGTTGCTTGGACATACAGTTGCCAGTTCTTGAGTCTTATTCACAATCATCTTGAGCAATGTTTTGCCCATGACCAGAACACTTTAGATCAATCTATTAAGTATAATATAAGTAGTTCTTTATTACTTGCTTTCAAATGGGAGCCTATGCTGTACCAAAGCATTACTCTAACCATTTATCTTGTTTTTGCAGATTCATAAGTCATCTTTGTCTATTTGTTTACCTATAAATTGATAAGCATATAGAAAGGAACGCTAACCATGTATGTCACTTGCTACTGTTTTGTTTACTATACACTTATATTACTGTCACTTCTGTTTATCGCAGGCCATAACTGCTATGGTTCAGAAAGCAATGGACTACATTGATTTGACACTAGACATTGACACACGCATCGAGCTAATCAAAACACTGAGCAGCGTTTCTGCTGGCAAAGTGAGAATCTTCCATCTTGATGATTTATTATTCCTTTTAAGATTCATTGTTTTTATGTGTGTAATCTGACAGTTGTTCATCTGCAGATTTATGTTGAGATAGAGAGAGCAAGATTGATCAAAAGACTTGCTAAAATCAAAGAGGAGCAGGGACAGATTGACGAGGCTGCTGATTTGATGCAAGAAGTTGCTGTAAGTTTGCACTGCACTAGAATTGAGGACATGTACTTCCATATTATGTGACAATGTTTCTGTCATTCTTTAGTACTGTTTGTCAGTTCTGACCATCCATGACTGTTACTAACAAGTTGTTTATCAGGTCGAAACATTTGGTTCCATGGCCAAGACAGAAAAAATTGCTTTTATTCTTGACCAGGTATTATGGCAATCTATTATGTTAAATACTTTGTATTCTTACTAAAATGCTGATTCTTGCAAAACTTTCTATTATTGTTGTCACAGGTCCGGCTATGCCTAGATCGGCAAGATTATGTCAGAGCACAAATTTTATCAAGGAAAATTAGTACTAGAGTATTCGAAGCAGATCCATTGAAGGAAAAAAAGAAACAAAAGGAAGGGGACAATATTGTTCAGGATGCTCCTGCAGACATTCCATCCCTACTAGAATTGAAGCGCATCTACTATGAACTGATGATTCGGTATGTGATGCTTCTCAATCTTTAATGCACTACTGGCGTGCTATTTGATTGTCATTGTCGTTATTGGCTCGTCTACCTGACTACCTCTGGAACCCCAAATTTCTTTTTTCTATTTAACGCTATGGTTCATAATTACATTTCATATTGGAGCCAATCATAATTCTTCGTTGTCTCTTCACAGATATTACATGCACAACAATGATTACCTGGAAATCTGCCGTTGCTACAAGGCGATTTATGATATTCCAGCGATAAAAGAGGATCCAACAAAGTGGATACCCGGTACTCTCTCAACATGTGTATACATGACACCCATCCACCAACCCCTCAATTATCTGACTACCTTAATTCCTTTGCAGATTCTTAGGAAGATCTGTTGGTACTTGGTGCTAGCACCTCATGATCCTATGCAATCGAGCCTTCTCAATGCTACACTTGAGGATAAGAACCTTACAGAAATCCCAAATTTTAGGTACATTTGTATGTTTGCAAAATTTATCTCATAACTCCAGGCAGGCTTATCTCAATAATCACTTATTTTTTCCCTGTTGTGATGTGATGGGAAAAAAGATTATTGCTAAAGCAGCTGGTTACCATGGAGGTCATCCAGTGGACAACGTTGTGGGAGTTCGCCAAGCACGAATACGAGAACGAGAAGAATCTTCTCGGAGGAGCTTTGGGTGCCAAAGCTGCAGAAGATTTGAAGCTGAGGATTATCGAACATGTATTGCTTACTTTGTCTTTGGCCTATATTGTAGTTATTTTGCTTTATATGCTTGTCCACTGAATCTGACTTTTGCTCTGTTCAGAATATCTTGGTGGTGTCGAAATATTATTCTAGGATTACCCTCAAGAGGCTTGCGGACCTTCTCTGCCTGAGTTTGCAGGTTTGTATTTTTCACCTTTGCATGATATTGTATCTTCTTTGTGATGCCAACTGTGGCATCCTTTGTTTAAACACAGTACATGACAATCACCTGAATTGTGAAGCATTTTATTTTATAGCTTCAGTTAGAGTACAGCTGAGATATCTATCTAGAACTACACATTACTCTTTTCAGGAGGCAGAGAAGCATCTTTCAGATATGGTGAACTCAAAATCTCTGATTGCGAAGATTGACAGGCCGATGGGAGTCGTTAGTTTCCAGACAGCCCAAGACTGCAATGGCACACTCAACTCATGGGCCACAAACCTCGAGAAACTTCTCGACCTTGTCGAGAAGAGTTGCCACCAGATACATAAGGAGACCATGATCCACAAGGCGGTGTTAAAAGCTTGACTGTTTGGCACTGCCTGTTTTGGTTTAGGTTCCCTTCATAGCCTGCCGTGGTGTTAAGATACTGTAACAGCAGGACTCTGAATTGAGATTATTTAAGATGAACCGGTGCTGTCAAGTGAAAGATTATTTAAAATGAACCACTGTTCTGTGTTAAATGAATTACTAACATGGACACAATAATTCTCTGTATGTCAAGACCCCAATTCTGGATTCGTGTCCTGATTATGTTGGTTGGCACTTGTTACGGGCCACTGGGCCCTCAGCTCGCACTTCATATCTCTTCATATCTGTTACAAACTAACAATGTTTTGCTATCGTTGTTGGACGGCGCCGCTCTGGTGAGTGGTGACCAGTGTCGCAGTTTAAGTGAACTGCGACTAGAATTTCAGTCGCCCTGTTTGCTTATCGGCCATGATACATGGTTTTTCTCTTAAACAGACGGCTTAGAAACCATCATCCGAATAGCTCTACAGTGTTACACGGATGCAGACCATGGAAGTTTCCAAGGTGAGGCCAACAGAAAGAGGTACATACGAGAGACCAAAATTTTTAGTCCACTGGCATGGAAGACGGCTAGAAAAAGGGCACAACAGTGCCACCTCCCCCACCAGCCTCGTCCCTACGCTGAGTCTGAATAAACCTGTCACTCCTGACACTTTTTTTTTGGAAACCTAAGAAATCAGTCAAGCTTTTTTTATTACTTTTATAAAAATCCAAACCATTGCCTCTATAAAAAATACCGCATGACACTGGTCAAATTACATTACAGGTCACAATAACCACTTGCTGCAGCCTGCATATAGAAGAACGAAAATGTGCCACGACGAAGCAGCAAGCCTCCAACACAGGGCCTTTCAGTCTGACACGGCTGCTTCCTTCCTATCTTAATTCATACGGCTGCATATAGAATTTCAGTCGCCGTATAGCCAACTCAAGTTTTAAAAAAAGGGCATACCCAGAGAGCTCCCGCTTTGTGCGGGGTTTGGGGAAGGATGTCAGTGGCAAGCCTTACCCTCGCCTATGCAATGCGAGGAGACTACGACTCGTAGCCAACTCAAGTTTGGTATAATTTATATGAAGGGGTGATTGAAGGAATATAAACGTGAGCACCAAACAATACTGATGCAATTCTTTCTTTACGAAATTGTAAGCGATCTAATATCAATTCTGCCTGTCGTAACGGCAAGTGCAACAGTTTGCTGCCTCAATTGATTGCAGTGGTAGTCGGAGCTGAAAACGGAGCAATCTGGTAGCATATCATCTGGGTTATTAAAGCTGGATGGTTATTGCAGAAAAATGTATTCCAGTCGAAGTGCACTGAACATTTGGACATGAATTGTCTACAACTTAGCATCTCCAGCTTAACATGCCTGAATTGTACAGCAAATGCTATAACATTTTGATTAACTGTATGCTGTGTGCTCCTGGTTCAATTTTTTTCTATGAACATATTGCTTTCTCTAGAGTTTCCTGCAGTTCTCCACTCTTGTATGCCTCTGCAAAATGGACCGCAAAGTTAGCATTAGCCATTAACATTGGTTCGAACGTTGAGATAAAATATATACTTGAGTTGTGGAAACAGAAATGAAAATATCGTGTGTATGGAATTCAGTTGCTGAGTACATGAAAAGTTAATGTACATGTATGAATACAGCCATCTGCAGGTGTATGTGCAGTGTTTTTCTACTTCAATGCAAATAATGCCTTAGCAGTTTGCGCCATATATTTGTGCTATTCTGTGTTCTCCTGGCCAAGTTTTTTTTTTTTCTCTTGAACATGCAGGAGATTTGCATATCTTTGTATTAAAGATAGAGAAATAACGGTCCCATACAACACAACCCTCTTATGTCCCCTTATCTCACTAGAGAATAACGGGTTCCCTCAAAAGACTAGGAAAAAAACACCTGAAACAAAAAACCAAGGAACGACCCTAGCCAGGACTAATCAGGTTAGTTGTAGCCCCTGACCCAAAGTACATAAACATAAAAAAAACCCCCACTGATTTCGATGTCCTGTAGAGATCCCCAAAACCTAAGATTGATTGCCCTTCCTCACTATTTTTTCTAAAGCATTCAGTCTTGTACATTGGCTATCTATTTTCCAAAACCATCACATACTGGGGTGGAGTAAACCTACAGCATCAACCCTATAATCTAACTAAGCTTAGAGGACACTATACCTATGCAATTATCTAGGAATGTCCATAAGCTGCAAAGTCAGCAGTCCTAGTTTCAAAAGGTAGATCAGATACTGTTAAGATGTCTCAAAAAGCAGATACTGGTGGCATAGCAAACAATGATGCATGGTGAAGGAATGTGATTTGCTCTTAAGAGTCACTGAATCAATAAAGTTGAGCATGTCTGATTTACTCATACAGATGGGAAGAAATTATCAATGGTTGGCCATCAATTTGAGTTATGGAATGATAATTGTTGTTCCTTCTTGACCAAAAAAATGACGACAAGAACAGTCCCTGATTATCACTAAAAGATCATACTGTTGTTATATTTCATGGTTGATATAGAAATTAGGCGTTAGATGTAGAGACCATCATAATGTTGCTTTTGTCCTAGACTAGATGATTGCCCGTGCGTTGCAACGGGAGCGACAAAAAAATTATATGAGGAGTTCGGAGGTGTTTGAGAATCCTTTGTCAAGCCAAAATTAAGATATGGAGAGATTATGTCTATGTGTTGTGAGATGTCCTCGGTGCATTGTTTTCACAGAAAAATCTGTTAGAAGCATACTTTTTCATATGCCTGTTTATCCTAAGGGTGACATTGGTTGCTTCGATGTGGCAGCTTGTGCTGAAAGTTGTAGCCTTTAACTAACATGATGAAGCCTCAGTAAAAAAAAGATATATAGTCACCTTTCTAAGTTTCTATAACAATCCACCTACGGTTTGAAAACTAAAAAGGCATAAACATAACCGTTCAAATATAATCCATTGAAAACTGAAAAAGTAAAAACATAGCTGTTCAAAAATATATTCCATTGAAAACTGAGCACAGAGCACATAACTTCATCAAATATATAACCATACTGAGCAATGTCTAACTAAGCTGATTTCAAATATAACCATACTGATTCATTAGCCAAGAAGCAGGAGAGGGCCAGCGGCTACAAGAGCACACTAAGGATCGAGATTCTAAATAACCAGAGCATGATGAATGGATTGGAGCATCAAGAGTTTTCTTGAAAATGTAATTGTCTGAAATTTGGTCTTAAATCTGCATTCCATTCTTAGGTAATTTTTGAAAGCACACAGAACTGCAGGCGCAGATCCAGTAAAGGACATGGGTGTGCGCATGTACGCATAATGATTTTTGAAAGGGGTCGAAGTTAGCAGGCATAATACATATACACAAATGTAATTAGATCAAATCCGAATACAAACAACCAATTAGCTTAAGTTAGGGTTGGATTTTCGGTTTCGCACAGCAGGAAGAGGTTGGCACACCTGGTGTGCTGCTGCTCGACGGGATGCGGCTGCTCCTCGCCGTCCGCCCCTGGAGCTCCCGCCGAGCGGGCAGAGGCCCGAGGCTGAGCGGGACCTAGGGTTCCGGCCGAGGCCCGAGGCTTCGCTGGGAGGCGGGCCACAGTCAGCGTCGCCGCGTCGGCCTTCGGTGGGCGGCACGGTCGGCTGACGGAGGGGCGCCTGGCGGCGGCGTCGGCGTTCGGCGGTGGTGGTGTTGGCGGCGCTCGGTGGCGGCATGTTCGTTGGCCGGAAGGAGGCGCCCGGGCGGCGGCGTGAAGCGCTGGGGCGTTGGCGTTGGCGGCGAAGTCGGCGAGGCAGGGGTAGCGCTTTTTTTTCTTTTTTTTTCGGGAACGGACAAGGGAGCGGGTACGTTGGTGGGTCGGGGAGGCAAGGGAGTGGGAGGCAGAATGATAGGGGCGTGAACGAGACAGTTTGGTCTTTTTAGGAGTAGAGATTGGTCTTGTTAGTTGCCATTGGCACTGAGCAAGTGAGAAATAAGGTATTTCTTGAATGTGATGAACCCAACTGTTTTATTTCTATGAGGCAATGTCCACCTCTTGCAACCACGATAAACAACAGGGATGGATCTATAGACAAAGTAAAATTGGAATATACAAACGAGAATGAAATAAGGATTGAGCATATGGCATTGATTCAAATGGAAAACACTAGGTATTTGTCTGGCATTTAGAAGACGCTTTTGCTGTTTGCAAAGACACTGATCACTAAGAAAGAGAAGGAAGGATCTGTGTCAATGGCCAGCAAATATTTAGAAGATGCTTTTGCTATTTAGGGCATGCACAATGCAAACTGCAAAGCTCTTACATGGACGCTGAACAAAAGAGAATAAATGACATGTCATCAAGAGTTGTGTAAAAGTCCCAATTTCCAATGGAAGCAACAGTTTTATAGGCGCTTAAATAGTGTAAGAGTCAACACTTCCAAAGGAAACAACATTTTTTTAGACGCTTAAATAGTTCCATAAAATTAAGAGTTCACTTAAGCATCTCCGACACCAAAATGCCTAGCGTTTATTCATTTATTTTCTCTTGTCTCTTCCACAAATACACTATCTAATCTAGCTGTAGCCTTAGCTCTCCCCCGCTTTTGTCCACCATGGCAGGATTAGGATTATGCAGTAACCGCTGAGAAGCGGCCAGGCCACATATTAGCGTTTTCATGGCCTTCGGAGACACCTCTAGGCCTACAATTGAAGATTACCAAGTGAATAGCCATTTGGGAGAGAATATGCCTGGAGTATGCCTCAGAGGCATGAAGCTTGCCACTAATCATTTGGGAAATCAACCATCTTGGTGAGCAACACCATAAATGTCCGATTAGTGCCTTTGCTATGTGCAAAGATTGGAATTAAGAAAGAGAAGGATTTGTTTTTTTTTTTTGAAACATTAGAGAAGGATTTGTGCGAGTGACTTCCTCTACACCCAGGGGCAGAGCCAAGACTGTCTGAAAGAGGGTGCTTTATACTTATATTCTAATTAGATCAGTCCTAAAATGTTTGAATTTGGTTTCCCAAAATGTTTTTCGCCTTCCTAAAAATACATGTAATACTTAAGCATTCGTTGACTCTGGGGGTGCTACAGCGTGGGTTGCACCAGCCCTGGCTCTGCCCCTGTCTACACCGGCAACCAGAGTTTTCCAACCAAATCGATACTGAGATAGAATGTGCACTTGTGGAAAAATGAGACACTACTCCAGACTATGCCTTCAGCACAAGCATACTGTGATACACTCAAAATTAGCTAAACATGTATGGAGCTTGTACTGATCATCTGTGAAATCTACTACTATCATCTTATTAGTGAGAGACTCCCAAATGTCGTATTAGTGGATTAGGATGGCTGGCAGACAGACAAATTGTTGAACCAACAGGTCAGATTCCAATATCATGAGATCGTGAGCTCAGTAAAAACGTATAGAATTTCCAGGCTCCAACTGTGAATGAAGAGAGAAAATATATAGGAATATACCAACGGTGATGTCACATCCGCCGAAGAACTCGCCGTCGATGTAGAGCTGCGGGAAGGTGGGCCAGCTGGAGTACTCTTTGAGCCCCTGCCGGAGCGCCTCGTTGGATAGCACGTCGAGCGTGTCGAAGGGCACGTTGAGCGAGCGCAGGATCTGCACGACGGTGTGGGAGAAACCACACTGCGGGAAGTCCTTGGTCCCCTTCATGAACAGCACCACCTTGCTGGACCCCACGACCTTGTCCAGCGTCGCCCGCATCTCCTGGCTCAGCGTCGCCAGGCACCGCACCGACCGGCCGCGCGCCGGGAGTGGGAGCTGCGCGGCCCGCCAGAGAGCGAGGCGCTGGGCCGGAACAGGAGGAGCCAGGGGGAGCAAAGCGACCCTGGCGGTCCGCTGCCGCGCCGCGAGCGGAAGCGGGACGGCGGTCCCAGCGAGAGGCCTCGCGGCCGTGGCGGAGGTGGCCATCGCGGTGCGCCGGCGGCGACGGATGGTACGGAGCAGTGGGTGTGGTGGACTGAGCTGGGACGGCACGGAATAATTAATTAATATTCTTATTAATTATTAATTATTTTTCGTGGCCGTGGAGGAGGAAGCGAGGCAGCGAGCAGAACCCACCGGCCTATGGGCCATGGATGGCGTTTGGCTTGGGCCGCAAGTCTGGGCCCAAAAACCCAGCGTGGCGCACGGTTAGATGAGGATCAGCGCGTGCCGGCCGTTCTCATTCCCCCTCTAAACTTAAAGCCCTAAACCCATCTCCCCCTCGTCTCCACTCCTCTGCTTCTCGCGCCGCCGCCGCCGCCGCCGCCGACGCAGCGACGCGACGACAGGTAATGGCTTCCGCCGCGGTTCTCCGGAACGCCGGCTCCCGCCGCCTCTTCTCCTATCCCACCCTCCGCGCCGCCGCGATCTCGGGACCCGCCGCGCTACCCGATGCGCCCGAAGCGGCGGCGGCGCCGCCGGCCCAGCCGCCTCCGATGGCCGGGACCCTCTGGGCGAGGTCCATGGCCACCTTCATGCGCACGTGAGTACTCCTTGGCCCAGATCCGTTCCATGCACACTGCTCTCTCGGTTCAGACTCGTGATTTACCCATTTCCATGGATTCGTTTGATTCACTTCCCAATCCGGATCAATCTTTGGCAGGAAGCCCCATGTGAACGTTGGCACCATTGGGCACGTCGATCACGGAAAAACCACTCTCACTGCTGCTATTACCAAGGTTGGATGCGTTAGCCATGGTCCTGCTTAATTGCTCGCTTGATTTCCAAACAATTGTGTTGATTCAACAATGTTTGTTTCCTTGTTACTATAGGTTCTAGCTGAGGCAGGGAAAGCCAAAGCCGTTGCTTTTGACGAGATCGACAAGGCTCCGGAAGAGAAAGCCAGAGGAATCACCATTGCAACGGTTGGGTCCCCTAGCACATGTCCTATAATTTGGGCCAGACCGCCAGATGCAATTCTCTTTATATTTTTTTAATCTTCATTTACTGCCCATTGGTTAACCATTTGGATTGTTTTTTAGGCTCATGTCGAGTACGAGACGGCTAAAAGGCATTATGCTCATGTTGATTGCCCAGGTCACGCAGATTATGTCAAGGTTTATACCAACTATGTTTTCTCTCTCAAATGCATTATTACTACATTTTTATGAATGGAAGCTGTCTGCACATCAAATTGAGAAAATCCTAGTGAAAGGCATCATCTAGAGCTATTACGTTATGTAGTTGCCCAGCTTGTTTATGGTCCAAGTCTAATTATTTGTGAAAATGGTAGAACATGATCACTGGAGCTGCTCAAATGGACGGTGGTATTCTTGTCGTGTCAGCTCCTGATGGCCCGATGCCACAAACAAAGGAGCATATTCTTCTTGCCCGTCAGGTATCAAATGCCTTTTTAGATTGTAGGTGCTTCTTTTATAGTCTTGACTTGATCAGATGAACATGTGATCTCTTTTTAGGTTGGTGTACCTTCGCTTGTGTGCTTCTTAAACAAAGTTGATGCTGTTGATGACCCAGAGCTACTGGAACTTGTAGAGATGGAGCTTCGTGGTATGATACCATCCATGTCTCCACATCATGTTTAGATAGCTGTCTGTATGTTCTAATAAGGTTAAACCCCCCACCCCACCCTTTTGCAGAGCTCCTCAGTTTCTACAAGTTCCCCGGTGATGAGATTCCGATCATCCGTGGATCAGCCTTGTCAGCTTTGCAGGGTAACAATGATGAGATTGGAAAGAATGCCATTTTGAAACTAATGGATGCAGTTGATGAGTACATCCCTGATCCTGTGAGGCAGCTTGATAAGCCTTTCTTGATGCCGATTGAAGATGTGTTCTCTATCCAGGTGATTTTATTTATGAGTTATCTGTACTGCAGTATTCACTAGTTATTCAATTATGACGTTGTTTCTTCCACTTTGATGGCTAATTTTGTTTTCCCTGGGTTATTGGGTTGATCAAAACTTACCCAGTTGAACTGCTTTTGATACACCCATATAGGGATGCAATGAGTAGTGACCCAGAATTACTCATGGAGTGTCCATTTGCATATTTAGTCTGTGGTGTTCAACTGATCACATTTGATTTGTCTGAATGACCCTAAACCATTGAAATTAGATCATATTATTTGGACAATTCAACTAAATGCTGAGCTTTTCAACACCTCGGTATTAGGCATTGTATATTCCCTGTTTCTGTGAACAAATGATTGTTATGGAGTCTAGAAAACTAAACAGCAAATATTTCTATTCAGCATCTGCTTTTGTTAAACAATTTAAGTTTGCACCAAGAACATCTAAAAATTTACGTAGATTGACAGCTTCAATTTGATATTGTTTAATGGAAATGCATAAGTAGTATTAGTTCATGTTGTTTGAAATAAGGTCGTTAAAGAGGTCACTGGTCAAAGTGTTGCCTTGGGGATCGTGTCACTATGTTAAAGGACTTATATTTTTATCAGATATCTGATTAATAGAAAATGAAAAAGAAAAACATCATTGATAGGAATGTACTGTATGATCTTGTAATATGCTTTTTTATATATTTGCTAATTATTTCTGAGACAGACATTCTTTTTTCCAGTTACATACTGTGCAATGATGGTTCTTGTCCTTATATTCCTACTGTGTAGAACCAAATAGTGATTTCAGTAGACATTTTTTATTAAACCATATTTGTGCTCTTTTTAAAATGTTTTGTTTTTTTAGTATTTTTAGTGGCTTTTACAATTTCCTCTCTTGTGCTGTCATGTTCTTAAAATAAACATGAATTGAATATTACTGATGGAGTTATTAGGCATTCCAATGCAGTATTGCCCATTGAATTATCAAAGAAAAATTATTGTGAGGTAGTTATCATATGTTTTTAAGTAGCCTGTTTGATCTGCAGGGTCGTGGAACTGTTGTTACTGGGCGTGTTGAACAGGGAACAATTAAAACTGGTGAAGATGTTGAGATCTTGGGTTTGACACAGGTTAGATCTTTTTTATTGCCTGAGATTGAATATGTGATACAACTTACTGCATGTTTATCCTACTTTCTAGTGTTTGAAGTATGAATTGAATGAGTTGTTGGTTTATCAAGTTTAGTATGTTAGTAGTTACAAGGAGCATCATGGTGCAAGACATGGAGCTCCAACTTAGTAGACAGCCCACTTTTTCCTTGACTGCTTAACTTTTGGGTGGTTTAGTACCCACTGCACCAATATGTTGTGATGAAATATATTCTTGTTCACAGAGTGGTCCCTTGAAGACTACAGTTACTGGTGTTGAGATGTTCAAAAAGATACTGGACCATGGAGAGGTAATGATTCTGAAAGCAGATTATTCCAGGTTTTGTATTGATCCAAATTATCATACATGCAACTTGTGTGCAGGCTGGTGACAACGTTGGTCTTCTTCTTCGTGGTCTTAAGCGTGGTGATGTTGAGCGTGGCCAGGTTATAATTCCTAACTTCAAAATTATCTGAGAAGTTTTTGAAATATCCACTGAACTGTTTTGTCTGGAAACTGCCTTGCATTTGATGGTACATGGTTGTGTGATCACCAAACAACTTGTACAATTCTTCTATTTGTTCCACAATTTCTGTCTCCAATACTGAAATTGAACCATCTGAAATGTCTATGGCCTGTCATTTACTACTGTCTCAGGTGGTGTGCAAACCTGGTAGTCTGAAGACATACAAAAAGTTTGAGGCAGAAATATACGTCCTGACAAAGGATGAGGGTGGCCGCCACACTCACTTTATGACAAACTACAGTCCCCAATTCTACTTCAGGACTGCTGATATCACTGGAAAGGTTGAGTTGATTGGTGAAACGAAGATGGTTTTGCCCGGTGACAATGTAACTGCGAACTTCGAGTTGATATCACCTGTTCCTCTTGAACCTGGTAACGACTATATTCTCAAATCTTCTTTCATAATATAGATCTGGTCTTTTGATAATCCTTTTTCATTAAAGAAAAGAAATTCATATTAGATCGTCAACTCTTTTCTCATGATGCAGGGCAAAGATTTGCGCTGAGGGAAGGAGGTAGAACAGTTGGTGCCGGAGTTGTCTCCAAAGTTATTAGCTAATCAGTTTCCACTTTCTTCTCGGTAGCAATCTAGCAAACAAATGAATGTTGATATGTCCGACCGGGTTAGAAATGAGAGCAAAGGACCGGTTTTGCATTTTTCATGGAATGCATGAGCACAAAGGCAGAGCTGGCTGGCCTGGCCACCATTCTGGACAGTACCTTCTGTTTTCTTGTTGAGGTGTGGTGCTCTGTAACACCACAGTTAGTTTGGTTGACACGCATGTTGGGCATAACTCATTGATTGAATAAGACTAGTCTCATCATATGCATATTTTCTAGCCATTTTGTCATGTTGGTCTTGGAGGCGCTTTGTCAAGTTTGCAGAAAACTTCTGGTCGTGGTCCCATCCCCGGAGGGCTATGCGGGCTATATATGTGTATGTATTTGTGATGTTTACAGTGGTTGCCTATGGAAGCCGTCGCTAGCTTCTCGTCTGGTGATGGATAATCCTGTTTCTCTACTCTTTTTTCTTGGTTTGCCTGCCTGCTGCCGCTCACAATCCTGTACTGCCCCATTTTGCATGCATCTGCTACTGTCATCAACTTCTTGCCATTCGCCAAACGCATTGCTTCTGCAGCTCTTACGTAGAGAGTTACGTAGAAATTAAGAAAATCTAAACACAACAAAAACATGTGCTTGTACACAGGTATGCATTACCTATCTCTGTGAACGCTTACGAGAGAGAATGCCGTTGGGTCTTGAAATTGACTGATCTATGCTATTGGTTTTGGTTTGACTTATAAGTCGTATTTTTTTAGCCAACGAATAATATTTTTTTTAACAACAAATCAGCCAACAGTACTTTCAGCTATGATTTATCAGCTAAGCGAACAACACACTAATGTCTACCACAAGTAACAGTACCTATCACAAAAATATTAACTTTGAAGAGTTTTTTCCTATCTTTTCTGTGCATAAAGTGAAACATCACTCGAGTGATTTAAGGGTTACATTCACTCAAATTTTTTTCTCGATCCGAGAATGCCATGTAGTCTTCTTCATCAACTCTAGCAAGGTTAGGGTTAAGTTTAGGGGTTCAGGGGCTTACCCGAATCTAGCGGGCTTAGAAGGATTGTTGGGGGAGAAGGTTGGTCAGGCGCTGGTGGCAGCCGACCAGGCGTCCGGGGTGGGTGAGGTGAAGCGGCAGTTCCACCGACTACCAAACAGTGGGGGAAGACGGTTGAACGGGACAAGGATGGAGCATGATGGAGCCTTACGACATCTACTTGGTTAGACTGACGGCAGTTGGGCGCCGTCGAAGCCTAACGGGATGTAGTGGCAGTAGAGGAGCTTCGCCAAGAATGAATAATCGAGGAGGCGCACATTCAATGGATTCAAGGCTAGGCCATGGTGGATAGCGGTGAGGAGCCGTCAAAGTTAGGTGCCTATAGAGAAAGAAGAAGGGACAAAGATAAGGTGGAGAGAAATCGATTTGTTCTAGGCCCTATATTTTTTTATATCTAAGGGCAAAAGGAAAAATCAAGTAATGGTGGGCTTTAGTGCTGCATAGACAAATCCTTCTTTTTTACTTTTAACTAGTATAATGCCCGTGCTAACGCTACGGATTTTTCTTGAGAATGTCTCTTAAAACAATAAAATTATTTGTGCATAGTCTAATGTAAAAACAATTGTACTTGAGTCTACGTATAATTTTCTAATATTATGACCATCTAAGTTACATTTTTTCTAACTCCTTAATCATCTCTTGAAGATATTCAGGGATGTTGTCGGAACATTCGTTTGCACGACTCGTCAAAACGTCTGTCAAGAATTCCATCCTCAGTGAAGTTGAGAGCTGTGCATGATATATAGATTAACAATAAGTTACTGTTTTTCTATGTAGTGTACAATATATAGCTAGAGACTATATATGCTTACATTGTTGATCGGTGGCAATCTTTCGCTGTCCCAGAACATCATGAAATTGTATACAAGAAAGCCTCCCAGTTTCCTGGACAAGATCAGTTGTTTATTTGATGTAAATAAATGAAATAATTTTTTTTGTGATATAACAGGTGAAATATATTACAACTGGTTACCAGTATTTATTATGTGTAATCTTTGTTACACATGTAGGGTATTCTTTCTTCCGGTCATAAATATTGCCGTTCCACTTAGAATTTGATAGCTCCATGGTGAGACTGAACATTCTAGCCATTGTGTGGAACGTAGGTATATAAGCCATTGTTTGATCATAACCCTTGAAACATGGACCATCTTGAAGGGGTCCATAATGTGCACGGTTTTGTTTTTCATGTCCATTATGAATAAAATGTACAATCCGCTTTGATAATATGGTAGTAGAATCTAAAAACAAACATAGAGAATATAAGTGCTAAACAAAATAAATTAAATTTGTACAGTAGTACACATAACATAACTTACGTTTTTACAATCTTTAATTTTGTAATCCATGTCCGGCCAACACTCAAGTACTTTTCTCAATTTCCCGTGGTATTCGTTGTCAATTCTGCCACAACATCGTGGATCTCGTCCAAACCCAGTTATTTCCTGAGGATTGTGCAAAAATATATTTTAATTAATTATACAATTATTGTAAGTCTTTGATAAACAATAAATTTATATATCAACTTACAGCAAACTTGAGGTCCATCAAGTGGTATTTTTGTTTCTTACCAACCATATGTTGGTTGCACGCAGCCATCCGAATAGCCATATTTAAACATTCATGATCCATCTCTAGATCCTCATCTAAAATATTTTTAATCTTGACAAGATTCAAAGAAATTAGGTACGGTCGTACCTACTCTTTGCTATAAAACAAGGTTAATCCACAAATTACTTTTTGTATGAATTCTAGAACGGATAACTGAAATATCTAAATTAGAACAAAACAGTTTACTATAGAATGACTTACTGAAGTAAAGTTTTGTCGCTTGCGATGAATTGGGTGTTTGTGCATATTGCGGCCAATATTTGTTCCCTACTTTTCCACTTTATTGCACGTGTCAACTTAATTTCACCCGACATTATTATATCCAGCTCATTGAGCTCTGTGACATCACCATCTAGCTCATTGTGGGTCTCTAACTGTTGCCCATGATCCGGTAACCCTCTTGCTTCATTTAACGGGGAGTTATACAAGATCGCAGGTAGTTTGAACCTGAAGTTACTTATATCTTCCTGAAAATTTGAGCAAGTTCTGATATATATTAACCAATCCAAAAGAAATGATTATGTTTAGAAATAAACTCTTATAGAATTACCTGGGTGACATAGTTAGATAAAGCAGTTCCAGTCCAATATTCCATATAATTAATCAGCCATAATCCACAACTACAACTGAGCATATATTCCAAAAAATGAATAAAATATGAGTTTTAGAGGTACTGTTGTTGGTTGTGCAATTGTATATACACGAAATGGAAAGATAGTTTACCCATCTTTTTGCATTTGTTCGGTAATCTTATGTTTAATCTCCCAAGATGACACTTCGATACCGTGTAGCCATTTAGTTTGGTTTAGTAGTTTAGATTTCAGTGCATGCTTTATTAGTCTTTCCATTCCTATTAACTGGAATGACCAAAACACCAAGGTTAACTAAGAAAGAGATAATGAAGAATTTTAAAGAAGTTTGTATATCAATTGTTAAGCCATACCGTATATCTGAGATCTTTCCAATCTGTCATATTTTGTTCGAAGGAATCCAAAACATGTATTTCACCTTCATTTGCATTCATGACCGCCAGGTACCAGTGAAAATTTGTAATGTTGATAGAAAGGAAGACCTACAGTAATAGACATTTATCTAAACTATTTCCTTACATTTGAAAGGGTATAAAATTAGCATATGTGAAATCTTACCATATCAGCATTTAAATAATTTTGTACCCTTGTTTCAACCATGTCCTCTTTTATCCAGCTCTTTTTCATCTCATCTTCCTCTCCCTCTTGTTGTAGTAATTGAGAGAACCACGCATTCTCCAAGTAAACATCTCCACCTTCTCTATGTAGTAGGTGTTCTTCGTGCCGCATCAATTGGATATAAAGACTCATGACCTACAAGTTTTTATTTTGTCATTTCAAGATTGGCAGATATTTCCCATGGACATTAGTTAATGTTGAAGCAAGTGTTAAACATGCTTACCGCGCCATTGACTTGCTCATTCCCAAGAAAAAGACAATCCATGTCATCTCTTGCTCCCCAACAATCATCGATTCTGACAAACATATTTTGCAGATTGTGCTGCATCAGCAACTCCACCTAGGACGTCACCTTCTTGTACTTCATTGTCGCCATCTTCCACTGGATTCTCATTATTATTATCAGCTAGGAAATAGATAAAATATTAGAACATTTTATAATATGGTACTATAGCATCAAATCATTAGTATAACAGTAAGTATTATAGGAAAAAAATATTATTACTAAGAGATAATACCATGATTACCACCAGACGTCCCTTCATCTCTACTCTCTGGCCATTGATTATTAGTAGAAGCCGCGGTTGTAGATGGTGGAGTGAATGGACTCCCACTGTGACGGCATATATTTGTTCCATCCTGTCTCCCTCGTGGGTTATATACTGAGGATAAGCTAAGGCGTCATAACAACCATGCCATGCCGGATATATCTTGACGACGATCGGTCTTTCCATATACAACCACACTTCTATCAAACATCTTTGTGGATCGTTCCCATCCATCCAAATAGCAGCAACTTGGGATGCGGTTGGGGCATTGTACCTTCTTTGGTCAGCGTGATATTTGTATTGAGTTCAATCCGGTACTCATCCAAGTTTGGAAAATCCCCATTTCTCCTAAAAGTCCGAACATATGGGTTATCTTGCAAGATTGCTAGGATAGTCCGAATGATGTTGATATCAAGATCGGGGACCTTTTGACTCTATGTGATAAGGCCTCATCTTACGTATCATAAAAGTAGAGCGCAAATGCCGAGCACCATGGCCACAGCACCAGTGGTCAAGGCGGTGGTACAGCCCACCATGAACTCGAAATGTATAAACACGGTCCCCTCATTGGACTTTTATATCTCATCATCATTGGTAACCCCTAGACTTGCAAAGGAGAAATGTGAGTTGATATAACTTTATTGTTTCTGAAATATTTTGCATCATCGTGCACTTGACTTGTGAACAACCTTTTGAGCTCTGCGGGAACATCCGGTATATGTATACGTACTTTTCCTTTTCTACAACAAAACCCGGTGTCTCACCCGAAACCTCATCGCACCACAATAAGCTGCAGTGGGGACCTTTCTCAATTTATGTCGATTCGGCGAGTTCGGTAGATGTAATCATATGGATCATCATGTGTCACACTGTTTGTAGCTGGACCCTCTGGAAGCACACGATATGACTCATAATCATGACCTATGTAGACATTGCAGTAATTATTTTCATTTAATATATAAACACGCCAAAGTGAAGCTAGACTTGTAACCAGGCATATATATTGTTGTCACAGTACCTTGCGCATGTTGGTGAATGACTCCATCATCGTATAAGTTTTCATTCTGCAATCCATGGCCGGCGTCTATGGCATCTTCATCACCGTCCCAACCATCATGCGTTGGTTCAAATAGTTCACGGTCAAATTCTTCTTCATTGTGTAGTTCAGGTAAATGAAGTTCTGCAAATATTTTAAAAATAAGTATGCTAACATATATTTAAATTATATTTTATTGAAAAAAGCATGACGTTGTTGTGCTCGCTTGACTCACCGGAAGTAGGCAATGGGCCAGGAGGGACCGTACATGTGCGTCTAGCTCGTGGAACGTAATTATCATTTCGGTGTAGCCACTCTGTGGGATCTGCTAACTCGTCATCTTCCAATATAGTTGGTAAGCCAGTTCCAAAAGCTGCACCTTGACATAGCAGGGACAACAGTTAATGATGTATCAGTTGGTTGAGAAAATGCACAATTTGAACAGTTATTATATCTCACCAGCTGTTGAAGACGCCGGCAATGTTTGGGACACAACAGAGGTGGGGCTATTATTTTGCATTGCAGCTTTCCTCCGTGCTCGGTATTCACGTTGTTTCCTATTAGCTTCCTCCCTTTGTTGATCGGTCATTTCAGCTCTTCGTTTGCGTGCACGTGCATTCCTTGCTTCCCTCCTAGCATCGGCACTGTCTGTAGGTCTCGTCTCTAGAGACAAAGGCACATGTTAAAGTCAATATATAGAGATGGGGTGTGTAGACATAAAAAGTGTGTTTCCTTTACAAAATAACCATCACTTATACCTAGGTCATTGTCGCTTATGTCCACAGACAGCGTACTGACTCTTGTGTTCGCCGTGCCTACGCCAACATCTCTACTATTTGTTTCCATATCTCCGTTGGAAAATATATTTGGCGTGTTTTCATTCTGTGGGTCGGCAGTTTCGTCAAGTCCTATGATTGGGTGGCACAAAATGGTTGACCTCTACTTAATCAAAACGGGTTATGGTGTAATAATAAGTGTCCAAAAATAGAAAGAGATTAAATACCTATGGACGATGCTGAAGTTAACGACACCGTCTCACGCAAAGCAGCGGAAGTGCTACTATTCTGGGTTGCATGTTTCTTCCGTTCTCGGTACTCACGTTGTTTCCGATTGATCTCGTCCCTTTGTTCCATGGACATATCAGCTCGACGTTTCCGTTGCTGCATATTCCTTTGCTCCCTCCTCCACGATTCCTCATCTAAAAATATGAAAACGTCCTTCCAGTAAATAGTGAAAAATATGAAAAGGTTTGCATACGAAAATATTTTAAGTATACCTATGACATTGGTGATATCACCTAGTGGTTCGCGTGTATATGTCGGCGTAATCATTTGGCTGACGTTGGTGATATCACTTAGTGGTTCGCGTGTATATGTTGGCGTAATCATTTGGCTTTGCGCT
This sequence comes from Miscanthus lutarioriparius, assembly GCA_904845875.1. NCBI lineage: Eukaryota > Viridiplantae > Streptophyta > Magnoliopsida > Poales > Poaceae > Miscanthus > Miscanthus lutarioriparius. Next base: position 142,161,119 of record CAJGYO010000001.1, on the reverse strand, counting down.
CCGCGCGTATCTCTCGGCGTAGACATTTTGCTCTGACCGTCACGTGGATCTCCCGGGGGATCTCCCGGCGTAGACATTGCCTCTTCCCTATGTACACAATTATTATTATCTCCGCTTAAATTAACATTAACATGGACACAGAATTACCTTGAACTCTTATGCGTGATAGCTACGATGGTGTACCCAGGCGTGTAGTACAGGTGATCTCCAGGTCGTTTTAGCAGCGAAACCAATCACCACCGAGCATCCAGAACCTGGAGACAAGCAGGATTAGGTACAACCTCTGGAGACAAGCATGATTAGGTGTTGTCAACCAGAAGCTACAATGTTAAGGATAAAATGTCACATATAGGTATAGCAATCATTCAATGTTATGATTCATTAGATTTGGGAGGCTCAGTCACACCAAACAAACACAATAGTCATGAGATGACATGATAGTGCAGATAAACATATTGGAGCTATAGCTTTAGCTTCCCAGTGTACACCCATGAAACAGAATCGTGTTTTCACAATGGCTTGGCTTCACAGGTGCATCAAGTTTTAAGCTTTGAAACTATGTAGTGCCAAAGTTTACGCAAAGCATTAATCAATTCATTGTCACTGGCTCTAGATTTGAAGAAAGGCAAGGCAAACCTAAGCCCAGGCATGCAGGCATTCAAATAAACCCTAGCCTTCACGGAAATAAAAAAAAAGGAAGGCAAGGCAAACCTTCAAATGCGTGAGGTCTCAGGCTTTGTCCGTGGAGGTGGGGGCACTGGCCACGCGCATGATCTCTGTGGAGCTTTCGGAGTCGACGTTGCAGACGACACTCGATGTAGATCACGATGGAGGGACGTGTCGCCGCCGCTGATCGTACGTCGCGGAATCGCCGTTGCTGGTTGCCGTGATCAGGATCCCAGTCGTCCTCCGTCGTGGACTGCTAGCACGGGCACGTCGCGGAATCGCCGTTGCTGGTTGCCATGACGGACGGGCGGGCGTCGGGCTTCCTTTTTTTTCGTCGATGACGGATGGGCAGGCGTCGGGCATGCTCGCGCGGAAGGGAATTTTTGTTTCCTTTTTTTCGTCGATACGGACGGCGTTTGTTTCCTTTTATATGGACGGGAGCGTTGAAGCCTCCGTGATGAGTCTCAAGTTTTCAATTATAGTAGAGATAAAATTTTTTATCGAACTGTTTCAAACACACCATTAGGATGCATTGTTTAGGAAGCATTGTTTGGGTGCTATGCCAATAAGTCACGAGATTAACAAGTCTAGCGCTTTCTTCCAATGAAAAGATTATAATTAAGTGCACAAGGGCACCTATGTTAGGCCACAGTCGCAGCTTAGATAGGCGGACGAACTTAACCAGGAGCGGGAGACGTGATCCATTTTTGGAGACCAGCTATATAATTAATTAATTAACTAACAAAATAAGTGTAACATGTAACCTTGATCTGGTAGACCTAGTCCATTTTTATGGAGGCCACCAATGTAATTAATTAATTAATTAAAAATAGGAGTAATATCTACCCTTGATCTCATTGTTTAATGGACCTAACCTAGCGTGATTCTGACCTATATTCGTGCTTGAACTTGGACCAGTGGCCATCTCATTCTCACACATGGAAAGGCTAGGGGAAAATGGAGAGGATGCGGCAGTAGATTCACATTCCGAAGCACGCTTAGAGTGGCTGAGGTGGCGGCTACGTTAGGGTAGGACGCCGCGTGGAAGTGATGACGCGCGCTTGGGAGTTGGAGGAGAGCACGGTGGCTGCATGCCTTCCCGCCGCCGCTCCTACTCTTGCTTGGATTGGATTGGCCTGCGTTCACATTTTCACAATTCATCATCACGATTTTGATTTCGATTCCGACTCCGATTCAAACTGCAAACTCCCTCCACCATTTTCTTTTCTGTCTATCGATCTTTTCATCCCAAGCGATCCGATCCCATAGATTTATATAGGCAACACGCCGCTTCTTGAATTCTGATCCCCAGCCGATTCGGTTCCATACCAAACCATCAAACCAATCCAATCCAATCCCGCCTAAAACCCTACCCCGGGGAGGAGCCGGAGGAGAGTAGCAGATCAAGCGAGCCGTCGAGGAAGAGAGCAATGCCGCCGCCGCCGCAGCTGCCCTCCGATCACCCCACGCCCCGGCCGCGGCCCAGGCCCCCGCCTCCGGCCCGCAAGAGCTCGGTCCCCGTCCACGCCGCCAAGAGGGCGCCGCCGCCGCCAGCTCCCGCCGCCGCCGCCGCCAAGAAGATGGCGCGCCCGGCGTCCGCGCCCGACCTGACGGCGCTCCCCGCCTCCGCCAGGCCCAGGCCGCGCCCGCCCTCGACGCCGGCCAAGAACGGTGCCCCGGCCAAGAGCGGGACCGGGACCGGGAGGCCGGCGTTCATGGCGCCGCGCGGCGCCCAGACCGTGCGCCCCGCGCGGCGGCTCACTCCGGGCACCGCCGTCTACGTGCGCACCATCTTCCGGCCCCGCAACGTCAACATCAAGTGCCGCATCCTGCTGTGGCTCCGCGCGCGGGTCGTCTCCTCCCCCGACGCCTACCACTGCACCGTCAAGTACGCCGCCGACCTCAGCGACATGTTCGCCGGCAAGATCGTCAGCAAGCCCGCCGACCACGTCCGCCTCGCGCCACGCCCCACGACCGCCAAGCCGGCCAAGCCCATGACACCGGCGCTCGAGGCAAAGGAGGAGGCGTCGTCATTGCCACGACGATGATCCAGGGCGTCCTCATTCCCTGTACATGCTTCTTTGAGCAGAGATTTTGTGGGTGCTCATTCTTGGAGCAGAGATTTTGTGGGATGCTCATTCTTCGAGCAGAGATTTTGTGGCACTTAGTCTTGCGGATCAGTGCCACAGCCTTACCCGGCTTTCGATCGATCGTAGTAAATTTTCGATTGATCTTAGTGAACTCTTGATAGCTTTATGCGGCTTTTCGAATATTTCGCAGTGAAAAAAATCTTAGTTTTTCACGAGTCGATCGATCTTGACGTTGCTTGCTTCCGAGTACCGATGATCGTTGAAGAGTAATCTTCAATCGGCACGGGAGAAGATTGAGATGATGCCCGTGGCAGGAAAAGGCCCTAAAGGGTGAGAGAGTCAGCAGAGCTGCTTGTGCTGCTGATGCCGGCGCCAACGCAGATTCATAAAACATCAATGTACTGGTTTAATTGTTTAATTGTAATCATACTACACTGCTATGGCAATGTCATATCTTCCAGCGGCAAGATACGAAGATATTAAAATCTGGAGATAGCACAGCACAATTATAACACCATTGCAAAGAGTTAAACTCACCATGTAGTAGAACTACACAAACATTATAAAGTGATGACCCAGTAAAACCTGGTGCTCATGTATGTTGTGAACCAACCAAACGTAACAATAATCATCATAACCAGCAAAATGGATTCCATGGCATCTCAACATGCACAACCTTGGGTAAAAGCTTGGATGGAGAAACTAAAAGTTTCCAGACTGCGAACACAAAGAGTGGCTGGTGCCGGCCTAGGGGAGGAGTAAGGGGGTGGAGCAAAAGAGTGCCATCACACGAAAACCATGACCTCACAGCAGTGGTCGAGTAACATTTCACTATTTGGAGTCTATGATCAGGCTCTTGCCTCCTGAGCTACTTCTTCAAAAGTTTCTCCAGGAACAAGCTCTGGAACATCATCATCGTTGTCTTCCTTGGCCTGTGCCGCCGCACCAGCAGCAGCCACCTGCTTCTGCATCTCCTCGGCAATCCTCTTCAGGTGTTCCATGTTGTCAGGGCCTGGAAGAATAAAAAAAAGGCGTTTAAGTCTCTTTCATATCCTTAGACCTGGCTACAAGCTTCTGTTTGTATTTGATTGAACACACAGACAGCCACTGTTCCGGCTGATTTGTTGTGAAAGAAAAACACTGTTCCGGCTGAAAAAACAAGCTGAAAAAGACGGATTATAAGAGAAGCGAACAGGGCCTTAAGGCAACAGATACAATATGCAAAGAGTATACATCAAATCAATTCTCGTGTGTCCAGCAGTGCTAACCGTCAAGAGAATACGACAAAAGATAAAACAAGAAATGGTGGGATGCAGCAACAAATGTTTCTGATAATGTTAGAAAAAGACCAGGACATTAAATGATAACAAAGACATTAAATGGGCAGAACTTGCCTAATCAAGCGTAGCTACGAATCCTCAAATACGTTACGAGATGACCATTTTTTGGATAACAACCTAAACATTAAGTACAGTGTAACATACCAAGTTGGTTGATGATCCCAGGCAAAACATCTTGTAGCTCTGTCAATACACAATAAATAACGATTTGAATAAGTCAGCAGCATAAAAAAGAAAGCTGAGCTTTTTTCTATGTAAGTAGATGCAACATGCATCATTGGCTTTACTACATGTATACCATTTTAGAAACCAGAGCAGAAACCACTCAGATAGCAGCTTACTGAATAAAAATGCAGTTTTTAAAAAACAAAAGGACCCACAATTGTGTTCAGATTAACCAGGTGCAGAATTCTGTAGGTGTAAAGACTAGTAAACCAGATTTCGGATTTCCAAACATCTCACAAGGATTCAGCAAAGCTTAGCTGCTGTACTTGGGCAACCAGTGAACCAATCATATAGGTAGAACATGCACTGATCAGAAAACGTTATAGCTCTGAGAGTAACAACTAACAAGTTACTACATGACTGGTCAATCAAATGTAAACGAAGAATGAATATTCTTACTTTTCGTCAGTGGAGATCCACTGACCACCCATGTGTTTGCCGCGATGGAAGCTTGCACTGCATCAGCAGAGAAGAAAACATCAGCCAAACGAGTCAACAACAGCAGGATACCTCATTTTAACATGTAACAGTAACCAGCAACAACAGTGCAGGTGATGGCAGACCTTTGGGATTCAAGAACTGGATGACGAGATCGTCCTTGAAGATGTTCACCTCCTCGATTGCCGGGATGGTGTTGACCCCTACTCTCTTGAGCGTGCTCTGCAGCCTCTTGTCGTCCGTAGTGCCCGTCTTGTGGACAGCCTTCTTCTTCCTATAAACCCAAAGCTCAAGTTTTTATTATCACTGGCATCGCAGGCACAGATGAACACGAAAGCCAAGAAAGGTGAATCGAGTCAGTCAGTAACACCTACCTGCGCATGGTGCCCTTGCCGCCGGTGCGGACGGCGCCGGCCATCTTCATGAGCCTCTCCTTGTTCATCTGCGCAACGGAACGGAACCAACCAGTCGGTCAAACGGCGCAGGAAGCACGGATCTATCGCGAGAACTAATAGGTTCTAGCGCACCCAGAAATCGGGGTTGCGATCTCCGATTTAGTACGACGATGTCCGATTGAGGAGCGGAAGAAATGACTGACCTTGATGGTGGTGGGGGGCGGCGCGGGCAGGCGACGGTGCGCGAGCAGAGAGGGATGGGGGCAGGAGGAGGAGGCGGCGGCGGCGGCGCGAGATGGGCGGTAGGTTTTGGGGAGGATTATAGGGTTTTCAATTTTCCACGCAAGTCCCTGGAGTTTCTTCGTATTATGTAGCCCCTCTAAAAAGGCTTTCAATGGATCGCCCATCGGATTAGGTTGAGCGATGGGCCTGTATACTTCTTTCATATTCATGGTCTTCTTTCATCTTTGTGGATTTATGGATCATTTTTTTTTACGATAAAACAAATAGTGGTTTAAGGTTAACAAAAATCTTCAACTCGGTCTTCAGATCTTAGGTTTGAGTCCCCATTAGAGCGAATATAGAGGGATCAAATTTCCTCTCGCCGCTAAAGAGCGAATATATGTAGTGACTTCGTGAATTTCGAGATCTGCCGGCTCAGTCTTTCGGAGGTGCTCATAGGGGCAAGATTTACGTGCGTGTGCTCATAGGGGTGAGTGTGCGTGCGTGTTGGGCATCTGAGTGTAATTCTAAAAAGAAGAAGATTTGCTCTCGTCTCTAAAGCCCGGGTTTAGAGATTTGAGTTCTTTCTACCTTGATAGAAAATGCAATGGGGAGGTTATACCCCTTGGCAACTGGCTGGCAATGTTCACTATGGTTTACTGATTTAGGCAGTTTATGGTGAAAGAAAAATCTTGGCTGCAAATTATGATAAATTGTGGGTATGACAAGTAGGACACTATAATAGGAATTTAAGAATTTGTGTAACATTAAAGGTGTGGTAGCAAACCAGATAAATATAATTTTTAGACAAAGTAAAGTTACGTCCACAATACAATAGCTTGAAAGGTGGGTGCAGATTAATCCAACAACATATAAAGTACTTAAATACATGTAACAACTAGGCTAATTGGTGCATGTTCAGTCCAAACACTAAAAATATGTGTTGACATACTAGCACGTGCATTGTCCGTAGGACTGCTTGCAGTGGGGAATTTAATGCTATAAATTCGCACATAACCCTTTGGTTCTTCTAAGCGTGACTACAATGTCCGCCTCGTCAAGCCAACATACGCAACACAAAGGCGTCATTTTTACTGCCTTGAAAATATTCATATTATTGTAAATTTTATTGCAATTCATGTGGACCACAAGCACAAAAATAACAAATACAACTGAAGCTAGCTATTATAACCAGCAGAATCATTAATCTTCGATCTAAACGCCTGGATTGTGCCTTTGGAGGCTTGTAGACATATTTTCATGGGCTCTAAATATTTTATTCAAATTCATCATAATGCAATGTATCGCTATATTTTTAGTTTGGATTTTTTAGAAGCTTAGAAACATTTTTTGTGGTTTAAAAACCATATTAAGTATTTATTACATTTTCTAACCAAAAAGAAAAACTGCCTCCAAGACCGCTTGGGCAGCGAAGTAATTTGAATGATTTTTAGAGTTAATACAGTGCAATGTTTGATTTTAGAGTTCATGGAAGAATACAGAGTACGGTGATAGCTTAAGAAGGTAGAATGGATTATTTTCATTAAATAGTGGGTTGTCATTTTTATCATAATTTTATTGGTTTTAGGCTTTTTGACCCACCGGCCCCCGCGCTCTGCCTATCTCCGCAGCCAGCCACTGGCACTGCGAGCCTCTGACCAACTACCACCACCAGTCCACTACCACCACGGCGACGGGCGACGGAGATGACGCCGCCTCACCTCCCCGTCACCGTCACCGTCACCGTCGCCGTCCTTCTCCTCTTCCTCTGGCTCCCGGCGACCCCACCCGCTGCCGCTGACCCGACCCCGACCCCATGGCCCCCGCAGTTCCACGCGACGCTGGTCATGGACTACCACGGCAACATGTCCGTGGCCGACCTCTGGTACGACTGGCCGGGCGGCCGCAACCTGCACGTCATCCGCTACCAGCTCGCCGCCGACGCGCCCTACTACGATAACGAGTGGAACAACGGCACCTCTTTCTTCTACACGCCGGCGCGCCGCACCTGCCGCTCCGCCGCCGTCGGGGTCGGCATTCTCCGCCCCGACTGGCTCCGGCCTGGCGCCGTCTACCTCGGCCGCCGCGACGCCGGCGGATTCGACTGCCACGTCTGGGCCAAGGCCGACTTCATCACGTACTACGAGGACGTCAAGACCAAGCGGCCCGTCAAGTGGGTCTTCTACACAGGTAGCTTGTGGATTTCATTGATTTCCCTTCCTTCTCGAACACAATTGGCGTGCCGTTTTGACTTTTGAAGGCGGCAGGAGCGAATTTGCAGGATCCTACATGCAACATTGAGCTTACATGATCTCTAGTTCCCCGTTTAATCGTTTATTAGTTAAAAAACAATGGGAATGCTTAATCTACTTGATTATAGAAAAAGGCAATGTTTCAAATGCTGGTACATTGTTACTGTTGTACAGCTTAATTAGGGTGGGCAGGACCCAAATTGGAGGAATTATAACACATCAAGGAGACTAGGACTCTAGGAGATTGAATCTGCATGGCATGGTGCCACCTAAAATCTCTTGAGCAACTATTGTATAGTAGTACTACTCTTCTAACTTGGGTGGAATGCTTTCCTTCCAAGGATCAATGGTACCCTCCTCACATTATGCAATTTTTTATATATTAATTATACTTCATTCACAGATTAAGTCTATCTTACAGAAAGGACATCAAAGAGATCCCAATTTACAAAAAGCAGTGCACCCTATACTGGACAGTGGTGATGGTGTGGCCTAATAAATAAGTAAATGAAGACTTGAATTTCATTTCTGCCTACATCTTTTAGAAGTGTGAATTTTATTTCTTGCCAACGTCTTCTAGAAGACTGAATTTTATTCATGAGGTCTGGCGCTTCTATGTCTATAAACTTTGTGCACCAAGCACCATATGAAAAATCACCAGAAGGTTGGTCTCATTATTACGCCCAGTATCATACCTTCCAGTAGCATTTATTTTAGATGTAAACTAATTCCCAATAAATAGTCCAATTTAATCAAAATGGGCAGCAAGAGCCAGAGGGATGTCTCCACTATTCACTCAGCGTCTTGTTTTGGTTCCAAGCCAATGCATGCACATGCACTTGTTCGTTTAGGAATATTTAGGTCATCTCTGGACTATTATCAGTCGCATTTGCTCCAATTTATTTCCCATTTTCTCAGTCTCACTAACAGGCTTGAAGACAATCACCAAGTAGTAGAAAATGTGTTTCTGAACAACATTGTTAGCAACTTTGGCCCCTTAAACTTACTTGATTTGAAACCTGTCCACATTTTGTGGTAGCTGGTCCCCAATCAATTTGTGTTTATGTGCATGCTTCCTTTCAGCCAAGCACTGACCCATGAATATTGGTCGTTCCCATTCAAAATCAAGCACTGAAGCTCTTATAGTTGTAGGTCTAGCTTGTTGTTTTAGTGTCATCTTACAAAGGGCATGCAGAGCTGTCTAAAAGGGCGGGATAATGGAAAATACAGTGTATGCAATTATCAGACTCACCATTGGGCATCAACCTATCTGTCATTCTTCATTGATAAATCTTGTCTGGGCTTCTACCACTTTTGGTTGTCCGCCAAAGTAAAAGATGTAAATTATAAACAAGTGTCAAGTCTGTCACATTTTTTTCCAAGTTAGCTTGGTTAAGGTGTGAAGACCATCTAGTTGCCCCTCGATGTTACAGATGTCTTTTTGTATTGCTTATTGCATCACAGTCTTATTTTGAAGTTAATTAACTTGGTTAAGGTGTTACATTTAGAAACCTCTGGCTTGTCTGTCTATAAGCTTGTGCATCAAGCGCCATTTGGAAAATCACAGGAAGGCACATTGTCACATTATTCTTTCCAGAACCATAGCTGTCTTGTTTGAATGAAGTGGGATTGAGCTAGCTTAATTTGGAATTAAATTGTACCCAGTAAATACGCCACTTGAATCAAAATGGCCAGCAAGACCCAGAGGAATGTTTTCACTATTTACTCAGTGTCTTGTTTTCTCCATGTCACAGCATGCTTGTTGTTTCAGGAATATCTAGGATTGTAGGTCATCTTTGGACTATTACCAGTTTCATTTGCTCCAATTGTTTTGCCCATTTTGTCATTTTTGCTGTCAGACTTGAAGACAATCACCAAGTACTGTAAACTGTGTGATTCTGAAGAACTTTGTTTAGGAGGTTTGGCCCACAAACCTACTTGATATTGAAATTCGTCCAAATTTTGTGGTAGCTGACCCTCAATCATGTTAGCATTTATGTGCATGCTTCCATTCAGCGAAGCACTGACCCATGTACATTGGTTGTAACATGCCCCTACAGAAAGTTCTTGTTGTAGGCCTACTTTTTTTTTTTAATGTCATCTTACGAAGGGTATGCAGAGCTGTCCAAAACATTGGGATAGTGGACAGCACTGTCTATGCTAGTCTGAGACCCCTCATTATCGCTGGGCATCAACCTATCTGTCATTTCTTCAATGATAAACATAGTGTTAGCTTCTACCTCTTTTAGCTGCCCCTTATTATTAAAGTAGAAGATGTAAAGTATAACCAAGTGTGTCACATTGTTTTTTTTTTCCAAGTTAGCTTGGTTATGGCATGAGGACCATCTAGCTGTCACTTGAAGTAGCAGAGGTCTTTCTGTATTGCCTTTGCGTGAAATCTTTCTGTATTGTTTATTATATCAAATTCTTGTTGTGAAGTTAGCTTGGTTAAGGTGTCACCAAAGTGATACAGCAAGTAAATTCAACTAAATTTGCCATGCTCAGGAGTCCAGAAAAAAATCAAATGAAGCTATACTTCTTGTTTACTCCTTTGGTGCTAAGCTAGTCAGCATTGCCACACTCCTTTTTTTTTCATAACAGCATCGCCACACTCATATTGCTGTCCCTGAACTACTGGCACTAGTTGGCTTACAGCTGAGTGTTAGGACGGATATGACACTTTACCATGACAGCCAAGTAAGCACTTATTTCGTGCACGACAGATATTGGCACGCTTCTTGTTAGGCTCTGCAGCCCGGCCCCCAAATGAAGGAGGAACAAACACTATAACTTGCCTTGCAGTCCAGTGATAATAACCACAGATATATACGGGTGCCAGCTGAAGCCACCATGAGATCTCTGGGCGAGAACCCGCTTTCTTCTGTACTGTAACCTCTGTGCATTTTGCCGATGTGCAGGTAGGATCGCCTATGTGATGAGCTTTGAGGTGGGAGCCGTGCTAGAGGACGCGGCGTGGCAGGCCCCTGAGTACTGCTTCACCAAGGACGGTGGGCTGGCTGCCGAGACCACAACCAAGATCTCTGATGGGCATCATGGCAGCAGCTTCATCCCCAGGAGCGTGCTGTGAGGACTCGATGACTCATCTTGCGGCCATGCATGTTGTCGTCCTGGTCCCCGGACCCGGTACGGCCTTGCCGCCTTGGCCTATTTGGGCATGGAGATCAGGAGATGCGGTGTAAACAGGGTGACTATGCCTTTCATACATGACACATGCCCGCATTTACCATTGCCTCTTGTGCAGTAACGTTTTGCCTGTGTCTTGTTATCTCTGACCAAATGAAGCGAGGCGTACAAAACTGATGGAGTAGTAGCGTTGCATTGCATTGCATTGGATTGGATCCCAAATCCCATGTCATGTACCACGTGACATTTTTGGTGTGGCCTGCGTAAACCCTAGACAGTGAACCCACCTCAAAATTGGGCGCAGTCATAGGCCTGGAAAGTAAGTAGATCAGGACGCCAAGGAACACTGCATCTCTGTATCTGTATGAGATGGGAGAAGAAGCAGAGAGGCGAGTCGTGGTTTGAGATGAGATTCTTCGTCATGGTTCCGTTGTGTGCGGGAGCTCAATATGTGCTGTGATTTGTGTTATTATTGTGTAGGAGGAGGACTCATGTTGCATTGTAGGCAGATTTCAAGTTTTCTACAGTCTATGTGTGGCCAAAACAACTTCAGACTGGGGATTCCTGCGCATATTTGTTGCGAGCCTAGGATCCATTCAGAGTCTATGATTGATTGATGAAAGAAGTAGCCTGGCACTGACTGAAAGAACAGGAGGGTAGTGTAGCGACAGGATTCTATTCCGCGCGTCGTCATTCCATCCTACACTACACGGTGATTCTCTCTCTCTCTCTTTTTCTTTTCTTTTTTTTTTCTTTTTTTTTGCTTCTTCGGCTCTAGGACATTGACTATATGTAGCATGGAGGCGGAGCCGGGGCAGAGACGAGAGGAATCCCAACCTGCCTTAAATTTGACTATATTTATTACAGAAAGCATTATCAATAGTTATGAGTCTAAATAAGTGTACTAAGAAATAAATTCAATGACGAGTCTAAGGACGCTTACTTTACGGAGGATCTTTTTGTTTATATGAATCCCATTAACTTTTGGGATGGTTTGATGTAGCACTATGCTATAATTACATCTTTTTCACGACAGATGGAGTAGTAACCTCGATCACTAATTTTCTATAAGGGGTGGTTTAGTTGGCGAATTTTTTTAAGAAATGGTACTGTAGCTCTTTCGTTGTTATTTGGCAATTAGTGTCCAATTATAGTCTAATTAGGTTTAAAAGATTCGTCTCGTGAATTTCGTCTAAACTGTGTAATTAGTTTTATTTTTTATTTATATTTAATGCTTCATGCATGCGTCCAAAGATTCGATGTGACGAGAAATCTTGAAAAATTTTGCAAAATTTTAGGAACTAAACAGGCTCTAAATATCCATAGATTTGACTACGTCTCCATCTTACATAGACTGAGACGAAAGAAAATAAATACCTTCACACGAACACTACCACCGCTGCACCACCAAAGTCAAGGCTTGTTTAGAACTTCACGAATTTCATATGAATTTCATGGGAATCAATTCATTCAGCCAGTTCGTTTGTTGGTTTCAGCCAGCCCAAACCAGTCAGCCAACAATGTTTTTCTCTAAAAAAAAAACCAGCATCAACCAGCGAACAGACCCATTTTCACAATAAATCAAACCCAGAAACAGCGAAAATCCCACGTCCGCGAATCCCAATAGGGCCTCATCCCACCTACTAGGCACCTAGTACGACTAGTTGATTTTTTTAATTTTTTTTTGTATAGCAAATACTCAATCATTCTAAAAAATATATAATTCTCATTTTTTGAGAAACCAGATAAATTCAAATTTGACTAAACTTATAAAAACGCTAATATTATCTTTTATGCCAAATAAGTGTCATTAGATTAATTACGAATACTAATTTATTTCCTATAAAAAAATAATCAAACATAAAAAAAATGACTTGTCTTAAACCTACGATTGCATGTCTTTTATGATACCAGAGGGAGTAGAATTGACTGCAGACTTTCTGGCTTCTGTACGTACCAGTATGACTTGGGTGATACCATAGAGAAAGGGACAGAAACAAAAGCTAAGGAAGACCTTGACACAAGTAGTACGTACGTACGAAAACCCTAAATTTGTGTACGTCTTGATCATCAGAGCAGCTTTCGTTGTTTGCAGCACACACGGCAAATCCTCACAGCTGAGTTGCTCACTCGTGGTGGGTATGGGTTAAAGAAAAAGCCAGATTCATTATTAAAAAAGGAAAAAAGTCAGAATGATTGAGTGGGTTAACTAATAGAGAAGAAAAAAAAATCTACGCAAGGTCGCCGACAGCAGGCCAATTCGATGGGAACATCATATCCCAGGACTAGTGAAGCCGGTGCTGCATAGGCTATGAATGAGCATCGAGCACAGTCGCCCCTCGTCAATGTGTCGACAGTACGTGCACTAGCTAGTCCTAATCCTAATTACTGCCATTGATTCACTACCGGCACCAAAAGGCCTACTATAGCTAGCTAGGTTCAATTCATGCAGGACCACCTGCTGTTTGGTTCCCTCTACAAGGTAAATATCGGACCAAGACCGATAGAAATCAGACAAGGAGACCTTCGACGGCGTGCGTCTTGATTTATTTCTGGTGGAAAAGAAAGGGGGCGAAGAGAACGAACCTTTTTTTTTGAAACACCAAAAAAAAATCTCCAACCAAGAATAAGGTCACAAAGCTGAGCTTCGAAGTTCCATATGGTATATGGCATAATCGACGACTTTGCCTTCACCGTTGAACGCTAACCCATCAGTGTTCTGCAGTTCTGATGTTTAGCTCTACCAAAGAATCGATCGCAACGCGGAACACTCATTTTTTAAAATAAGTGCAGAGAAATATATGTGAAATGATTAAAACACTTACGGTATGTAGTAATAACTAGCAGGTAACTCCGCGCTTCGCGCGGGCAACAGTGGACGTTGTGAGTAAAAAGGTGGTACAGTTCCTTATCGGATCGGATACTGTTCATCTGATCCATACTGTTTATGTGGTGCTGTTCTTTATCGGGTCGGATACTGTTCATCTGATCCGTTACTGCGTCGGACGAACAGTTCCTCAAATTGATAGTCTTTTATAGATTTATAGTCTTTTATAGATAGCAATGTATCAAGTGCAAACCAACATCTCCGTACAAACCGTGCAAACCAACTGCGGAGGAGAGGTCGGAGGGGGATTTACAAAAGTGTAATTATGAGCGGGCGTAATTACACTTTTGCAAATCCCCCCTCCCACCTCTCCCCCGCAGTTGGTTTACACGGTTTACACGGAGAGGTTGGTTTACACTAGATATGTTCCCTTTATAGATAACCTAACGATCGATGTTATGGTTACTCATGGGTCATGGCTTGCCCGTGCAGTTTTTTTTTCTTCAAATTTTGACCGCATATACACCCGGACATATTAATATACTTATGTCGTATAATTAGTACTATCAGACGAATTGTTGAATATATATTTTATAATAATTTTTATTTAAATATGTAGATGTTAATAATATTATTTTATAAATTTACTTAATAATGATTAAAAAAAATTTGATCAGAAACCTATACATTTTTTTTTGAGAGGAGAAGAATCAGGTGAGGCAGTGCCATAAATAGGAGGGCGGCCGGGCAACAGCAATTTCGTTTCGTTTTCACCCGGGGGCCGGCGGCGGGCGCACAGCACAGCTCAGCTCGTCTCTCGTGTCGTTGAGATCGAAGAGCTGGAGCCTGGAGGCCGCCGCAGCCGGCCCGCTCCTCCTCCTATAAACCCCCCCTCCCCTGCGGCTGCGCGCCCGGGTCTCCGGCTCCCGTCGCCCATATATTTCGTCCACCTCTCCCATCCATCCGTAATAGCTGAGGTCGTCGGCCATGGCGGAGCGCCAGCAGCAGCAGCAGGTGGCGAGCGACGGCGACGCGGCGGAGTGGAAGCAGGTGGCGGAGCTGAGGGCCGTCACCCAGGCCCAGGACCCTTCCTGCAAGGTTCGTCCGCTCTCTCTGTTCCATGATTCCATCCATCCATTGCTCGTGAGTCGTCAGTCATATGGCTACCATAGCATAGCATATGTCTTGGCCTTGCCTGAATCTGAATGGGATCCACAACGAACACATAACATAGTTAATTAGTAACAGTACTTACAGTTACGGTAATTGTAAGTACTATTACTGCTATTATTAGTAGCCAAATCATAATTGGGCCTCGATCAGAATGAACACCAACCTGTAGCTACCTAAGATCAGGAACTCTGAGAATCATATGCTGATTATTGGCATGCATGTCAAGACCTCAAGATGGAGCAGCCTGCTGTAGACAAATGAGTCATCGCCACTGTTAACTAGAGCTTCTCGTCGCCATTTGCTTCCCTCTGGCACAGAGCCGGCTGCATATGATAATTGATATGCCCCAAGTGGTACCCCTGGTACGGTGGTTCTTGGCCGTCAGGCCGTCCGGCCATCGCTTCTGGCGTTGATGGCCGGACCTGTCACACTTTGCTCATTTGTGGCCGGCCGCGGCCGCTGGTGGTTCAGCATCGATCCGTGTCCAGGACTCCAGGTAGTTAGCGGTTTGCTCATCTGCCCAGCCAACACCCAACGTACAGGTGGTACTGGTTGTGGTTGTGGTTGACCCGCCCATCGCTGCCTGTGTCGTTTCCAAACCTGCGTGCTTCGCACGACGCCTCGTTTTCCTTTTTCCCAAGCGAAGGAAGTGAAACCCAGGGATCGGAACTGAGAAAACCCAAGGAACTGAAACTGACTGACCGGCCGGCCGGTAAAAGCTTGTGTGCCCTGTTTCAGATCGGGCTCTCCGCTTTCAACTCTACTCGAACACTACAGCGTGCATTATTATTTTCTAATCACGTACGTGTGCCAGGGAGCCCAAGAAAATTCAGCCACAGATCGCATGCGATTGTGCTAGCTTGTGCACCTAGGGCGTGTTTAGTTTCGAAATTTTTTGGCTTTTAGCTACTGTAGCACTTTCGTTTGTATTTGGCAAAAATTGTCCAGTTATGGACTATTTAGGCTTAAAAGATTCGTCTTACAATTTCTCGGCTAATTGTGTAATTAGTTTTTTTTTCGTCTACATTTAGTACTCCATACATGTACCGCAAGATTCGATGTGACGGGTACTGTGCAAAAAATTTTGGGTTTTGGGGACATCTAAACGGGGCCTAACTTGCTCATCTCATCTATTCCTCCACCATTGACTTCACCCCTTGATTCATCATCACGATATATAGAAAATTAGATTCAGACAAGTATATTTATGATGATAGCAACAGATAGCAGTACTGCGTGTATATGATTCTTTTTTTCTTTCTTTCAGAGCGTGTGTGATGGAAAATGTGCACAGATATTAAACCCAAGAAATAATTAAAAAAAAAGGATCCGCTGCCAGTAGGCAGCTACTAGTACTAGTACAGTTGGGTGGATGGCCGGCGCAGGCAGCCGTGTGGTGGGGAGAGTGGTGTGGGCTTCTTCATTTCATTTCGGCCATGCATCACTCGTGGTGCACAGAAAAGCCCCCCATAAATGCTGCCCACGACTCAAGGCGTCTGTCAATCCCCCTCCCTCTTGTAATATTAATCTCGCGTCACACCGGCCTAACCAATTGATCACGACGTGACGATGATGAAATGAAACTGCCACCCAAATCCATTTTATTTTACTCCACTCCTAGTGAACAACTGAATGATTTATGGGCAACCATCACTACTGGATTCAGGCGATTTGTCGAGTGCCTAATGCACTCGGCAAAGGCTACTTTCCCCTCGACAAAGCCTTTGCCGAAGACAGCACTCGGCAAAACGTCTCCGGTAAAAAATCCGTCGGTAAAGAATTCTTTGCCGAGTGCCTTTTATCGGATTTGCCGAGTGCAATCTCGGCACTCGGCAAAGAAAAGTCCCCGTCACGGCACCGGTTCCGTTAGCACATGCTTTGCCGAGTGTCGTGTCAGCCTTATTTTGTTCATTCACATGCATCTCAGAAACGCATTTTTGAAGACAAAAGTCAACCTGCTCATTTACCTATGCAATTGTTTCCCATATCACGTAATGCACACACAGGAGGAGGACGACTACACGCTGCGGCGGTTCCTGCGGGCGCGGGACCACAACATCGGCAAGGCGTCGGCGATGCTGCTCAAATACCTCAAGTGGAAACCAACAGCGAAGCCCCACGGCGCGATCCCGGCGTCGGAGGTGGCACGGGAGGTGGCGCAGGCGAAGCTGTGCCTGCAGGGGTACGACAGGGAGGGCCGGCCCCTGATCTACGGCTTCGGCGCGCGGCACCACCCGGCGCGGCGGGACCTGGAGGAGTTCAAGCGCTACGTCGTCCACGTCCTGGACGCCACCGTCGCGCGCCTGCCCCCGCCCGGTCCCGGGCGGCAGGAGAAGTTCGCCGCCGTCGCCGACCTCAAGGGCTGGGGCTACGCCAACTGCGACATCCGGGGGTACCTGGCGGCGCTGGACATCATGCAGAACTACTACCCGGAGCGCCTCGGCCGCGTCTTCCTCGTCCACGTGCCCTACGTGTTCATGGCGGCATGGAAGATCGTCTACCCGTTCATCGACGACAACACCAAGAAGAAGTTCGTGTTCGTGGCGGATAAGGACCTCGACAGGACGCTCCGGGAGGCCATTGATGACTCCCAGCTCGCGGAGATCTATGGCGGCAAGCTCAAGCTCGTCGAGCCGGCGGCAGACGACAGCAACTGAAAACTGATTGATCGAGATGAAGTGAGCAGAGCGCGCGCGCTATATTCATAGACGGACGGACACTTGAGTACGTGTCAGAGATTGAAATATATGATGCTATATATATCGTAGCAGCTAGGCGAATTAGCAATTGCAAGTGATGTCATCTTGTACAAGACACGCAGAAAGAAAGATGCATGGCTTCTGTAATCTGTATGCTCTCCTCTGTAACCAGACAGTGATCAGTGCAAATAATATTACACTTCTAGGTGCCTGATATTTTTATTCTTTAGAAAACATGTTTGTTGCCTGGAAATTCAGGCCCCTGAAATACAGTAAAAATATAATAATATCATTACTGCGTGTAGTTAATAACTGCAGCGTCATAGACTCTGAATGCACTTGCGTGGCTGTGGTCTGTAGATCCAATAGCTTCAGTTCTAACCTGCAGACTGAACTCGAAGGCCGGTCAGAAACTGTGAATGCACTTGTGATGGATGGATGCTCACAGTCGCAGCAGGTGCCTGCTGGATTGGACGCTGGAAATTCAAGGCAGCGATAGACCATACTAGAGCAGTACTACAGGGACGTTGCGGCAGCAGGGCAGGGAGACGGTAGGCGGAGGACCAGTCATTGATGGCTGAAGGGGAGCTTTTAGCCCATCTCTGTCCGGCCTCCGGCGTGATTTGCAGTTCGCATGAATGGTGGCAGGGCAGGTGGTCCGGTCACCGGTGGACCGTGGACACGCAGAGGAGATGACACAGGACAGACATGATCACACACAGGACCAAGTGACCAACCATGCTCACTTTTACTCTACTTGGGGACCCTGCTATGCTAGGCAAGGCAAGGCTGCTATTGTTATGTAGTAGAGTACATTGCCAGCCCATAGCACGGCCCGCAGAATTGCACCGACCAAACCAGTGGGCTGTTTCTACCGTCTCACAAACCACGGAACCATTTGAGCTCTTTTGTCTTGAAGTTAATGGAACAAGTTTCAGGCTTTCGGCTTAATTAATAATAGAAAAGCATCAGATGCTATTGATACAGACACAACAATATATTGTAACACCATGCCGATTAATCATAGATAACACTCTGTTTTAAACACCACATACAAATGTTAGTTTTGAAGGTTTCTTTTTCATATGCCAAATTTCTTACTTAGCTTTGTTCATTTTTTTTCTTACTTAGCTTTAAGTCTATTGTTCACACGGCCAAGATCTTATATTGTGTTTTTAGAGAATTTTTTATGCTCAGCTATTTTGTTGTCAAATGTATTTTGTATACTATGACTTAACTATAAGTACTTAGAGCATCTTCAGGAGTTGGTAAAACAACTTCCTATCTTTATTTTTTAGCAAAACAGAAAAAAGTCTCCTCCAACAATTTGGTAAAAGAACTCCTTAAAAATAAAAAGTTGTCAACAACTTATAGATTTGCAAAGTCGAAAGAACTCCCTATCTCTCCTCCGTGGACCTGTTTTCACGGTGCTTCTCGCGTCAGAGTTTGTTTTTGCCGTGAGATATATCGTTAGCTTGGTCTATTTCGTCGCCGCCCGTTCGACTATCGCTGCCCTTCCGCTCTGACACCACTAGTACTTACCTATCCTCCGGCCTTGCAGCCTTGTTTTCACGGTTGTGTACCTGACGGTGGCATGGAGAAACAGCCAGATGCATGGCTAGGCACCGAGGCTGCTCTGCGGTTGCAGCAGCCGCAGGTCTGTGGTGCCAGGTGATGGTCGTCGACGCTCGGCAGAGCACTCACACACGGAGGGACGAAAGGACGGCGGTAGTGGCACGGATTCCAAACCGATCTGAAAATAAATCAGACGTGGACCCTGCTTTAGATTTTACAAAGTTAAAATAGAAAACTGTTGGAGAAGGATAAAATATAAGGTTGTTATTTCTTTTATTAACTTGCTAAATCGATTAGTTTAGAAACAAAATTTTACCAAATTCCGGAAGATGCTCTAACATTAATTTTTTTTCACCACTTATGTACTTATAGATTCAATTGAAAAATTGGGCCCCTTATATTTCACTTCAGGCTCCGCCATTTATTGTTCACAAGGTGCTTATACATTGAATATGTGAACCGACAAAGATCAAGCTCGAGTCTATTTCATTGCCGTTGATGTTCATCACCTTTCTCTTTCTTTTTATAGACTATTTCTAGTAAAAAAACCATGTATCTTGAAAAGCTAAAATAACTTAGGGAATATATTAGTATTTTTTTTGAGAAACCCGAAAAATATATTACATAAACTTCTTAATGTTTACACCAAATCTTACAAAGACCCTCTCAGGGAAAATGAAACTACAACCCAGTCCTTGCAAGATCATGGTCCTCCCGGTTGACCTCGTCGCCGGTGATCGGAGCAATCTGCAGCTTCAAAGCTGACCCCCTTCCAGACCAAAGCTCTTCACAATTTTTCAATACCGCCATGAGTCGCATGTCGAGTGCATCGACATACTGTAAGCTCGTTGAACGTCATATGGCCGCCGGCCATCACATCGCCGGTAAAACAAGAAATCTGGCACCTCAAGGGCCACTAGCAGCCCTGACTCACCGGAGAAAGATACAACCTGAAAGGAAGCAAAACCACCAGAGAAGGTGGGATCCAAACCCAACCCGGTTTCTCTACGAGTTGGTAGACATACCTTCCCAAATTTATCCATATATCCATTGCTGTATTCTGGATTACAAGTCCAGCACTATCGTTGGCACCATGGGCACCAACGGCACCAAGAAAGTCACATGGAAACTGAACACCAACGCAAAAGATAAAATCGATGACATACCCATCGATGTTGAGACCCCCACAAAAGATATCACCATCAATCACCACATGCACCTCATATAGCAGCAGGACTCACTCACCACGAACACAGGCAATAGTAGACAAACTCTGGAAGGAACAATGAAAGTGCAATTAAGTCCTAATTGTGGGTTTTGGTGATAATGGCCACACAATTAGAGAACTAATGAGATTTATCGAGATGACAAGCAGGGAATTTAAATTCGAGGATGCTACACGAAATGGAGGAGCCCTCAATTACAATTGTAGATGGCTTCAAACTCAAATGAGGTTTAAATTCTTTTATATTTTGAATTTGAGTATAGAAAAAGCCATACTATAAAGAGGGACACAATGCTTAAGCTAATATGTGCTACCAAGTGCTCAAACAACCACATGCATCCTCAGATTCATAGCCAAGACAATCTACACTTCACTATTACCTTGCTGTCTTGCGTGGTGCGGCACTGCCGCACTTGAAGAGAGGCACTGCTGCACTTGAGTCGCGGCACAAGGAAGTTAGTGCCCACGCTGACTTCCTCGAATAGCTCGAGACGCATTAAAAGGTCTCGCCCGACCCCAAGGTCGTGGGCTCTGTCTCGTCCGACCTCGAGGCCGCGGGCTCCGTCTCGCCCGACCCCTTGGGTGCGGGGTCCATCTCGCCCGACCCCTTGGGTGCGGGGTCTGTCTCGCCCGACCCTAAAGTCATGGGCTTCATCTCACCTGACCTCGAGGCCACGGGCTCTGTCTCTCCCGACCTCGAAGCCGCGGGCTCCGTCTCGCCTGACCCCTTGGGTGCGGTGGCCGTTGGGACTGGGGGGTATATATACCTAAAAGGTCCTTATTTGGTTTTGGTAATTGAGTGACAACCTAGGTGGACTAATTGTATTTGATGTGAGATACACAGAAAATTAGTCCACAGGTACATATGTATGAGCAACATATGTCATGGTGGTGAAAATAGCTCGGAGATGTTGTAAAGCTCACACATGTGATGAAGGAGCTCATTGCATATGAGACATGACATGGGGTCATGTGACTAAGGTGGAGAAGATCAAAATAAGGCTTGGCTTGATGGACCAGTTGCAAGCGTGAAGGGCAAGTTGGAGGCTTTGGAGCGATGGACCGTGTGGTAGTGAAGCTTGAGCAAAGACTTGGCATTGATGGACTGATGCAACGGTGAAGAGAAAATGAGGTCAAAATCGATGAACCAATAAGGTCACATGATGATATAAAAGTGGATCATATCATTATTGATCATGTTGGTGCATGTGTTGCATCGACATTGGAGGAGATGGAATGAAATGCGCAAGGCAAAGGTATAACCTATAGGGCATTTTATTTCACCGGTCATAGGTGTGTAGAGAAGTTTATGACCGGGTTTAGGATAGATGGTCGTACTATCAAAAGGGGCAAACTTGTTTACATATTGGTCATCTAGTGTCACTTGAGCGATCTAACTTTGCGATGTTGCTAGAATCGAGTGGCGTGGTAAATTGAGTGACTAATCCTTTGAAAATGTTTGTGAAAATGCTAACACACTTGCACTTGGTGGTGTACACTTGCTGGTGTTGGCACATTTGCAAAGAACAAGAAGTTGGAGTTGTTGTGGATCAACTTAGAGAAGAGAAAAAAGTTTTTCGGAGTACTCCGAACTATAGGATGGTCCTTGGATTGGAATACTATTTTGATCTATTATGATTTGGATCAAGTATACATGTGGGATATGTAGACCTCTGAGTAATATTTCCAAAATGTCCAAGATCATCGAAATCGGAGTTCGGAGCTAAAAGTTATAGCCGTTTTAGCGCTAAAAGGTTTGTGACCGGACTCTGCGACCTGCGCGTCTGGTCAGCACCTGCGAGTCCGGTCACAGAGTCCGGTTAGTGTTTTTAACACGTCCAGGAGTGACCGGACGCATGGAGAGTCTGGTCAGTGATGACCTAACGCGTCCGGTCATCAAAAGAGCTCTCTGGTACCTCTCTGAAAATGACCGGACGCTGATATAGTCGAGTCCGATCATAGGATAAAGGTCAGTCCGATCAGTTATGCAGAAATGCGTTGGTAACCAGACTCGGCCTTGGCGCGATCGGTCATTGGACCTAGGCGCGTCCGGTCAAGAGTATGCGTGCGCGGGAGCTAGCCGTTGAAGCCCAACGGTAGGCTTTGAAAGGGGGACGTGTGGCGTCATCCTAGCGACTGGACTCTGTGACCTGTGCGTCCGGTCGTTATGGCCTGCGAGTCTGGTCAGTTCAAAAAGTGTCCAGTGAAGAGGTACAACGGCTCTATTTTTTGGGGGTTATAAAACCAAGCATTGGCCAGCCTTGGGCTGGTTGCTGAGCACCCTTGAGCCTTGGTGGGTTGTGTAGGTGTGCTTAGGAGCCCTCTAATTCACTTGAGCTTGATAGTGTTTATTCAATCGAGTGAGTGAACGATTCTAGTGTGATTGCATCGAGTGGCGCTAGGTGATCGAGTTGCAAGCCGATGGTGCTTGTTACTTGAAAGGACCTATGATGCCGCCTAGAGGGGGGAGGGTGAATAGGCGTTTCTAAAAAATCAACCCCTTTAAAAGCGGAAACGATTAGTAATAGGAGTTTCCAAAATAGAAACTCTAAATAAGAGTAATACCACCCCTCACAAGATATCCACAAAGTATATAAAAGATACTAGATAAACCTAGGGAGCCAAACAGCTGCAACCAAAGAGTTGAATCAAAATGCACTAGTCAGTTAATGTCGGAAGTCCCGACGTTTGGGTCAGAACTTTCGACGTGTCAGAAGTCCTGACGTTTGGGTCAGAACTTCCGACCCCTACGGGAAATGAACTGCAAGTGCTAAAATGAACTTTGTGATGCCGATAACTTACAAACCCACTTCCTAGTGGTAAGGTAAGGTGTTGGGTCACTCTCTTGACGTTGATAAGCCACCACTCCGTAGATCGAGTCCCAAACCCTAAGAAATAGCAAGAGAGAGGGAGACAACCAAATACAAGTAATTTCGAGCAAATCACAACAACAACAAGCACGTGGGAGACAAGAATTTATCCCGAGGTTCGGCAGCCCCACAAAGGAGCTCCTACGTCCTCATTGTTGAGGTGACCACTTTGGTCGGAGTCTCTTCCACCTCCTTGCCTCACTCAAGGATACCACAAAGGTCACTTGAGTTTCTTCACTAGAAAACAAGGGTAATACAAACTTTCCAAGGCTCTTCCACAAGATGGAAGCTCTTGGGCGACGCCTAGCCGGCTAGGGGAAAATCCCCAAGAGTAACAAATGCAAATAAAACCGGCTTGACGAAGAAATCAAGTGCTCAAGCTTGCTCAAAGTGTTTTTCTCACTCAATCCACTCTCCAATCACTCAAACCCTTTAGGAATTGAAGTTGGAAGCAAAGGAGTGAAGAGATGCGAGCCTAGAATGCTTGGGGGCTGTTTTGGCCGAGTGTTCGTCGCAATGAAATGAGTGGGCAACGGTTAGAAGCAAGGAGAGGGGTATATATACTTCAAGGCAAAATCTAACCGTTCAGATCTATGTCGAAAGTTCCGACGCAGATCTCGGGACTTTCGACGTATGAAGAAAACACTGTTCACGCGAGGTCAAAGTCCACTCGAGACAGCCAACGTCGGAACTTCCGACATGGGTTGGGACTTTCGACGGTCGGAACTTCCGACGAACGTCGGGACTTCCGACGAACGTCGAGACTTCCGACGGTCGGAACTTCCGACGAACGTTGAGACTTCCGACGGGCACAGACAGCAGGTCAGTAGAACCATCGATGCCAGGACTCTCGGCTTGGGTCGGGACTTCCGACGTCCACAGTCACCGCGCAGGCTATGACTGGGAGTCAGCAGTTCCAGCAAGAGTCATGACTTCCGACTGTCGGGAGTTCTGGCTTACGTCGGGACTTCCGACACCGACAATTATTCTATGTGCTCATGAAGTGCTAGAGTGTCTCTCGTTTGATTTAATTATTATGCTTGAGCACTCTATCTTCCTCAGACCACTTAAACTTGCATCCCTCTTAATAGTACGTCATACCTATTAACTCAAGATCAAAAGAAAAATGAAATTAAACCTTTTGAGTTGATCTTCTTTAAATTGATCCCGTGTCTTTCAATCTTCATCAAGTGAGGGTGCCAACATGTCAATATTGATCTTGTCACTTGAGCATAGCCATCTTGAGCACGTGACTTGATTCCATTCATCAAATATGAATAACTCCAAATGCATCAAGTCACTTTAATCAACTTGTCCAATATAGATTTGATCCTCCACATCAATATGACCATCATAGCTTGATTAGTACCTCAACTAAATGCAAGTACTTTCTTCTTCACCCTAGCTAGGTTCCTCGGCCATCAAGCCGTCGCTTGCCCTTTACCCTTGCTTAGTACCTTGAAGCCTTTTCTTGCTATCTTCACCATCTCAAGCCGTCAAGTCACATCTTGTATTAAATCAACCATTCATTTGTATTGTTGTCTTTTTCATTTCAATTTAGCAAGCTTCAAATATGAGACCATTCCATATGCAATCTTTCATGTCTCATTAATTAACTCTTATCGTGCTTACTTTCACATAGATCATTGAAATCCCACAATAAATAAGCATTTGCATGAATTCCATTTGCATTGTTGTCTTGTGCTTGAACTAGATTGTTTATACAACAATACATCATTTTTGGCTTTATACAATTTCATCAAGTATCTGTGAGATGATCAATTTCCTATCTAACACTTAGCAAACATGTTAGTCCTTTAATCGTGTTGTCATTCAATCACCCAAAACTCACTAAAGGGCTAGATGCACTTTCAATCTCCCCCTTTTTGGTGATTGATGACAACCTGATTAAAGCTTACAAAAAGATATAAACAATTAGGCTTTTGGATTCAATGATATATGAGAGGCTCCCCCTTAATGTGTGCAATATGAATTGAATTCATAAATGACCTCAAATGTCAATTTGCACATACTAAAACACATAGGAGACCCCCCCCCTTAAATCATTGCATCCGTGGGGTGCAAGTGTGTGTCAAAATAAAAAAACCATGATGCATATGACATGATATATCACACAAGACTGAACAGAAAGCATCACACCATACAAAGTCACTCTAAAACATGCATGGTCCTTATGAAAGTAAATACATCATATATATCACACACACATATATATATATCACACACATAGCACTCATCACAAAGATTTCTCAAGACATATCTCTCCCCTTGTCATAGCTAGTCTCCCCCTTTCATAGCTAGACACAAGGTTGCACTCTTGAAGCTTTAAACATATCTCTCCCCCTTAAGCTTTCATCTCTCTCCTCCTTAAGCTTTCATTTCTCTCCTCAAGCTTTAATCATATCTCTCCCCCTTTGTCATCTATCGCCAAAAAGGGTCACACAAAGCACAAAGGGTGCTTAAGGTTCAAACTTCGTACTAATCTCTCCCCCTTTGTATTAAACTCTCCCCCTTTGACATGGCGTGGGTCATATTACTTGTCACTCCCCCCTTTTTCATCTTAAAGAGGTTGTACTTGTCACTTGTTTGCAATTTAAAATAGATCAAGTACATGGGTTCACTAGCTCATGAACAAACTCATACACTAACCACTAGACCATATAATCATTCAAGCAATAGTGGTAGTCTATGAATCTAAAAAATTTTATTTGTAATGCATGATCCTATAAGCATGTACTATATGCACTAACCGCATACTAGTAAGGGATGAAAAAGGATCATGCACAATACAATGATACTTTTGCTATGTTGGAGAGGAAGATAGTCATATAGATTTCAATTCATTTCTCCAATAGCACCATGAAGTCCAATTATAAGCTTGGTGAAGACCAATAGATACCAATTCTTTGAATTCCTATTCTTCACCCATATTAATTGAGAATCACTAATGATCAAGTGCACTCTTCTTGTTGTGGTTGGCTTGCTTCTTCTTTGATCATTGCTTGCTTGAGAGAACTAAAAGATGCATCACTTGTAATACCACTTGAAATTTCATGATACCACTTGAAATTTTATGACTTGTTCTCTTTTGGGTGTTGCTTGCTTTCTAGACCAATCTCTTGATTTTCTTCAACCAAGTACCTCAAATGTCCCTTTAGATTACCACTTCTATTTTAGCCATCTAAGCCTAGGGTGAAGTGACCTCTCTTCAAAGAACCATCCTTGATACTCACTTGAAATAACTTGAAAGAAAATCACTTGATCCACTTGAAAGATTTTGTTTGATTGATCCATATTGTTGGACTTAATTTGATGAATAACTTTGAATCTTTCTTTAAGTCCTCTTCTTTATACTTGTTTAAGTCCTTTTCTTCCTATCAAAATATCTCCAATTATCACTAGAACTTAAACTCCATCTTCATCTTGATCTTGGTCTTGATCTCTAGCTTGAGTACCAAATGTGTACCAGATACACTCTTCAGACAAATTGTCTTGTACTCATCATTTATCATGCTTCTATCTCAAACCAAAACCAAAACATAGGTATCTCAATCACTTATAGATATAATTCTAATTTGAGAACCTTTGAATCTAAGTGACTTTTGATCAATCCAATAATTGTCACTTTTCTGGCAGATTCTGTACTCTTCAAAGAATAAATCATATCTCCCAAGGTACATATCCAAAAACCACGAAATTTGGTGAAGATGTGACACACTAAGTCTTCTAGTAGCTGTAAAAATTTTAGCTTCTTTTGACTTCTATATTGCTACCAGATTTTATATCTTTCCACACTGCTACATGCTAAAAACTGCTGCACTATAACTGACAAGATCTACTCCAAATCCGAAGTATCACTTATCCAAATCTCATGAAATTTGCACAGCAACTAATACCATAAGTGTAGAGCATGAAGACCAAATTTCAAGCCAATACAAATAGATTTGATTACTCAAACATGTATATCATCACTGCTAGCTCAGATTTTCAATATTGGACAGATTTCAATAATTGAACTATTTTTCTCCAAATTAAACCAAACTTGAAATCAACTTGTTTGAATACTCTCACAAGACATATGTCCATTCAAACCACTTACTAGAAGAAATCTTATGAACATATCCAATCAAACCATCTTCAAACTTGATTACTTAAGCATTTAATATATTCAAACATCTCATAGCAAGCAACATATGCATATATATCCAATTCAATCAACTCATATGCACCCAAATAAACTTTGATCAACAAGAGATATACCTTGATAGCTTATGATCATCTTTGCAAGCTTCAAGTCCACTTATTTTCAGGCCTTCAAATATATCAATAAATTCCCACAACTTGAATATGACACTTGCATGTAAATAGCATATGTACTTCACTCAATTTTAACTTGGCATTGTAATAGAATTGCACTAGGCTTCAATACTTGACTCAACATAAGATGAACAATAATAATTCCATTGAATCAAGTCTCCAATGCCATGGTACCTACAAACGATCATCCACTTTTTGATGGTACCCAAACTAGTTTGGGTCCTCTCATGTTAGACGCAACATACTTAGGCATAGCCTTAGTATGAATAGCGGATTTTTTTAATACTAACTAATAAGGTACCATAACAAACCTTCCTAGGCATAATATTTGCATCAATTGAAATTGGCTTAGGATTCTCACTTAGGGGACATGAATTAGCCAAGAATTGATTTTCTCTTTTTCAAATATTTGGCAAATTTATGATTTTCAAAACTTGAGAGAGATTTTAGAGGGACATAGGGATTTTTATGGACTTGAGAGAACCATGTCACATGTGATTAGGCAAATAATCAACTAAGGGTAGCAATAATCACAATATGACATGACTAGGTCACAAAGACCCAAAACCACATAATTTTCAAAAACCACACCACCTACACATGCTAGTTAGGGATTATGAAAAACATCTATCCTATATCACACAAATGCACACACTAGCATATAAAGGGCCTTAGATGCACTTACAATGCATGTATGTAAATACACACCTTTGCCTTGAGCCCACAATATCACCACTGAGATAATACATGGCATGACAACATCACGTTGACCTCACTTGTCAAATAATCATACCATATATGAAATCAATTTTCATCCAAAGGACTACAAATAATGCTAGATAAATTTGTTAGTCCATAATGGTGCAAAATAGAAACTGAGCTCCCCCTAAATAAGTACCACAAGTAATTTGAATGACTTTCAACAAGCACTTTATTCTTTTAAGAATTTGGGAGTCAATTTTCTATTTTGACCAACACAAAGTAATTTGCCATATTTAAATTTCGTTGAGACATACTCACAACCCACTTAGGTTTGATAGATCACAGGCTTCTGAGCAAATTAAGGATATATGAAATCATATGGATCAAACCTCAATTGCATCCCAATTAGTGCTCTGGTTCCTGCCATACCGGACACGTCCGGTAGACATACCGACACGTCCAGCATGTGAAGAACATAAACACTTTTCCTTTCTGCCCTGACCATACCGGACACGTCTGGTAGGTGCAGGACAGAAACAATTGAAGCGCTGCTTGTGATTCTTTGTTTTAGCTCTAGTACTTCTTGTATGCCTGCATCTGAACAAATGCATTGCTCTACTAGAGAGCCATTAAAAGCATCATATGGCAAACATGATAATTATTAAGTGAAACTAATTAGCCACTTCCAATTATTTCACAAATATGCTTATTTGTGAGCCATTGAGCACTAAACACAAAGTGGCTATCCTATAAGGTTTTTAGGTACTTGTTACCAATGGTAGAGATGAAGTAAACGATATGGTCATTGATTTATCTTCGGGTCAACCATATATGAGATTATGATAAGAATTGATTAATAGATTGAGTGAATATTTTCAATTTGCTTGCCAACCACCCCGAAGCTTTCATCTCACCACCAAGTACCTACATTATCAATCTAAGCACATTTTGGTACCCAACTCTTGTTGGGTTCTTTTGGGTTAGTCAACAAGTGCTTAGGCACCCAAATAGCCTTAGTACTAGTTTGTGGTGAACACACCACCTTGCTAGTGCTAACTCCATTTGTGGTCTTCCTAAGCATATTATCATAAACAAATGTGTTCGGCTTAGGGATGTTACCATTTGGGCAATCATAGCCTAGATGCCCCTTTCTTCTACAAGCATAGCATATGCGACCTTTGTTTGCTCTATGCTTGTTTTGCTTGTATGGACATCCATCAACCTTATGGCCCATCTCATTGCATCCATAGCATCTTCTTGTCGCAACTTGGGCTTCCTTTCTTGCCTCCTTGTACATTGGACATTTCTTGGTTGGATGCCCCAACTTCTTGTACATGAGACAAGTGCTTTGTCCATCACTTTTCCTTTGGTTGGCCAACTTGTTTGAGGCCATTTGATCGGCCACTTCACACTTATCGGCCCAACGCTTGTGTGGACACATGGTAATCTCATGTCCATTCACTCCACAACCATAGCATAGTCTTTTTCCATGTTTCTTGCTCTTGGTAGTGTTGGCCTTGCTTGAAATATGATTCTTTTGTTGGGATTTGGAGGAAGCAAGGTTTGAACCTTTCTCAAGCTTCTTCACCATGTTAACACGGTTATCTTGAGAAGGTTGTGCTCTCTCCTTACCCTTCAATCGAATCACATCATTTCTTAGCCTTTCCACTTCTTCCTTAAACTCTATATTTTCTATAATTTTTTGCTCAATCGAAGATTGGCTTGCTTGAGAAGCACACTCATTAGCACAAGAAATATTCAATTGAGATTGCGTATAAGTGAGTGTGTGAGTGGAAGGTTGAGATGATTTTACCGTTGTAATCACAACCTCATGAGCCACTTCAAGCATGATGCTTGATTCTACTAATTCTTCATGAGAACACTTGAGATGAACATAGTTTGCTTGTAGCACATTATATTTGCTTGAGAGTTCTTCTAATTTTGCCTTGAGCTCAAAGTTTTCCTTCTCTAGTTGTGAAACACTAGAAGAGGAGTTAGTAACTAAAGCATGCTCAATTGATAATTTTTCATACCTCTCATTTATGGTCTTTAGCTCTTGCAATTTGGATATGAGAAACTTTTCTTGATTTTGAAGTGATTGCTCTTGTTTCTCATTCTCTTCCTCTAGCTCATCATTCTTCTCAACTAGCTTCATGAGAATGAGCTTGTCTTTGTTGCTTAGATGATCAAGAGTGTGTCTATCTTCAATTTCAATATCACTCTCTTCTTGATCATCTACTCGTGCTATCTCCTTGGCTTGATCTTTCCTTTTAGCCTTCTTCTTGCTTTTCTTGGCCATGAGACACAAGTGATGAGTATCATGAGATACTGAGGTTGACTCATCACTTGGCCGCCACCGGGCTTGAACCTCATCATCATAGACTGCCGGTTGTCCGGCTACCTCGGCCATACCAGACACGTCTGGTAGGGATACCAGACACGTCCGGTATGTGCTTATAGACAACGCAGTCGCCTCGGCTTGCACCTCTTGCTCCGGCTCAACGCTCTCGAGGTCTTGTGAGGCTTCTTCGCTGCATGAAGACATAATGGACATATTTTCCATTGACTCGACCTCAAGTGCATCATCGCATTTGGATTTTTCATATAACTCAACGAGTTTGGTCCAAATGAGATGAGCACTCTCCGAAGGTAGTTGTCCATTGAATATAGCCTCATCTTGAACCTCTGCACTCAATGTACTCAAAATGATATTAATAGCTTGAGCATTGAGTTGCACGCATATCTCTTCCTCTTTTGATAAATTCTTATAGTTGCTCCAATCAACTATAGTAAGAGGTATGCTTGCAAACACAATATGCTCAACAAGAGGACTAATATCTCTAAAAGCATTGAGTACATGAATTGACCAAGGTAGAAAGTTTGAACCATCATTTTGGAGAAGCACTGGCTCCAACTCGATAGGCGTTGACATCATTTTCTCACAGCGGTAAAGCTTGTAGTGAGTCCTGGCTCTGATACCAATTGAAAGGACCTATGATGCCGCCTAGAGGGCGGGTGAATAGGCGTTTCTGAAAAATCAACCCCTTTAAAAGCAGAAACGATTAGTAATAGGAGTTTCCAAAATAAAAACTCTAAATAAGAGTAATACCACCCCTCACAAGATATCCACAAAGTATATAAAAGATACTAGATAAACCTAGGGAGCCAAACAGCTGCAACCAAAGAGTTGAATCAAAATGCACTAGTCAGTTAATGTCGGAAGTCCCAACGTTTGGGTCAGAACTTCCGACGTGTCAGAAGTCCCGACGTTTGGGTCAGAACTTTCGACCCCTACGGGAAATGAACTGCAAGTGCTAAAATGAACTTTGTGATGCCGATAACTTACAAACCCACTTCCTAGTGGTAAGGTAAGGTGTTGGGTCACTCTCTTAACGTTGATAAGCCACCACTCCGTAGATCGAGTCCCAAACCCTAAGAAATAGCTAGAGAGAGGGAGACAACCAAATACAAGTAATTTCAAGCAAATCACAACAACAACAAGCACGCGGGAGACAAGAATTTATCCTGAGGTTCGGTAGCCCCACAAAGGAGCTCCTACGTCCTCATTGTTGAGGTGACCACTTTGGTCGGAG
This sequence comes from Miscanthus lutarioriparius, assembly GCA_904845875.1. Lineage (NCBI taxonomy): Eukaryota > Viridiplantae > Streptophyta > Magnoliopsida > Poales > Poaceae > Miscanthus > Miscanthus lutarioriparius. Next base: position 142,129,345 of record CAJGYO010000001.1, on the reverse strand, counting down.
TCTCTTCCACCTCCTTGCCTCACTCAAGGATACCACAAAGGTCACTTGAGTTTCTTCACTAGAAAACAAGGGTAATACAAACTTCCCAAGGCTCTTCCACAAGATGGAAGCTCTTGGGCGACGCCTAGCCGGCTAGGGGAAAATCCCCAAGAGTAACAAATGCAAATCAAACCGGCTTGACGAAGAAATCAAATGCTCAAGCTTGCTCAAAGTGTTTTTCTCACTCAATCCACTCTCCAATCACTCAAACCCTTTAGGAATTGAAGTTGGAAGCAAAGGAGTGAAGAGATGCGAGCCTAGAATGCTTGGGGGCTGTTTTGGCCGAGTGTTCGTCGCAATGAAATGAGTGGGCAACGGTTAGAAGCAAGGAGAGGGGTATATATACTTCAAGGCAAAATCTAACCGTTCAGATCTACGTCGGAAGTTCCGACGCAGATCTCGGGACTTCCGACGTATGAAGAAAACACTGTTCACGCGAGGTCAAAGTCCACTCGAGACAGCCAACGTCGGAACTTCCGACATGGGTCGTGACTTCCGACGGTTGGAACTTCCGACGAACGTCGGGACTTCCGACGAACATCGGGACTTCCGACGGTCGGAACTTCCGACGAACGTCGGGACTTCCGACGGGCACAGACAGTAGGTCAGTAGAACCATCGATGCCGGGACTCCCGGCTTGGGTCGGGACTTTCGACTGTCGGGAGTTTCGACTCACGTCGAAACTTCCGACGTCCACAGTCACCGCGCAGGCTATGATTGGGAGTCAGCAGTTCCGGCAAGAGTCATGACTTCCGACTGTCAGGAGTTCTGGCTTACGTCGGGACTTCTGACACCGACAATTATTCTATGTGCTCGTGAAGTGCTAGAGTGTCTCTCATTTGATTTAATTATTATGCTTGAGCACTCTATCTTCCTCAGACCACTTAAACTTGCATCCCTCTTAATAGTACGGCATACCTGTTAACTCAAGATCAAAAGAAAAATGAAATTAAACCTTTTGAGTTGATCTTCTTTAAATTGATGCCGTGTCTTTCAATCTTCATCAAGTGAGGGTGCCAACATGTCAATATTGATCTTGTCACTTGAGCATAGCCATCTTGAGCACGTGACTTGATTCCATTCATCAAATATGAATAACTCTAAATGCATCAAGTCACTTTAATCAACTTGTCCAATATAGATTTGATCATCCACATCAATATGACCATCATAGCTTGATTAATACCTCAACTAAATGCAAGTACTTTCTTCTTCACCCTAGCTAGGTTCCTCGGCCATCAAGCCGTCGCTTGCCCTTCACCCTTGCTTAGTACCTTGAAGCCTTTTCTTGCTATCTTCACCATCTCAAGCCGTCAAGTCACATCTTGTATTAAATCAACCATTCATTTGTATTGTTGTCTTTTTCATTTCAATTTAGCAAGCTTCAAATATGAGACCATTCCATATGCAATCCCTCATGTCTCATTAATTAACTCTTATCGTGCTTGCTTTCACATAGATCTTTGAAATCCCACAATAAATAAGCATTTGCATGAATTCCATTTACATTGTTGTCTTGTGCTTGAACTAGATTGTTTATACAACAATACATCATTTTTGGCTTTATACAATTTCATCAAGTATCTGTGAGATGATCAATTTTCTATCTAACACTTAGCAAACATGTTAGTCCTTTAATCGTGTTGTCATTCAATCACCCAAAACTCACTAAAGGGCTAGATGCACTTTCATTACTCTTGGAGGTTGCCACCTCCTAGATGGCTTGGTGGTGGTCTCCGTTGAAGCACACAAAGAAGATTGTGCGGTGCTCCGAAGAAGTGATTGTGAGGGGGATTGTGCTCGTCCTGTGGAAGCCACGAAGAGCAACTCTAGTAGAGCGAGACACGAAGGGCGACAAGTGGTCTGGCCGAGTCAAGTGCTAGAGCTTGTGGTAAGCACTCCACGTGGAAGAGTGTGACTTGCGGGTCACCACTAGCAAGAGGACCGACGGCAACCTTGGAGCTTATCTCAACAGGGACTAGCATGTTGGCAAGCACGTGAACCTCGGGATAAAAATCATTGTGTCATTCTTGTATTCTTGTTGGTTTGCATCCTTATTACACAAGCTTGTATTTACTTCATTTATATTATGCTTGTGTAGTTACTCTTGTAATTAGTTAGCTTGTATAGCTTGCTAGTTACCTTCTTGCTTATGTAGCATAGAAGTAGCTCCCTTGCGTGACTAATTCGGTTTGCGTAACCTTGTTAGTCACATTGCTTAGTTTGTGTAGCGAAGAAATTTGCGCTCATCCTCATTATACAAGCTTGTATTTACTTCATTTACATTGTGGTTGTATAGTTGCTCTTATAATTAGTTAGCTTGTGTAGCTTGCTAGTTACCTTCTTACTTGTATAGCATAGAAGTAGCTCCCTTGCATGACTAATTCGGTTTAAGTAACCTTGTTAGTCATATTGCTTAGTTTGTGTAGCTAAGAAATTTATGCTCTATAATTGGCTTGTGTAGCTTTGTTATTGAGCATTGCTAGTGAGCTTAGGTGGCTTTGTGCTTTTGCTTACTAGCATGTGTTGGAGCTCCCTCGTTGCTTGAAGTACTAGTGGCATAGGTTTGTGTGACCTTACTTCTAGAATTGGTTAGGTGAGCACTAGCTAGCCCGACACCTTTGTTGCCTAATTAGGATCTCTATAAGGTGCGAGTGAACTTCGATAGAGGGGTGTAGTCTTGGCTAGACCGATTGTTTTAATTCCGTATTTGTTTCGGTTAGCCGACGCGATTAAATTTAAAAAGGACTATTCACCCCCTCTAGTCCGCCATCTCGGCCCTACAATACCTTTCCCCTTTCTCCCCAACGGCTATCTGTCTCTTCTTCCTCACTTTAGCACTCTCCAAACAGAGTAGGAGCTCTCTCTCTCCCTCCATTGTTGACCTCAAGCCCTAAGCAAATCTATTGATTTCCCCATCAACCCTTGAGGGAAAAGGGTTTAAAACTCGATTAGAGAGCAGCTCCATTGATTTCCCTAACTCTGAAGAGCACTTGGTTCATATTTTAGCCAGCGGTTGCGTTTGTTACTCTTGGAGCTTGGCTCATAGCCGGCTAGATCGTCGCCTGTGGAGCTTGCCAACTTGTATGGTATCTCCGGGAGGTTTGTAACCATGTCTTGAAGTTAGTAAACTCACTCCTTATCTCAAGAGTTAAGTCTCTTGATTTGAGAACGAGGAAGGGTTGGAAAGCTCTAAGCCTTAGTGGCTAACCTCAACAATGTAGAGGTAGGCAAGCCTTGGTGGTGAACCAAATCACGTGATAAATCATTGTGTCACTTTACTTGATTTACATTACTTGCATGACATATTGTGGTTGAGGTGATTTCTAGGATTTCTAGTCGATCTACTTGTGTATGGTGTTCCTACCACTTCTAGCTCTTAATCAGTGATTGTCATACCTGCAGTAAGCTAGGAAATTTCTTCGGTCTAAGTTTTCATTCACGGATTTTGAACTGTGATTTGAAGTTGTTTGCAGGTGCGGCAGTGCCGCTGTTATGGCCCAGCAGTGCCGCAGCCCGGCAGTGCCGTTCTCTAGGGCGGCAGTGTCGTTGGGTGAATTTGATAAAAGTTTGAGAGTTTGTTTTGACATGCTTATTCACCCTCCTCTAGTCCAACTAGAGATCCTACAAACAAAAGCTTACCGACAATATCTCTACCGGTAAGAAATCTAACCTTATTCTAGGTAAAACTACTCTATTAGAAGATGATATGTACATCACCCACCAGATTCGACGTTTCCCAAGCACATCGGTGCTAAAAAGGCCACCGACGGCGAGGAGAAGCAGCGAATTCGGCGGGGAGTCAAGAAATCGCTTGCGCGTTGACTCTCTCTACTGTTGGGGAACGGACGCCACGAGAGTCTCCTGGGGAATAGATTAGTAAGGCCGGAATTATTCGTGAATCGACGGCAACAGGCCTGTCAACTTTTTTTTTTCGAAACAGAGGCCTGTCAACTATCCCGGGCTCATCAATGTACCGATCACTTCTTGGGCCTGCATGTTCAAAATCAGAGTGAGAGAGACCAGTTGCAAGGAGCCCTGCCACTTACACAGCCCATAAGCCCACTGAAGCGCTGCAAGTGAACCGGCCAGTGGCCAGTGGCCACCGTCACCGGAAACGAACGCTCGAAATATAGAGGCCGACGCATCCGCTGGTGGCTGAGACTCACTGAGAGCCTCTAGAAATCACGCGACGCGACCGACCACCATGGCCGCCGCCGCCGCGCTCCTCCTCTCGCCGTGGCTCGTTTCTCTCCCACCTCAACCGAGCCTCGCCCCCGGCTTCACCAAGAGACCAACTCCCTACCCCTCCTATCCCCTCCTCGGCCGCCGCGGCGCGAGGCTCCGGGCCGTCGGGGACGGGCCTGGCTCGGGGCTGCCCGACCAGGCCACGGTCTACAACGGCGCCTACGGGCCCTGGACCGTGGAGGACTCCGACGTCCGCGAGGTGCTGCTGTACCGGTCGGGGCTGGTGACGGCGGCGGCGTCCTTCGTGGCCGCGGCCTCCGCGGCGTTCCTGCCTGAGGGCAACCCCGCCGCCGGCGCCGGCGCGGCCGACCTCCTGTACGCTGCCGGCGCCTCGGGGCTGGGCCTGTCGCTGCTCCTCATCCACATCTACGTCACCCCGATCAAGCGATTCCTCCAGGCGCTGTGGGCGGCCGGGGTGCTCGGCTCCCTCGGGACCTACCTCGTCGCCGCCCGCCCGCTGGACGAGGGCCTCGTGCAGTACGTGCTGGAGCACCCCGCCGCGCTGTGGTTCGTCGGCCCCACGTTTGCCGCGCTCACTGGCCTCATCTTCAAGGAAGGTATGCAAACGCTGCGCGTGCTGCTTATCAGAATCTCAGTGTGTATCTCCATATGGTACTTGGTACCTCTCTTCTTTCTTTTCAGCTCATCCATTGCATTTTTTTTTCCTGTCATCTGTTTCCAACCCGATTACATATGGATAGCCAAGTATATACAGTGATATGAATTTCCTGCCCGGTTACATATAGCCAGTATATACAGTGATATGACGACTGTAGTAGCAATGGCCATGCTAATGATATTCCAGTTTGTTATACATTGTAGTGTTATCCAATTTGTCGATTATGCTGACAGTAATGCATCCACAGGTCTCTGCTATGGAAAATTGGAAGCTGGCATCTTAACGTTTGTTATCCCTGGGCTGCTTCTTGGACATTTGGTAAGTCAGAAACCACTGAGATTTATCTCCTCAAAGTCTCATATTGCTGGTATCTGCTGCACTCATCTTACAATCTTTGTGGTCACATTTTATGTGCAGTCTGGTTTAATGGATAACAGCACAAAGACAACCCTTTTAGGAGTGTGGATGCTTCTTTTCATGGTTTTCGCAGCTAGAAAGTTCCAGCAGCCCATCAAGGTAAAATCTCTCCCAATGATTCCTATGTACCCTTCATTTGTAGCTGATATCTTGCTTCCTGATTCGAATCTGACAATTTCATTCTTCTCCCTCAACCATTCAGGACGACATTGGGGACAAATCTGTTTTCATGTTCAACGCACTCCCTGAAGAGGAAAAGAACGCTTTGATCCAGAAACTCGAGAGGCAAAAGGCACAGCAGCAGTTTGAGTAGACATTGTACCTTGCCTTGGTGTAGCCAATAGTTTGTCCATGAAAGTTTATAGCCGATGTACATGATAGTTCTGAAAAATGAAAATACATCAAGGCATATAAAGATGAGAATATTGTAATCAAGATGTAATTACAAATGTGTTGGATCACAGGTAAGTTGTAATTACATCTATAACAGTTTTGTTGTTTTAGTCTTTGTAAATATTTCAGTTTGTTGAGCTCTCGTGCCATAATCGAGTAAATGCAAAATTCATCACTGAATGGATGAGATGGAGGTTGAGGAAACAGAAAAGTTATCTGCTGACCCCAAGCCTATGAACTTGCATATCATGAGGAAAGCAACCTGATAATGGTCACAGAATCAGAAGATCACATTCGCTTACATATCATGAGCAATCTGATAATGGTCCATCCACTGAGTTGTCTAAAACTACAAACTTTATAACCACCCAAAGGGCGCAAGCAATTCTCTTATACTTTCACATACAATACAACTCAACATATAATAAGCTTGGGAATGCCTTGACCAAGTGGCAGATCCCCAAGACAGTGGGCTACTACTTGGTAGCACCCAATCGCACGGTAAACGATTGCATACCATGCAAACAGTTCCTGGTAAGCTCTTAAAACATCAAGGAATTTGCTCAGGGCCCTGGGTGACCTAAATAAATAGCTACGAATTGCCATTTAACCTATCAATGGTACATAAGTCTGAGGATGCAGTTGCAGAGTCGACTAGTTTGCATAGATAGCGCCATTTGAATTCAGAGAGGCGCCGTTCTGGGGAACATCAGCTCCCTCTACTTCCGACAAGAAGCCATTCTCAAAGAATGCTGAATGGAGGGCTTGTACACACTGTTTTGCCTCACTGTCATTGACTACTAAGGAAATGTTCACCTGCATGAGTACATAGTAAGTATTACTGCACCATCTGGAAATTGCATAAAAACTTGTTTTATGTTTTGTAAGAGGGGATGGATACCTTGGATGCCCCTTGTGAGATCATTTGGACATTAACACCATTTCTTCGTAGAACATTGAATGCCTGGCATGCAGGAAAAGGGTCAGACATTCATGTTTTGGTGTCCAATCTCCAGAATAAAAAGCATGACCTAGCATGGAAGTTCAGTATCATTAGGAGCTCTGACCTTTTCAAGAATCAATGATGATCTCTGTACATTCCCTATCAGTGAGATGATCGATCTACGCTGGAGCAGATGAACAACAGAAAATTTTTCAAGCTCTTCAACAACATGATCAAGTTCCTGCCACATCATTGTAAAAAAAAAGAATCAGGAGGGCAGTAAAAAACTTACTGAAAATTTGCCAGGTTAAACCTGCAAAGTAAAACCACGGCAAAAGAATTCAATATATTATCTGTTCTGTAAGTTTAACATGCACCTAAAAGGTTATGTGGGTTATCAACTGCCGCAAGAATCCATAGATCAAAACACATAGTTACAAAATGTGTAATTTAATACTAAGCAATTCAAATTCCAAGCTTAATCATAACACTGAACAGAGATGATAACACATGCAGAGTAAAACATTTGGTAACTGGATGTTATTGGAGGTACTGGCTGTATTGTTTGCTGAAAGTTTAACTAAAAATATTTCCTCACTCAGATGCTTACCTGCTGGATCAATTCACGGCTCCATAGTTTTGATGGATCTAGAGTCAACGAGATGCTGACTTCACTAGTAGCCACAACGTCAACAGAGATGCCCAAATCTTCAAATATTGAGAAGACCTGCACATGTACATAAAAATATGATCAAGCTAACAAAAAGGTAGAATGGAAGCAAACAAACAAATGAGCCACGTCAGTTGCTTCATGTACCTTTGCTAAAAACCCGTACTGGCCAAGCATCCGTGTGCTCACTATATCCAGCATGGTAACATTTGATTTCAACACAATGCTGGTCAATATGCTCTGCAAAAAAAAATGTAGCTCTGGCTATTTCAACGAACTCAGCAAAGCAGTAATGAGATATTGCACAAGAAAGAATCATAATCTACTAACACAACAAACCTTGCTCATATCTCTGGATTTAGTGATGACAGTACCAGGTGCATGACGATTGTATGAGTTCTTAACTCTCACTGGTATATCACCATCCCTAGCCGGTCGCATTGATTGGGGATGCAAAACCTACCAAAAGACAGGTATAAGAAGTTATATAAGAACAAATTCAACGGTTCCTAAAATTTCTGCCAACACAACTGACCTTCTAAACCAAAAACAAAAAGGAAAAACAAAGGCACGAGAATGACCTGTAAACTAAACTAAAACTTGAGTTTTGAGGTGCAACAGGTAACATTTTATTTGATCAACAAATCATAACTAAAAAAGAAAGATGAAATACCTGTGCACCAAAGTAGGCAAGCTCAGCAGCCTCATCAAAAGTCAAGTAGGGCACGGGTATAGCATTTTCATAAATATTAGGATCACATGTCAACACACCATCTACATCCTTCCAAACCTATAAAAAAATAGTAGAGGCGTTACAAGGGACTTTTAGTTTTCATGAAGATCGAAACAACTTAAGTCTTTAACAACAGAGCCTGTTAGTCACAAGCAAGATGGGGTAGGGTAGAGATGAAATCCAACATGATATACCAAGGGACAAATTATACAAAAACATAAAAAGATAATGACGACAATACTATTTGAGGATCTAAAGCCTTGACCAACTTATTAATCCGTAAAAACTTAATAAACCTGAAACAAACACAAATATTTTATATACATTATCTAAGGATCTGAAACTGGAACACTGAAAAATGAAACCAAACCTGAATTTCTCTTAATCCCAAGGCTTTGCCGATGGTTGTAGCTGTCAAGTCACTGCCACCCCTGCCTAAAGTGGTGACAGCACATGATTTACATCCCTGAAATTGATGCGCATCATTACGAATCGAAACAAAGTAAACTTGACACTCTCAACAGAAAACATGTAGAAGTACATACCTTCCCAAGAAAACCAGTGACTATAGGAATAGCAGGGTCATTCATCCAGTCTCCATGTAGCCTCTTCGCAACAGCAGGATAAGTGACTTCAAGAATATCCGCATTTGTGAAATCATCAGTGGTTATAAAGCCAATATCAAATGCATCATACTGCCAAAAACAACAACAATAAGTTTACGATATAATTGGATTGAAATTGGTGTTGTGGACCCAGTCCACAAAGACAGAGGGGAATACATATCTTAGAACCATGAAGAGATGGTTTATGTGTAATGTTATAAGAAATATTGCCCAAAATTTGAAGGCACCCACATGCAGTGTATGCCAGGACAGATCAACTGTGCCCTTGTTTGGATCAAAAGCTGACTTCCCTTCTTAGTCCAAAAAAGTTAGGTTAAACAAAGACTAATTTTCTTCCTGGAGTGGCCGGTGGGCAGAGTACATGTTTTGGCACTATCCAGGTTCCAGACATAGGAGACCATCTTCTATGGACTAATTGCATTCACACATTATTCTACCACAGGTTAGAATTGATTGTCTGACTAGAATCCAAACTTTCAGTTCAAAATTTAATTCTAGGTAACCCTCATGTGTTGCTTGTGCTAAATGACATTGGAAAAAAAAAACTATCTGCTTCCAACAGATAAAATAATAAATATTAAATAATAGTATGTGTGTATAGAAGAGAAGCATAGCATTTGACTTACCTGGCGTGCCTTTTTCCCAAGTTTATTCAAATATGCAGCAAATATTCTTGTAGACATACATTCACCAAAGGAAACAAGATAATCTCTTGTCCTAAGAGTCAGCTCTTTCATCATAGCAACTCCTTTAAGAAGTTGCTCCAATTCATCCAATAAACCTGTTGAAATAAACATTGAAAGAGGCAATGTTTGAGTAGTGCTTCTGAAAGGCACTTTGATTGGGAGATAAACAAGCGCTGAACGGAGAATTAGCCAAAGAAAACAGATCACAATAATTGACCGCAGTTATTAAAAAATGCACAAGTTGTCACAATTCACAGTGGTATTACAGCTTAGCATCCACTTTGTCGTTTCTGCTTTGCTGGCTAAAATAATAGGTATAGAGACTGGTAGCACTATAAATTACTTAACAAGCGTGAGCACTGGCAAATAGTTAAACCGAGAAGGTAAATTGAGCTGTTATAAGATAAACAAACTGTCCCTGTTGTGCACACAATAAAATGGTTGCCGGTGGCATGGTGCATGCCGAAAATGGTTTGTATTGCTGACAAAAGAAATCATGTGATGTCCATGCAACTTCCACCAGGAAATATTATTCAGACTTCGCTGAGAAAACTATTGGACATCAAAGAGAACGATGTCCCGTTGTATGGCTATAACAGGAGCAAGAGGAATAGCTGAGGTGTACCGAGAGCAGAGTGGAGCAAACAACAACATACCTGAAACAATCGACCTATCTAATCCGAGCTCATCAACCGTCCTGATGGGAACAAAACAACGCATGGTCAGGTCCAGATGCTCGAGCACACGGCAACACGATCAATCAAAGGCGGCCAAAAGGCAAAGCGAAACACACCTAAGATGCAGGTCCTTGATGACCGCGAGCTCAGGGATTTCAGACGCCTTGGGGGCGCCGCAGCTCACCGCCTTCTCTCCGGCCTACACACAATCAACGAAACAAACAGGCACTCACATTTAGCTTCAGCTAGTACAACAAGCCAAGCAATCCGACGCCCGCCAGACCGAGAGCTAGAAATGGGCGGTACCAGGAGGAGGTTATTGGTGGTCTTCCCCATGGCGGAGAGGACGACGACCGGCGTCTCGTCGGGGAAGCTAAGGATGAGGTCGGCCACCTCCCGCATCCGCTCGGCCGACGCGAGCGACGAGCCGCCGAACTTCATGACGACGGTGAACCCCGCCTGGGCATTCCTCCCCGCCGCCGCGGCCTCCTCCGTCCTGAGGACAGCCGCCGCCACGGCCCCCGTCTGGCAGCGCGCCGCCAGGCCGCTCCTCCGCCTCCAGCATTGCGCTCCCGGCCTCGCGCTCGCGCAGACCGGGTGCCGCTCCCTCCCGAGCTTGGAGGCGGCGACGGGCGCGTCCAGAGACTCCCGCGCGACCCCCGGGAACCGCAGCGCCACCGCCATCTCGGGACGAGGGTGGCGGGCGGTCGAGAGGCCTGTGAATTCTCCGGTGCGGGAGCAGGCGAGCGCGCGGCGAGGCTGGGCGGCCTGCCTGGTTCGAATCGAACCGGAAGCGAAGAGGAGGTGGGTGGTGGCGGCGAGACGGGGAAGCGGGGTGTGCCGGGGGACGGGGCACTTTATATAGCCGGCGCGGAAACGGACGGCGCGGCGAGGTGGGACGTTGGGTCAGCCGCCCAACGGACGGCGCGGATCAAACACCGGGGGCGCGTGGGGCCCTTCCCCAGCCCCGGGCCCGGGTAGGTTGACGTTGACCCCACCAGTGGACGGAGGGACGCAGAAAAATGAAGAAGCGAGCAGCGGGACGTAGCGGACGCGGGTGGGCCCCGCGTGGAAGTGACGCTGCTGAACCTGGACTGGTGGTGCGCGCGGTCTTGGTTCTTGCACGATGCCTCACAGGATACTATTTATATGAACCAGCCAGCAGTATTCCTCTCTCATGTAAATAAATCAGCCAACCGAACAGCAGTTCTGGACCAGCGGATTCTTCTAACCTTTTTTTCGACTTTTTCTTCCGAGGGTGACGTCGACGCCAACAATATGAAATGAAGTGAGTGGAGTTCGTTGGTATGAGTAATACCAATTACCAAAGCATTTTGTGTTTGTTAGATTAGTGCTCGCATCAACGTCACAAAGTGTCTGGGAATTGCAAATATTAACTCGGCTTCGGCCTCGTGAGTACTCCTCTCCTTCATGGTGCTGTGTTTGGTTCAGTTTTCGAAAGGTTTGTTTTGTTGCTAAAAAATACAACGCCAACTAAATAGATAGAATCTAAAGCTATGTTTCTATGCTTCCGTTCACTGGTCTGGGCTGAAGAAACTAGCCGGCTGGTTTCCCACTGAGATCACTGTTCATCAAACCAGCCAACAGTGTTTCTCTCTCACACAACCAGTCAGTTTCAGCCAAGATTCAGCTAGCCGAACGGGGCCTATAAATAGTTACTTTTGCGTAATACAATTTTCAGCATCGTCTTGGATAATATCTTTGGCTTTTTAGTTTTTATGTTTTTTTCCAAATTGGTGGAAATATAGAGATGATTTGCAATTGTTTTAAGGAAGATAAAGAGATGAGGTATATTTTATAGTTCTTTCAAGCAAACAACTTGGAACCTTTTGACATCAGTACACCACAGAGCTCACAACAGATTTTTCAAACGTACCCTTAGTCTACTAAAAGGGTTTCAGCTATGATTCTTGAAGAAGCCATGCTAAATAGGATGCTAAAAAACGGCTTGCGCGGAGGTCCTTTTGAACAAAGAATCATAGTCCAAAAATTTAGCTTCTACTAGCTCCTGCTTTGGGAAATGATCTATGAAACTTTTTTGCCAAATGTTTTTTATTCTGTTCGCGTGAACTTATCAGTCACAAAAACTATCAACCAAACAATACCTTTATCGCTCAACTAGAGAAGCTGCATTACTTGAAAAGCCAAAGCTACGAAGCTATTTTAGGAGGAGCCCGAGCCCCGACAAAATAGCACTAAATTTCAAAATTCATCGTCCTTCAAATAATCAGCGGTGGGCCCAATCTGTGACCATGGGAATTCGTGCATTATTGGTGTCAGTCAGTGTCAGCAAAATGCTATTTTTGTAACCCCATGATAAGCGTGACATAAAAATATTCACCGATCACCACGTTGGGTGATATTTGAATCAGGCAAATTAATAAGCATGTGCCGAAAGTGCTAATCGTTATTTTTTAAAAGGTGCGAACTAAACACTATAGCTGTTGCTAACATTGCAAATATACGCCCTGTTCGCTTGAGCTTATTCGAAACTACTTTTCAGTTATGGAACAATGTTTTTCTCTCACAACATTTCAGCATATCACAACATTTTAGCATAAACATCAGCATAAGCCAAATTTCAGCATTAGCGAACAGGGTGCAGTAGTATTTATAGACAAAGAAACAAAAAGAACAGATAAGAGAATTCATAGATTTTTATGAGATATTATTGGCTGTTTTCAAATATTTTTTTACGCTGGATATACTGAAAATATCACAGGAATGCGAGTGTGCAGCCACTAGTATCCTCTTTTGATGTCCCTGAATAAAGTTTTTTTTTCTGACGGCACAAATAATGCAACACGACAACTTGTGCAGTGTGTTTTATAAAAACCTTTTGGTCTGCTGAGCTGACTGCTGGCGTTCTGGGCAATACTGAAAACCTGAAAGTCTATTATGCCTATGCATGCAATGCAAACATGGAACGCGCCATTTGTGCAGTGTGTTTTCAGCGCCATCTTGTGGCTCTGATGGGGGAAGCACAGTAATTGTATATGCGTACACTTCCACTGGCGACAGTTTTCGTGGCACACTGAAACAGGCAATTTTGCTGTTGTTTTCCTAGGCATCAAAGGCCCACATGTCCCCCCACCCCCCGGCGAAACGAACGTGGCCGATTCATCCTGATCTCAGGCACAACACAACATAGGATCGCAGAGGAGAATGATGATGAGACCACATCTTATCAGTCGCCGGACAAGAAAAAAAGAGTCAAGTACCCTGCTCTGAATCCAGACATGCTCGCCAAGGCTTGTATATACATTGCCTAGTTACTCCTCTAAAATTTACTCTCTATCCAATCTAATGTTTAGATACATACATAGAGTATTAAATATAAACTAAAAAATAACTAATTACACAGTTTACGACTAATTTATGAGACAAATCTTTTAAGCCTACTTAATCCATGATTTGACAATGAGGTGCTACATTGACACATGTGCTAATAACGGATTAATTAGGCTTAATAAATTTGTCTCGCGGATTACTGACGGATTCTGTAATTTGTTTTTTTATTAGTATCCGAACACCCTATGCGATACCCCATGTGACACTCGATGTGACACCTCAAAACTTTACTCCTGGATTTAATCGTGCACTTGGATTTGCTAAACAAGTTTAGGGCCTGTTTGGGACTACTCTGCTCCACCTTTTTCAGCTCTGCTCCACCAACTCTACCACAGAGCAGCTTCACTGTGGAGTTTCTGGAGCCAGTGGACCTGTTTGGCACACAGTTTAGCTTTAGCTCTGAAAACATGAGGTTTCTATAGGAAAGGTCTACTATGCTCCTGATCGATGTTTGGTGTATGTTCTGTTGTATGCAGAGCATGTGTAATTGAATATTTTTTTTACCAATTCAAATATGTTATAAATATTATAATCTCATTTAATTTATTGGAGAAAAGTAAAAAAACAAATATTTCGGCCAAATAATTCCATACTTTTGTCACGTAAATTTCAAAGTGCTTGATAGATAATTGACAAAGTTCATATTTCGGATACAAATAATTGTCCATACATGACTAATAATAAATAAGATAACAAAGTCCATCATTTTAATAGAAATAGTTGTCTATAGATAACTAGAAAATAGTGACTAATACATAATTCTAGTTCCAAGCTAGAGAAAGAGCGGTGGCCAAGTCATCACGGAATTTGTCCATAGTAGGAGCATTCGGTGCATCAGTAGAGCCATTTGATCTAGCCACATATTTTAGGTACCTTTTCAGAATCTCTAGAACATAATTTGGATCACGATCGCACCGAGCGAAGTCCAAGTCTTCACCGCCATGCTCACGAATGAAGTTGTAAAGGACCATAGTAGCCACAACAATCATTTTTTGCTTGAACATCGGGTAGGATGCCATTTTATATAGAATCTGCCATTTTATTTTTGGCACTCCAAATGATCGCTCAATAACATTGCGGATGGATGAGTGAACACGATTGAACCTTTCTTTAGAGTCTTTGGTTCCATTCCTCTATGCCACTCCGGCATATGATACCTCTCACCTTTATAAGGATAAAGGTATCCCGGACGATTAGGATATCCCTCATCGACAACATAATATTTGCCTATAATTATTAGAAACAAAATATCAGATCACATTTGTAAGCATTTGATCAAACAATAAAGTGCATGGTCATATTTTTAATACCTTTTGGAGGGTGTGGAAAAAAGCTCTCGTCCACTCTAATTGCATTGTACAGGACACTAGTATCATGCATAGAGCTCGGCTGTCCCGTCGACACATAAGTGAACCTCATATCAAAGTCACAACTTGCTAGAACGTTTTGAGTAGGTATACCAGACTTTCCAATATATCTTACTTGATCGTCAGGTGGCAACGAAACTCGGATATGAGTACCATCTAGAGCACCAATGCAATCTTTGAAATGTGGATATGCTCTATGGTCATCTCTTATCCTCCTATGAACAGTTCGGAAGTTGGGGTCCTTTGGTCTAATAAAATCTCTAGACATATCCATGAAAGCATTCAGTACCTCATCAAATTTTCTATGAATAGTTTCACCCGAGTGCTTGAACCGGTTTTGTGCTTTTCTATTAGATTAATTTCCAGATAACACAAATAAGAACACTACCAACATCTCCTGAGTGTTTATATGTAGGGATGATTTCAGACCATACCTTCCAACCAATAAATCATGAAGGTCATAGAACATCTGTGTGCTCATCCGAAGCTGCGAATGATATTCTCCCAGTGTGTTCAACATCTCCAACAACCAGCCCATACCACTAAGGAGTGATGTCCTAGGTGGATTTTTGTCAAAATATAATTCAACATAAGCTGCAGCAAGTTTAGCACCAGCCAATACAAGATTCCAAAATGCCATGCTCTCATTGTCAGAGGTATCAGTTTCATCATCACTCTGCATAGAGGTAAAAAAAAGGCCATGCAGGATGCCAATTAGAGACAAAACATGGTTCAAATAGCAATACATGGCCTCTACATAGATAAATAATGGTCAAAATAATAATACATAAATAAATAATGGTTCAAATAGCAATACATGGTTCCAGGATCACAAATAGTAGCATACAGTTTGCCAAATTATTTTTGAAAATAGCATACAGGTGCACAAATAATAGCATACAGGTTGCCAAAAAAATCTAACTTCCATATTTGTCATTGTGCCTCTTTCTAAGCCAATTGAGCCTAATTTCTCTAGTAGACAAGGTCATAAACATTTATCTGTGTTCCTTCTTCACAAACAGCTGGGTGGCAATGTCATGCTCATCTGAACCATACGCCGCACCACAGTCCTTCACATGCTCTATTATTTCCGTGATGGTGATCCCTTCTTGCTTCTTTGCTGTAAATGAACTTGAACAGTCAGATATCTTCGAAATTGCTTCAACCATTAGAAGAGTTGTGCTTGACTTTGCCTTTTTTCTATCCACAGCAGCAACACAAGGTTTTTTATTTGGAACCGCACTTGGAGTGACTTCCTGAACCTCCTCACCTCCCTCCTTGTTGGCATCAAATGGGTCACCTTGGACATTATTCTCTCCATCAACATATTCACTGTCGTCTATATCAAAAGGTTGCTCTTGGTTAGTAGGGATAATAGGATTGTCACTAAAAGGGTTCCAATGATCTCTTCCTCATTTGTAATATTTCTAAACATTTTCCTAAGCAAATCCTCATTTTAGATAGGCTTTTTCCTGAACTTGCCACACCCTGGAATATCCTGCACAAAAAAAAAACAAAAACATTAGTACATATATCATTACATCAGTACATAAAGCCATACAAAATTATTGATACGTTGATAGCACTCATATTTTTTGCTTTCTTCCACCACTCAGCCTCCATGTCAATTGTTTGGGTCGCATTGTTCCAACCAGTACCTGTTTGCCTCCTCTTCAACTTTAGCCAAATGATCCAATCAACCTTTAATTTATCCCACTTGTTCTTAATTTGAGTCTTTGATAATGAGATACCAGTCATTTGCAAAAACCTAGCGGAGACCTCAGTATAACCTACAGAGTTCAAATGAGTATTTGGGCGATTGCCTCTACTAACTTGTTCAGCCATCAACTCACAGGCTAATTGCAAATGTGCATCGTTCCAGTCCATTTGATCACCCTGACCATGATATTGCAATAATATGTTCAAGCACTCAGGACAATCTATTGAATTTTGCTAGCACTGTCGCACAAATACTATCTATTCAAGGCATCATGAAGCTCATTTTGAAGTTTTACAACAAGGAGCAATACCTGTTCATCTTTCTTCTTCGCTGGTAGTGGTCGCGTTTGCGTGAAGCACATGCCGAGGGCGTTGGTCGGTTGTGGCTTGTGGGGCGGCCTGCTACGATCGGGCCAAATTTGGTCTGGACGGCCACCACCCGCCCCTTACCGACGGAGGCCACCTGCGGCGGCGCCACGAGGAGGCCGCCGCCACCCCACCCTAGGCACCGCGAGCTTCCTCGACCCACGGACACGCCGCAGCAGCAGCTTCATGCGAAGTTGGGGAGGGAAGACGAAGGGATTTGGGGGTAAGGAAAGAGAGGATCCGATTCAGGATCAACGGATCTATCTTCTCCGTCCATCACCTGGCCGGATGTCTTGCCGTGGCGGCCGGAATGAGCGGCGACGTCACTAGGGTTTGGGGAGGACGGGCTGGAGCCTAGAGGAAAGAGGCGACGGGAGTAGAGGATGAGGGCGTCGGGTGGGGGGCGAGGGGAGGAAACAGGAATAGAACGAAACGGTATTTACGTAACGAGTGGCAATTGCGGGTAATTACCTCCAACTCCACGAGGACATACGAAACGCTGGTTCGTGGAGTACCCTCTGAGGAGCTCCGGGAAAAACATGGAGTTGGACCAAAACTCCATCATTTTTTGGGAGCAGAGTTTGTGGAGTTGGACCTATTTGGCATGAAAGTTTGGGAGCAGAGCTACAAAAGGTGGAGCAGAGCAGTTACAAACAGGCCCTTAGACTGTGGTAACCAAGTGGAGTTGGAGCTCTAAGCTTGTGGCCAAATTTCTTTTGGCCACTGTTGGACCTGACCTGCATGGAACACGCCGACTGCCCACAGCTTTCATGCGTTTGGACATTTTGCCTTCAGGTTAGTGCTATGCAAGTTGGTAGAGACCGGGGGAGGCTCTTGTTGGTTTGCCGAGGCCTGGTTGTGTAGTGTAATCTCTATGATTCTGCACTACTCAACGGACGGTGAGAAGCCTAGTGCGTTTTTCAGACAGAGGACACAGCTCGAGAAAAGCTATGTGCCTGCCTGAAAGGTGAAAGGGACGCCATTGACGTAGTACCCCTATCGACGACCCTTTGGGATGGGCAGGGGACGCCCTCCAACCGCGCCACAAATTCAGATGAATTCGCGGCAGGAAAGGGCACAAAATCTCGGCCATGTGATGCGAGTAATGTGTTTGAGATATTCTGTTGCGCCCAAATTGCAAGGTAAGGTAAGGTAGTGACTACTGATTCATCGCCCAGATTTTCCATGCACCGGTTCAGAGTGCAGACCCTTTCAGATTTCCATGTTCTACGTTCAGCTCGCTCGTTCAGAGTTTCAGACGCGATCACATCTATCTATCTATGAATGTATGTATTTATGGACAAGAAAGTGACAGATGGACAAGCAATTCAGGTCTGAAGGATAGGTTTGTGAAAAAAATTCACATTTCAGGCCTGACGTCTCAGCAACCGTTCAAAGTTCAGACTAACAGAGCGAATGTAAGGCGTGAGGAGATATCGAATATCAGTACACCATAGCAGACGAGGAAAAGTGATGGAAATCCAGGTTCAAGAAAGGAAAAGGAAACTACTGATAAAATGGACGCGGCAAGCATATCTCTACACTCTGTTTCTGTCGGTTGACCAGCTCTGAAAAACAAGACGAGGACTCTCCTGCGGTTGCTGCTGCATTTTCAGAATTCATCAGATATAAAAAGAAAAGAAAAAAGAGAAGTGGACCAACCGAAATCATCAAAGCCCATTGGGCTGGAGGGAGGCCCGTCTCCCAGTCTGCTCACAGCGGCCCGTGGGCAGCGAAGCCGCGTCCTTATCCGGCGGACCGGAGCAGAGCGCTTCGCCCGCTCGACGTCATCAACCCAACCCAGTCAACCCCTGACGACTTCCCGCATCCCCAGTCACACATCGAGAGGCCAACCCGCGCATCCCCACCGCCCATCTTGCCACGTGGCGCGATCCTACCCGCGCCGCAGCGTGGCGAGCACGAGTACGAACTCTCCCTCTCTCTCGCCGGGCCACACTCGTGCTGCAGTTCCCACTCCAGAAGCTGCCGAGAGAGCCTACGGATTACACGCATCTCGCTGCCGCCGCCCCATGGCCGATCTCCGCCCGCCGGAGCCGGGCACGAACGGCGCCGGCGCCGGCGTGGTCGCCGCGCTTCCGGCCGTGGACGCCGTCGCGGCCGCCGAGGCCGCCGCCGCCGCCGCCGCGGGCGGGGGAGCGCAGCCGCCCTACTCCAAGCGCCGCCGCCGCCCAAGCGTCCGCCTCGGGGACATCGACGCCCCGCCCCCGCGCCGCAACCACAAGCCGTCCTCGTCGTCGCACCCGCGCCCTCCGCGCCGCGCGCACCCGGACGACCTCGACCCGCACACGCACAGCCGCCGGGGTCCCAAGCCGCCGGCGCAGCGCCGCCCGCGGACCGCGTGGATTCCCGCCGCGCCCGCCTCGGCGGGGGCCGCCGAGGGCTACGACGACGACGAGGAGCGCTACTACGACGACGAGGACCAGTCCGACTCCGCCGCAGCCGCCGCCGCGAGGGCTAGGGTTTCGGGCAGCCGCGACGCCAGCGGAGACGAGTCGGACGGGGTGGCGGACTGGGGCCTCCCCAACGGACGCCTCCCCTCCGCGATGGGGTATGGCGGCGTCAAGTCCTGGCTCGATGGCTTGGGGCTTTCTCGGTACGCGCCGGTGTTTCAGATCCATGAGGTGGACGACGAGGTGCTCCCGCTGCTAACGCTGGAGGACCTCAAGGACATGGGCATTGGGGCTGTTGGCTCCAGGAGGAAGATGTATGCCGCCATCCTCAAGCTCCGGAGCGACAATGCGTCCTGAGTTGGTGAGCTCTTAGCGTCTCCTGATATCTCTTTTTTTTTCAATTCCTTCCCGTAGAGAGCTAGTAGTGATGAAGGGAATAACTAGTGCTGCTTTTCGTCAATCCTGAGTGTGCTGTATATAGGTTTGATTGATGACAGCCTCATCTTTGTTGTATTATGACGCTGTTGAGAAGCTGCTCAAAGGGAATAGTTTGGAAAGCATTGAAATAATGGATTGCGGCGAACTAGTTGCATTAACATGATGCCACTGTTTTATCATGTTCAGGCTCATAATAGATCTGACAAATGTGGACCCTTTTTAATACTTGCATGATTTTGTTATACTTACTACTTTCTATCAGAACTTTTCCATAATTCAATCTTTCAGATTGACTTCCACTAAACATTACCTGCACAGAAGGCTATTGTAAAGGTAATGGAAAGAGGGATAGGCAAATTCTGTCCAAGCTAGAAAAGCACAAACAGAGCAAATCGTGCCTTCATAACCAATTTTTCTGCTGGTTTTTTGCACTGCCATCAACAAAGGAGTAAAAAAATGCATGATAGGCTAGGATCCTCCGGTAATTCTGTAGTAAAAATACAATGCACCGCTTTTGGTTTCTGAATTGTTCAAGGAATGTCAGTGGATAGATTAGTGTGCCCCTATGGGCACATGCAGCTTATATCTACACCAGATGGAAAATGCAAATGCACCTTCGGGAGCCCATGCACACTGAGGACAAGCTTGCTTAGCTCAGGTTATTGGAGAAGCACGTTGGATGGGTGGCAACTAGAGCTTAGGTGCTGTGACTTCTGCCTTTTTAGAATCTTGCCCCGTGTTCTTTATGTATAGTGTGCACAAGAGCAGATACGATAGATACATAAAGAAAATACAAGTCAACGTGCCATCCATACTCATTGTGGCACATCAATGCACTTTTTTTCCTTTGAATCTCTTCTTGATAATAATGGTAGGTATATATTCTCGAAATCATGCAGGGGCCGACTTCTTTGTTTTGACCTTTCCCATCTTGCCAGAAATTACTTGAAATAAGATTTCTTTTGAAATATGCGTGCCTCTTGAGCCTCCCTTAAGGCCACTGTTTGATGAACAGAATCCATTGTTCTAAAGGGCTATTGAGGTCAACCCGCAATCTCCAAAGGGCAGACCCAGTGCCGGAGGCTCCCACATGAGTGGGGTCTGGGGAAGGGAAAAACCGAGGCAAGCCTTCCCCCCGCAAATCTACGGAGAGGCTGCTTCGAACCCACGACCTGGTGACTCAGTGAGACAGCTCTCACCACAGCACCAGGCCTGCCCTTCTCAACCCGCAATCTCCATTAGGAATTATTCCTTATCGAATGAGAGTAGCAATTATTCACTTAACTTCTTCCGATAATAAAGTCAACGCCAAGTGCCACAGTTAATTTTTTATCAATATATTTTGCATCATGATTTAACCCACTTGTAAATCTTGAGCATAAATGATGTTGGGATCATCCATAAATGTTATTTCCATCATTGTTGTGCATTTTATGTTGAAATTAATGCATCAATTGCCCATTGATTGTTATGATGAAGAGCACTGTATGGTATAAGCTTTTTGACTGAGCGGTGTACATTATGTGATATACTCCATCGTTTCTGCTTCTTATGGGACCCAGGCACCCAGTTGTGACATTATTTGGTCCTTTAACTGAACTTCTAATTGGCTGCCTAAATTTTTACTTGCCTTTTCAAGTGAACTTGGTTAGACTTTCTCTTCTCCCTTTATATGTAAATTATCACTCTGCTGTGAAGAAACTGCCCTATGTATGGAGTTCATCTTCTGTTCCAATGAATGCTTATAACATGTGAAATTCTGACATATGCTGTCTTTTAGAATTACTGAAATTTGAGTTTTATTTATGATTACAAGTTTAGCATTAGTAACTAATACAGCCTATATCCTAGTCTTGTTGTTTCCATTTCTGCTTATGTTCTTTAAGTTCCATTGGTTAATTGGCTATGCATTCATATGCCTTATGTATTTAATGTACATTTCCCATTATAGAATAGAGCTCCCCTATGCCTCAACTTTGTCCTAATTTCAGCATGAATATTTATATCCATATTTCAAACCCATAATGAATTAAAATTGATTTTTATGTGATATTTAATAAACTTACCATTTATTTATGTTGCTGTAAATGGCACAATCACTTAGACATTCATTGCTATATAATGCAATAATGACATATAATGCTCAACTTTCTTTCTCCTACATGCTAGCGGGCCTGGTGCAAGCGGTAGAGTTCATCTTGCTGTGACCGGAAGGTCCGGGTTCAGTCATGGTCTCCTCACATTGTACAAAGTGAGAGGGTAAGGCTTGCCACTAACATCCTTCCCAGGACCCCTTGACAGGCGGGAGCTCTCTGCACTAGGTACGCCCTTTTTTTCTTTCTCCTACATCATGTGATAGATAAACAAAATTGGCTACCAGCCACTGCACTAAAACCATGTCGCTGCTAGACATACTATAAAGCCATGTTAATTTATTGGTGAACACAGCAATACCAGGATGTCCACCAGGAAATGAATAGTAGTTTGTTTGGGTCGTGACACTGTTTGCAGTGTGTGTGTTGTTTTGTAGCAATTTTATATTGTAGAGGTAGATAGTAATTCATTATTGTGCAAGCTGAGCCATTGTGTGGTAGCTACCATTTTAAATTGGAGGAATAATTGAGACAAGTGGTCATATATCTGAAGTCAAAACAGAATCTAAGTTGGAAAGATATTTTTATCTACTTATTGATTATTAGGCAACTGATGTTTTATGTCAGTTACTTTAAGGCCAATCCTTTCGTTGTCTCAGATATTTTCTCTCTTCTCTTTATTAGCTACTGGTTAAGGCGTGCTGGGCAGCTGCAAGAAAGGTGCAAGGAAATGATATGCTGAGGCATTGATACATTGTAAGTTCAAAGAGTAGCAGATGGATCCTGAAAAGGGGTGTACTTCCAGCAGTAATTGTATGGGTCTAGGAAGGGTGTCCGTGGCAAGCCATACCTCGCACTGTGCAATGCGAGGAGACCATGACTTAACCCGGGACCTTCCGGGTCACAAAGCGGTGAGACTCTATCGCTTCATGCCCAGATGGATCCTGAAATCATAGTTTTTGGTCTTTTGAAATGTCATCTCCAAAATGTGATGGTTGTCAAATATGATAGTCTGGTACATTTTATGTAAGTATAAGTATGTTAGGATTATTGAGTGGGAGTGGTTCTTGGCTTGTGGATGAAAGAGGCTCAGGGTAGAAAGCACTAGCCAAGCCCAAGGTAATTTTATGCCATCTACCAAAACAACATTACCCAGAAAAACCTCGAGAATCCCAACAAATTGTAGTTATGTTTGGGTGGGTGGAATTATTGTGGCACGTTGGGAGATGATGTGCCACAGCCACGTCGCTGGGCTGGTAACACTGCAATGGCAAATGAAGTGAAGAATTTCACCATAAGCTCGAGCTGTAGACAATTGCGTCTCCTCCAACACAAGTGCTCCTTGTCAAGGTAACTAGTGATGTGTTTTGTAGGCTGGAGTACCTCACCTGTGTTTTGGCTAACTAAAACCGAAGAAGAGCAGGCCTGACATGAGACAAACGTAAGAGGTACTTAGTTAGCCCAGATGATTTGCCCGGAGACACTTGGTGCTCCTGATTGCCATGGCAGCAGGAGCGCTCAGAGGTTGCTGGCTACAGGCAAATCATCCTTGGCTATCAAAGATGGCCTCCTACTTCCATTCGAGGCCTCTCTTCTGCCACTCGTGCTTCTTGTGCACTGATGCTCAGCATTGCATGCCTGGGTATGTATTTATAAGGAGCCATCAGGCTGGAGTTTTGACTTTTGCTTGGGGGCAGCAGCCGAGCAGCGTGTTTGACACAGCAGGAAGGAATATTGGCCTTTGTGACAAGTTAAAGCAGCAGATTATTGGGGTGGCTGGATGAGAGATCTGTATTGGCTGCCTTTTCCTTTGTAGAGAGCATCCAGGGATTTGGATCTTATATTCTCCCAGTTCTTCAAATTGGTTGACTCGTGCATTATTCACTAGCAGGATGGCAAATATATTGTTCATGCCTAGGCGAGCATATCGAATATATGTGCATGTGAAGAACATAGCGGTATGTTAAGGAGATAAGGATCAGATAGACATGGAATGGACCGGAGAAATCTTTAGTTTGTGGGAGAGGCAAGGCGACTAGAGATTTGGGCAAATCCATCACTGCTGCTAGCTGTATCTGATCGGCACAAGCACGAGCTGCACTCTTCTTGTGCAGCCCCCCCTCCCCTCTTCCGTGGTCTGTCCGGATCGAGCTCGTCTGGATTGCCCCAGCTCATGCTCGTGGGACCCCTACCAATCGTTCGCCCTCGTGCTCGCTAGCTAGCAGCCTTGTCTTATCGGCACGTGTTACGCAAAATACTCGACATAAATTATGACGAAACAAAATGTAAGCAATACACCATAATACGACCAAGCAATAACCAGATGACCCTCAATGAGAGAGCAGTTGCCACAAGTGACGACCAAGCAACAATCAAAGTGCCTGTGATGAGAATGAGAATGTTGGCCTTCGCTGCACAAGCAACGAGCAAGCAAGAACCTATGTTGAGACTACTCAGCTCCGTCCTAAAATAAAGACACATCTATGATTCAAATTTTGT
This sequence comes from Miscanthus lutarioriparius, assembly GCA_904845875.1. Classification (NCBI taxonomy): domain Eukaryota; kingdom Viridiplantae; phylum Streptophyta; class Magnoliopsida; order Poales; family Poaceae; genus Miscanthus; species Miscanthus lutarioriparius. Next base: position 142,105,029 of record CAJGYO010000001.1, on the reverse strand, counting down.
CCAGATAAAAATGTACATATAGACTATCAAATTAGTATAATAGTACTGATTCAAATTTTGTCCAAATAAAAATGTACACCAGCGTGTTCAGCAACAGGTTCACCAGCGTGGGGACCAAGGAAATATAAAACAACTTATCAAATAAAAAATAAGAGAGAAAAAAACGACATAGGACGCGCGTATGTGCCCTGAAAGTTTCTCACGAAGATCTCTTTCAGGTCTACCCAACTTTGGATTCTGTTGGACAGAAGGTGTTCCAACCACGTTCGTGTCGAATCGGCCAGGAATAATGGAAGGCTGCGGATAATAAAATCGTCATTATCCGCTCCACCGGCTTGGCAAGCAATCCGATAATCCTCGAGCCACAGTCCGGGGTTCGTTTCCCCGGAGTATTTAGGGATGTTGGTCGGCGGTTGGTACCGCGGTGGAAAGGCGGCGTTGAGCATGTGTCGGCCAAAGGCCCGAGGTCTCGGCAAGTCGAGGCTCGGGCTTCGGTCCTCGCCGTTGTTGTAGCGTCCGCCACGACGAGGGTGGTAGCCGCGGTGGCCCCCTCCCTCGCGTCGCCGCGGGCACGCCTGTGGGCATCGAGGTGTCGCAAGGCCACGATTCTTGCATCGAGATGCTCGTGCACTAGGGATCATGCGGCGCGCGCCGCGCCGCCGCTGCGCTGGTGGACTAACACGCCCATGTTGGGTCGCTTAAGGCGCTGTATATGGGTCGGCATCGAGCTTCGTGTCGTTGGGATGGCGAAGCTCTCAACTGTTACCGCCGCCGACGCCGAGTAGCGTGCGGATCTCACGATGGGCCCGACGATCCTCGGGCGTCGTGGGCCCCGGAAGCCCCCGGAGCAAGGCCGCCGCAGCAGCGATGTTCTGGCTCGCCCGGGTTTAAGTGTGGGAGGGCTTCATCGTCCTCGATGATCCTTCGATTCACGTCGCAGGCCACGGCGCGCGCACGCCCGTCGTCTCCGTGGCGCTCGATCTCTTGCTCGAGCTCCGCGCGTTCCTGCTCGAGCTAGAGTCATGCTTCCTTGAGCTCTTGGTGCCGGGCCTTCAGCCGCTCCACCCGTAGACGAGGTGGGCCCCCTGCATCCCTCTTGATTTCGTCGTCGAGGTTGTTCGTTGGGGTAGCCTCTCCCTCATGGATGCTTTCGATGTGTCCCTCGAGGGTACCTGCCAGGAAACATTCATAAGAAGGGTGATGGCTCCCCCCGTTGGAGTCAGAATGGGAGGGCGACCCCGATTCTCCCGCGAGGAGGTCGTGGAAAGATTCAGTGACATATTTGGTCACCCCCACGAACTCGTCGTTCGTGGGGGGATGGAGGCGTGCGTTGCGCCACAGGGTGGCCAACGGTCTCTGCGGTGTTGCGGAGACTGGACGGGAGCACTGTCGGGGCGCTCCGAATGAGGTATTCCGGGGAGAGCGACTCTCCTTCGGCAAGCTGCGTCATGACGTTGGTGAACGAGAAGGTGAGGTGACGCAAGTCCTCCCGGGAAGGTCAGGGTCCTAGGAAGGCGCCGAGCTGGCGCTCTAGCCTCTCGTAATCGAATCGGCCGAGGAGCTGGTCGCTCCCGGAGGTGCGGGCCTCCGGTGCGTGCAATCGCAGCTCCTCAAGCGCCTTGATGATTGCGTTGAGGCCAGTGAAGTGGAGAGGTTGGATGGCGGCGGGAGCCTGCACCAACCCTTCCTCCGCCGTGGACGATGAAGTCTAGGTTTTGAAGCGCACGCAGCACGCCTGGGACCCGGTAACGTGAGTGAATAGCCATCCGAGGCCTGGTATGGATGTCGAGACGCACAAAAGGCCCCTACCTGGTGGACGAACTGTCGTTGTTTCGAGTTACCACCAACGAGTAAATTTCTAATATTGCGCGTCTGGCTCGGATGGTGTGCTTAGAGGACATAAGGTTTATACTGGATCGGGCAGAAAGTCCCTACGTCCAGTTCGTCGCTGCTGCTCGTGTTACTAGCACTGAAAGTTTGTAGTAGAGGGGTACAAACGGGTGAGAGAGGGAAAGGATCCCAAGTCTCTTGTGAAAGGAGTGAACGGATGCTGAGAGCTCGATTGCTGCTCAGCCGAGTGCTCGTGTCGTGCTTCTCATGTCGATCTCAATTGATCGGTTTTAATCGGATCCCCCCTTCATAGGACGCCATGCTTTCCCTTTTATAGGCCAAGGGAAAGCACAGGTTACAGTGGAGGAAAAGAGAAGAATGAGAGAGAAGTCCTTCATGATCGTCGAGTCCTTCTCATCCTTCATGCGAGAGTCCCGCTGACCACCTCAGATCAATAGGAACAGCTCCATGTCACGACCACTGTTCATTCATTGGCGCCATGCGCAGCGTCGTCTGCCGATCATGGCATTCCATTCATCACTGGCGGACATCGTGGTGAGCCGACGCTACGCCGGCGGCGTTTATGCGGGCGTTAAGCGTAACAACCCCGACACCCCATGGTGTTCTTGATGTGAATCATCGTATGGCCCATCATGGCCACGGGTTACATCGGGCGTGCGATCTCTTCCTTGGTGTCGAGTTTTGACCTAGGCCCATACGCTTGGACCTCAAGTGGTTGGCGGTGGTATGGGTCCCCGTTAGGCGAGACGGAGCCTTGAGGGCCTCGTGGGTCAAGGCGGTGAAGCCCATGGCCTTGGGGTTGGGCGAGGCGGAACCCACCCCCAGAGGTCGGGCAAGGCAGGGCACAAACCCAAGGGTCGGGCAATGCAGAGTCTAGGGTCCTCGGGTCGGGCGAGGCGGAGCACAAACCCAAGGATCGAGGAGGCGGAGCCCATGGTCTCGAGGTCGGGCGAGGTGAGCACAAACCCAAGGGTCGGGTGGCAGAGCACAGGGGCCTTGGGGTCGAGGCGAGGCAAAGCCCATGACCTCGAGGTCGGGTGAGGTGAGCCGGCCCAGTGAGGTTGGGCGAGTCGAAGCTTTCGTGCCTAGTGTCGATTGGAGTCGTAGTCATGCTCTTGACCGCTTGGATGAATCAATGTTGATGGTCATTAGCTCCTTCTCTTTGGGTACCCTAGTATTGGTCCTCGACACTTGGTGATCTTGGAGTACGGAAATTCATCGCTTGCTCTAGATTGATATAAGACCGAACCCACGAGGAGTCGACATTTTGCTAAGCGATGCGTGACCCGATCGATGGATGCGATCATATCATCATTGTTGATGGATCTCCTAACCCAGCAGTGGGGCGTCGGGATCGGAGATGTCATTGCAAGTGTTAGCGTGATCAGCGTAGGGTGATCCTGCACCGCTTCCACGATCTCTCCGTTGCCGTCGAGGCCGATGATCCAAGTCATGGATCCGACCGTGAAAATCTAGCCCGGCTCAAGAAAGGCCATGGAGCTTAGGAAAGTGACCATCTGGTTGGCCTTAGAATCAAGACACACACCCCTACCTAGCGTGTCACTATTGACGAAATTGGTCGGTGAGCCTCTCATCGAGGGGTATACCCACGGTAGTAGATGATCGATGGAGGTGCGCGTAATAGGAATCGGATAGTGACACAAGACGCAGAGACAACGATTTAGATAGGTTTGGGCCGTCTGATCGACGTAATACCCTACGTCCTGTGTCTTTGTTGGATTGTATTGAAGATGAGATGATTTCGAGGGGGGTCCCTGCCCACCTTATATATTCTGGGGGGGCAGGGTTACAAGTCAGTTAGATCTAGATCTATTTTGGGTATATGGTAAGTATTTACAAGGAGTACGATATCTATCATATCTGAACAAATCCTTCTCTATCTTCAAGATTCCTTCCTAAAACCGTGTGATGCATGCCGATCAGTTTCTTGCATCACACGCATTCTTCTTATGGGCTATACCACCCCTGGTGCTGCGGCCCATGTTCATTGTCGTGGGTATCTGGGGTTATACCCCCCACAAGCAAGCCCTAGCTGCGTGAGCTAATGCTGACCGGACGCGACACCTATGCATCCGGTACAGCGTCCGGTCATCATCCAAGTCTCCATTCACCTCAAATTCTACCAACTTTGTGAACGGCATCGACTTCAACTGATCTATGGGCTGTCCTTGAGCTACCTAGTGCTAAGTTTGATAAGTCTGCACCACACCTAAACCATTAGATTCACCTGGGTCAAGCTAATTGTCGGATATCTATACCCGAGTATCCGAGCCAACGGATTAATGAGCCTCATGTTGGCTCATCCAATGATTAAAGACGCAACTATGGCCTCGTCCGACCCCCAGGGGCTAGGCCATGCCTCGTCTGACCCCAGGGGCCGGGCCACGCCTCGTCTGACTCCGAGGACGATGTTTCCGCCTCGTTCGACCCCAAGGCGTGGGCTCCTACTCCGAGGATGAGGTTTCGCTTGGGTCATCGACCCCAAGGCGTGGTTTTGACTCCTCCGACCCAGGTGCGGGCTCACTCGTCTCGGCCCCATGGGGAGGGCTCCACGTCGTCCAGACCCCAAAGGGTAGGATTCCATCTCGCCTGGCCCCTAGGGCGAGATTTTACCGCCCATTCCCTGGGGTCGGATTTGCTACGGACAAAAGCAAGTGGCCTAGGGTGTAACTCGAACCATTTCAACCACTATTAAGATGGAGGCGGGACGCCCAAGAGCATATCTCAAAGCGCTGATGCGACTGGCGGTCGTATCTAAGGATGGCAACGGGGTGGGTTCGGATCGGGTGGAGTCTCTGGGCACCCAAAACCAAAACCCGAATTGAAAACCCGAATCTGCCCCGAACACCAATTCGGGCAGAAATCCATCCCCGAAATCGAAACCCACGGATCCCCGAAACCCAACGGACTATCAAAAACCCAAAACATTGAGCCGAGAATCCGTGTTACATGAAAGCGACTCACAGTGGTATGGGACCGAGGTGGCCACCGTGGACGGGTCGGCGAGCGGGAAGGCGTCGGCGCCATAGTGGCGGAGGAGGTCGGCGTTGAAGCGTGGGGGCAGGCCACGGATGTGGATCCGCCGGCTTGCGCAGAGGTCCGGCCTATCGGCGTCGGCGGCGCAGGGCACGGCCGCGACGCTGAGAAGGGGGAGGAAGAGTGGATGTGCCGCCACACTGCCCCGCGCGATGAGCCGTTGCAGGGGGAGCGCCGCTCGCCACTGCTCGCGCTGTCGCTGGCCGGGCTTTAAGGCGCCATGCGTGGCCCATGCCACCGCATGTGGGCCTGCGTCTGGGGCCTAGGGGCACCTCGTGGCCCGCGTTGCCGCCTGCAGGTCTGCGGCTAGGGGCTGGGGGTGCCACACCACCGCCTGCTGGAAGCGTGGGGTGGCACCTGCGCCGGTCCTTGCTCCTCCGCTTGCTTTGGTGGTGGGTGGTGGTGGCGGCAAGCTACCCTCCGCTTGCTGTGATTGGGCATCGGGCGAGGTCACGAACGCGTGGGCTTCGAGGACTAGCCGCAAGCGCCGGCTGTGGACCGAGAGAGAGAGAGCAGAGAGGTGCGTGGTTGGGTGCGGCGCGTGACTTTGGGTGGGTGTGGGAGAGGGTGAGGATATTATATACCTAAGGTTGCTAGTTGGGCTACTAGTGGGCCAAATCTTTGAGGGCCCGATGGAGCTCGTGGGTGGAATTAAAGATCCACACCAAAATCCGCAGATTTTGGGTATACAAACCCGAAAAAACCGTGGCAAAAATCAGGCCCCGAAACCAAAACCCGCGAACCCAAAACCCATGGATATCTGCCCCGAACCCGATCCACTGCCATCCTTAGTCGTATCGGGTCATGCTGGGAGACTCACGTCGTCCATCGCATCAACATGTTAAGACTGTGGTGGCCAACTCTGCTCGACCACCGTCCGATGTCAGTCAACCGGCGTTAGTTGACTGGCACTGTACCGCTAGCCCCCGTATGGCCTCTGCCAGGGGACCCTTTGACCATTCCATCCGCTCGGATGGGATAGAAGACAAGAACGACGCACGACACTCGCACGTATGCTGTAGTGGCCAACAGGACCCCAGTGCGATGCCGCTGCCACCACGAGCCTTATTTCTCTTTCTTTTTTCCCTCTTCCCCTTGGGATATAACCCCTGCTTTCCCTTGGCCTATAAAAAGGAAAAGGGGCATCCCACTAAGGGGCATCGGTTCATCACACCATAAGAGATCAATCGACCAATAGATCGAACAGTAGAAGCATCGAGCAATCGAACCACAGAGACTTGGGAGCACCTCCCTCTCTCGCCAGTTTGTAACCCCCTACTACAAACTCAGTGCTGGTAACATGAGCAACCCAAAACTGGACGTGGGGACATTCGGCCTGAACCAGTATAATCCTTGTGTCCTCTTAGCACACCATCCGAGCCAGAGGCGCAATATACAAATTTACTCGTTGGTGTTTACTTGAAACATCGATAGTTGGCGCGCCAGGTAGGGTCCTTTTGCGTGTCTCGACATCAATATGAGGTCTCGAATGGCAAGTCACGACATCAGCTAGGTCCCGGGCGCACATGTGCGCTTCGAGGACCTAGACTTCATCGTCACGGCGGAGGGAGAGATGGCACGGGCACTCGTCGTCGTTCAACCCCTCCACTCCACCGGCCTCGACACGATCACCAAGGCACTTGAGGAGCTACGGCTGCATGCACTGGAGGCCTGCGCCCTCGGGAACGGCCAGCTCCTCGACTTCGACTATGGGAGGTTGGGACTTAAGCTCGGCGTCTTCCTGGGACCCCAACCGTCCCAGGAGAACCTACGCCACCTTACTTTCTTGTTCACCAACGTCATGGCGTAGCTTACCGGGGGAGAGCTGCTCTCCCCGGAATACCTCATCCGGAGCGCCCCGATAGTGCTCTCGTTCGGTCTCCGCAACGCCGTAGAGACCGTTATTACACCTTGTGGCGCAACGAATGATTCCATCCCCGTGAACAATGAGTTCGTGGGGCTGATCAAACACGTCATGGAGTCTTTCCATGACCTCATCAGAGGAGCCAAAGTCGCCCTCTGCTTTTGACTCTAGCAGGTGAGCCATCACCCCTCTCGTAAATGCTTCATGACAGGTACCCCTAAGGGACACATCGAAAGCATCCACGAGGAGGAGGCTACCATGTAAGCTAAGCGACCTCGACGATGAGGTCGAAGGAGATACCGGAGCCCCACCACGCCTATGGGTGGAGCGGTGAAGGCCCGGCACCTAGAGCTTGAGGAAGCGACGACTCAGCCGAAAGAGGAATCGCAAAGCTCGATCGCGAGATCGAGCGCCATGGAGATTTGGGGGGGGCACGCCCATGGCCCGTGACATGAACTAGAGGATTGTAGAGGACAATCAAGCGCCCCAAGACTTCGCTTCGGGCAAGCTGTAACATCGTCATTGTGGCAGCCTTTGCTTAGGGGCTTCCGGTACCACGACGCCCGAGGATCGATGGGCCCACCATGAGATTCGTGACGACCGTTCGAAGGCAGGGCAAGACAAGAAGTGCAGAGAGCTCATTGCTCCACAATCGAGCTCAACGCCAGCCGGCAGACGTCGTTAGTGCGACCCGATAAGGACGATTGGCCCACCAAGCGCCTCACGGCAACAGCCACGCATCATGGTTCCGGTGCACGCGCCGCCTACCACAACCGTGACATGCGGGGAGGGGCCACCACGATTACCACCCTCGATGGGGTGGACGCTATGACCGTGAGGAGGATCGGAGTCATAGCCCCGAACCAACGGGGCCCTAGCTTTCGGGTTGGCATATCCTCAAGGCGGTGCTCCCGCCCCGATACCGCACGCTGACTAACATCCCAAAATACTCAAGGGAAATGAACCCTGGCTTGTGGCTCGAGGACTACCGACTCGCCTGCCTAGCCGGCGGCGTGGTCAGTGACGACTTCGTCATCCGCAGTCTCCCCCTGTTCCTGGCCGACTCGACGCGAACATGGCTGGAGCACCTTCCACCCAACTGCGTTTAGAGTCGGGCGGACCTGAAACAAATCTTCATGGGGAACTTCCAGGACACTTACACGCGCCCTGGGAACCCCTAGGACTTTAAGAACTGCCGATAGAAGTTGGGAGAGACTCTCCATGAGTACATCCGACGCTTCTCCCGATAGTGCAACGAGCTCCCCAGTGTCGCCGACGCTGACATCATCGGAGCCTTCCTATAAGGGACCACCTGCGAGTCCCTTGTCCATAAGTTGGGACGTAAGGGCCCACGGACAACCAAGGAACTCCTCGACATCGCGACCAACCATGCTTCCGACGAGGAGGCGGTTGGAGCAATTTTCGATCGCTCTAGAGACAAGGCAAAGCAGAACGAGGACGCCGACGAAGGCCCCTCCGACCGCTCGAATAAGAAGAAGAACCGAAAAGCAATGAGGGGGGGCTCGCTGCGTGGCTCGTCCGCCGAAATAAAAGCTGGCCGATCGTCGGCCGAGGGCACCCCGATCACCGACAAAAAGCTGCTCGAGGGGCCATGCCCAAACCATGCCTTCCCCGTCAAACACATGTATAAGGATTGATCCCTCATCAAGCGTTTCTTCACCAGTGGCTCCAAGAAATGGGAGCAGAAAAAGAAGCCCGAGGCGTGTTCGACGACGCCAAGAGGACGACGACTTTCCATCGCCGGATGGCTGTCTCATGATCTTCGGTGGGCCAGACGCATATGGCTCCAAGCGCTGAGAGAAGCTCGCACGTCGAGAGGTCTACGAAGCCGAGCCCACCACGCCCACTTTCCTCAAATGGTCAGGGTCTCCCATAACCTTCGACCGATCCGACCACTCGGATAGCATCACACACCTAGGCTGGTACTCGCTCATGGTTGACCCTATCATCGGCACAAAGCGGCTCACCAAGGTACTGATGGATGGAGGAAGTGGCCTCAAAATCATGTACGCCGAGATGCTCGACGCTACGGGCATTGACCGAGCGCGCATCCGATCGACCGGAGCGCCTTTCCACGGCATCGTGCCTGGAAAGCAGGACATGCCACTTGGGCAGATCGATCTATCTATTACCTTCGGGGGTCCATCCAACTATGAGACCCTCACCTTCAAAGTGGTTGGGTTCTACGGAACCTACCACGCCATCCTAGGGACGCACCATGCTACGCACAAGTTCGTGGTCGCCCCAACCACACCCACCTCAAGCTCAAGATGCCAGGCCCGCGTGGGGTCATCACCATCGGTGCTTCTTTCTAGAGGGCCTACGAGTGCGAGGTCGAGAGTTGTGAGCTCGCTTCGGCAACCCTCACTTCCGACGAGCTCGCAGCCATCAGGAAGGACATCGCTGAAGGAGCGCCCGACGTGAAGCGGGTGACCGGATCCTTTGAGCCAGCGGAGAATGTCAAGGAGGTCCTTGTCGACCCCGACAACTCCGCCGATAAGATGGTGCGCATCGGCACCGCCCTCTCCCCCAAGTAGGAAGGCATGCTCATCGACTTCCTCTGCGCCAATCGAGACATCTTTGCGTGGAAACCCTCGAACATGTCAGGAATTCTGAGGGAAGTCACCAAGCATGCCTTGAAGATCAGGCTGGGTTCTAGGCCGGTCAAACAACGCCTATGCCGCTTCAACGAGAAGCGGAGGCTCATCGGGCGAAGAAAATCGCTAAGCTCTGGCGCACGGTTTCATCAAGGAAGAATACCACCCAGTGGTTGTCCAATCCCGCTCGTAGAAAAGAAAAGTGGGAAATGGAGAATGTGTGTTGACTACACGAGCATCAATAAGGCGTGCCGAAGGATTCGCTTCCTTTGCCACGCATAGATCGTGTAGTTGACTCGACCTCGGGTTCAAACCCTATGCTTCCTTGATGCGCATCGGTACCATCGGATCACGATGAAAGAGTCCGACCACTCGCGACCTCTTTCATCACCCCTATTCGGATCGCAGCTACGTTACGATGCTGTTCGAACTCAAGAACGCCAGGGCTATGTACCAGCGTTGCATGACCAAATGCTTTGGAGACCTCATTGGGCGGACCATTGAGGCTTACGTGGACGACATCGTAGTCAAGTCCAAGGCACCAACCAGCTCATAGCCAACCTAGAGCAGACCTTCGGGAAGCTCCGGAGAACGACATCAAGCTCAACCTCGAGAAATGCGCCTTTGGGGTCCCAAGGGGCATGCCGCCGGATTCATCGTTTTCGAGCGTGGCATCGAAGCTAACCCAGTAAAAATCTCAGCCATCACGAAGATGGGCCCGATTCCGAACCTGAAGGGAGTTCAGAAGATTACCGGGTGCCTCGCAGTGCTTGGTCGCTTCATTTTGTGCCTCGGTGAACGGCGGCTCCCCCTTTACTAGATCCTGAAGAAAACTGACCAATTCATGTGGACGCCTGAGGCACAGGAGGCGCTGACAAGCTCAAAGTGCTCCCGACAAAGGCCCCGATTCTGTCCCCGCTGACCGAGGGAGAGCCGCTCCTACTCTACATCGTAGCTACGACTTAGGTGGTCATACGCCGCCTTGGTTGTAGAACGGGGAGAAGAGGGACACGCCCTCAAGGTACAGAGCATCGTGTACTTCGTTAGCAAAGTCTTGTCCAACTCCAAGACATGCTACCCCCAGATCTAGAAGCTCCTATACGCCATCCTGATCACCAAGAGGAAGCTGCGCCACAACTTCGCCTCGCACCAGGTGACCAACGTGTCATCCTTCCCTCGCCGAGGTTATCCGTAACATGGAGGCCACGGGAGAATCGCGAAATGGGCGCGCCGAAATGTTGGATCGGGGCATCACGTCACGCCTCAAACATCCATCAAGTCTCGTGCATCGGCCGACTTTGTCACCGAATGGACCGAGATCAAGATGCCACCGGTTGTCGTCGATCAGGAGTACTGGACGATGTACTTCGATCGTGGGTCGGCGTTACAACCGTCGGCGTCGGCCTAATGGTACCTCCTCCCGTCATAGGCGCCCATTAGGGAGCGAACCTCCGATGGCGAGAAGCGGGTGGCGTACTCGGGCTCCAAAGTCCGAGCCATCACCACGTCCGCAGAGGATGCCTCGGTAGCGCCTCCTCTCATCTGCCCCACCTCGGGCACGGGCGTCGATTGCACGAGCGCCGCCTCCGGCACAATCGGTGCCTCCGCCTCCCCCGCTTCCTCAGGTAGCCCCGTGTCCACCTCTGCGCCATCACGGCGCGTTCTCAAAGACCACGCCGGCCGGTTTCTGGCGGATTGGCCGACGCGCCCGTAATCTTCACAAGGCGTCAACTCCAGGCGGTTGCTGGGGATGGTCCTACGGAAAATACCAACGTCACACGATGAAATCCAAGAACGCAATGAAAGGGTGAAGAAGTCGTTAACTCACCTCGACGCCATTATCCGAGAACGCTTTGGGGGCTGGTCGCTCGACTCTGACTCCGCCACGTTGGCAATTGGCCGCTTCGATCCCCCTGTAAGGAAAATGGACCCTTGGCCCATTTACTTTGAATTTTGGTGTTTGATGACCAACACAACTAAATTGGACTAATGAATTTGTAAGTGATTGTTTTGTAGTTCAATAGGATGTAAGACGTGACTTGGACGAAGACGACGTGATGATTCGATGATCAACACCATAAGCAAGACCTTAGAAGCACAAGAGAAGACCCAAGATATCAAGCAAAGTCCAAGCACGAAGATAGGAACCAAGCCGTACGCAAGATCGTGAAGAAACGAGCTCACAGAGGTGACCGGACACTGGACAGAACGCTAGAGGAAAGCAACCGGATGCTCTGATCAAGTGGCTCGGCAACAGGCATCAGCAGCAGCGACCGGACGCTGGCGGCAAATCGACCGGACGCAGGACAGCAGAGTTCGGTCTAGTATAGAGAGGTTCCAGAGCGGCAAAACTTCGACCGGACGCGTCCGGTGGTAGGTGACCGGACGCTGGCAGCGTCCAATCAGTTGATCACGGCTCCAACGGTCGGGACGATCGGACGCATCCGGTCAGGACGACTTCAGCGCCCGGTCAGTAGCAGAAAAGCGAGACTTCATCTCTAATGGCTACTTTCTCAGTGGGGCTTATAAATACAACCCCCAACCGGCCATCTGAGGGGCGTGGAGCTAAGAAAATATATCAAGGGTGTTGATACACCATTTTAGTGATCTCCACTTGTATAGTGCTTAGTGTTTCATTAGGTGATTAGCGTAGGTGCTTTGCGAAGTGCTTAGGTTGATTAGACCACCGCTTATGCACTTGCTCTAGGTTTAGGCCTAGTGTTTAGTGAGGTTTGCATACCTCTTACCACTCGGTGCTTGTGTGCACCATTGTTGTATATCGGAGGGGCTTGTAGTCTTGCAAGATCACACAAACCACGTTTGTGGTGTGGCCGCCACCGTGTATCGGAGGGAACAAGGCCCGTGGTGTTTCGGCCAAAAGCTTGATAGTGAAGATGGTGGGGAGCATCCGGGAGAGGCTTGTCGGAAGGCACGTCGGAGACCCACTTGCGCGTGGGGATGGCCCGAGGCTATCCACGGAGTTACCGCACCGGGAGCTTGGCCCTTGCGAGGGATTCCTTGCGAGGGGCTCCAACGAGGACTAGGGGGAAGCTTGCGCGCTTCTCGATACCTCGGTAAAAATACCAGAGTCGTCGACGGGAGTTTGCATATCTCTATCTTGCTCTTTATCTTCCGCATTTACATTGATTACATTACTCCTTTTGCGGTAGAGATAGCAACACACTAGCAAAATCGTAGTTGCACATTTAGATAGTTTATCTTTTGCATAGGTTTTGCTAAGGTTAGAAAAAGAGGCCATAGTTTAGAGTTAGAATTTTAAGTTGCCTAATTCACCCCCCCTCTTAGGCGTCACGGCCCCCTTCACCCCCAGTGGGGTCGGTCGGAGCGGGGCGGACATGCTCCTCCAACCTCAGGGGCGCGTCCTCCCCCGTCAATCTTGGAGGCGCAACCTCTTCGGTTTGCGCCGAGGCGTGCTGCGGAATCGGGGTTAGGTTGGCCTACCCCGGTCGGCCTGCTCATCCTCGTGTGCAAGCGCGCCCCATGGGATGTTGGGGTCAGACTCCTCCTCCTCTTCCTCCTCTTCCTCATCCTCGTTGTCATCGCTCTCCTCCGAGCCTTTCCGGTGCTTTCCACGCTGTAGCATCGCTCGCTCCTTTCTCGCCTTTCTTCGCTCCTTCTTCGCCTTCGCCGCCTCAGCCACGGTGCGGTTCGCTGCCCTCCTGGCCGTGTCCTCTGGCAGCGGTGGGTCGGACTCATGGGCGAAGAGGCCGGGCTACAAATCCCGGCGCTTAGAATCTGAGAACAGAGGAGGTTCGGCCAAGGAAAGAAACTCAAAGAAGGCTTACCAGTTCGACGAAACCCACGTCCTACCGCATCGTGGGATGCCCTGGGACCGAGTGCACCAGGGTGAGATCCACCGACAGATCCACCAGGCACTCCATCGCCTCCTTGATGCGTTGTGCCATTTCGCCGATCCTGAGGGCCTCACCGGTGAACATCACCATCCCTTCGGGCGCAGAATCCAGCGTCATCTTGTACATCAGAAGGGCACGTGCCATCAGCGGCGCCAACCTCCTGACATGGTATGCTCCAACGATGCCGGTCCCACGAAGACCGCGACCCTTCAAAGTCGCGATGGCTTTGAGAAGGTCGTCGAGCCTCTTCTGCTCCTTCGTGATGGCCCATACCTCCATGCGTCCGGCGCCTCCTCAATCTGGCGGTCGAAGAAGATTGACAGGGGGCGGCATCGTCATTCCTTAGGTAGAACCAGAGCTTATACCACCCCTTGTTGGATTTTGACAATGGGATGGACGTGTACTCCGATGACCGGCTGCCTCAAAGATGGATGCTCGCACATCCCATCGGCACCGCTAGGTCTGGCTTCTTCCTCTCCTTCTTCTTCTGTAGCTCAACGGTGAAGAAATACTTCCACAACTCAAAGTAGGGCTCAATCCCCAAATACCCCTCGCACAGCGTGACAAAGGCCGAGATGTGTTGAATCCTGTTGGGATTCAGATGCTGCAGCTTAAGCCTGTAGTAGTGCAGCAGCCCTCGAAAGAATCGGTGGGGAGGAGTCACGAGCCCACGCTCGTGGAAGGGGACAAAGGAGACGACGTAGCCATTGGGTGGCGATGGCTCATCCTCGCCACTAGGTACGATCCACTCCATCGCCGCGGTCCTTGCACGGAGAAGGCCCTTCTTAACTAGTCCCTCCATGCACACGTGGAGAATGTCGGAGCGAGGCCACGGCTCCATCGAGGAATGGGGATGGCGATGTAGAGTTGGAGAGCGAGAGGTTCGCTGGCGGCGGAGCAAAAATAGGGGAACGAAGGCCGGAACTCAAGAGCGAAAGGCAGAAAGACTAGAGGGGCAAGGATGCGGCTGCGCGTACAGAGGCTGGGGAGAGACGGTTCCGTTTATAAGGTAAGGGCGGAACGGGCAAGGGGCGAACCATTTGCCTAAATTAACGCGCCCCACGCCTCTCCAGATCCATTTCCTTCAAGGATCGTGCCCTCATTGTTCCACGCTGCATCAGTTGCATCGCTACCTCGAGAGACGAGCGCATGCCTATCCAAATCTTCCCCGCGAAGGATCCGCTAGGTGATGGTTCGACTTCAAAGGCTACGGGCCGCCGTAGGTAAGTGGGATATGGAGTTGAAAACGCTCCCACGGCCCATTTAACGCCCAGGAGTTCGAGGCTGGCCCACCAGTGGGTTCACGGCCGCTCTAGGGCACCTTAGAGTGAGGAGAGGTTAAGGACGGGCCCGCTAGTGGCCAATACCTGAGGCACGCGAAGCGCCATGGGCGCCCTGACCCTCGTTTTGAGTCTTGGATGATGCAAGGTCCATGATTTTTCCTCGAAGAAAGGCATCGAGCCCTCGGACCGGTCGAACGGATCCGAGAACTATATGGACCGACCACTAAGAATCTAGAGTCAGTCATCAGCTGATCTCGAACCGGGCCCCTATGAAGGGGATGCCGGGGCTCTAGTCGAACAAGCCCGTTAACAACTCACCGAGCGTCGTGCTCTGTCGAGCAAGGAAAGCACATCACGGCTCAGCCCCTCCGTTCTAGCGAATGGACGCATGAGGGACGACGATCACAAGATGAATCGACCCCCCGACCGGACCTCTGCTATGCACGGGGGCTCGGCATCACAAAGAGACTGAACACGCGGTCGTAGACAGACGACGAGTCACCTCCGGTTGCAGAAACCGCGGACAGACTACAAAGCCACAATAACGAACAGTACTCCCATGCGCCCTCAAGCGACGGATCGCAAAAAGCCTTTGCAGGAGTGTCTCACTCATCCAAAGGTTCAAGGGCTACTGTCGGATATCTATACCCGGGTATCCAAGCCAAAGGATTAATGAGCGTCGTGTTGACTCATCCGATGATTAAAGACGCAACTACGGCCTTGTCCGACCCCCAGGGGCCGAGCCACGCCCCGTTCGACTCTGAGGACGAGGTTTCGCCTCGTTCGACCCTAGGAGCTGGGCCACACCTTGTTTGACTCTGAGGACGAGGTTTCTGCCTCGTCCGACCCCAAGGCATGGGCTCCTACTCCGAGGATGAGGTTTCTGCCTCATCCGACCCCAAGGCGTGGGTTCCGACTCCTTCGACCCCAGGGCGCGGGCTATGACTCGCCCGGCCCCACGGGGAGGGCTCCATGTCGTCCGACCCCTGAGGGTAGGATTCTGTCTCGCACGGCCCCCAGGGCGAGATTTCCGCCTCGCCCGTTCCCTAGGGGTCGAATCTGCTACCGGACAAAAGCAATGGCCCTAGGGTGGGACCCGAACCGTTTCAACCACTACGGCATGGAGGCGCATGCCCGAGAGCATGTCTTAGGCACGTCCTGATGCAACCGACGGTCGTATCGGGCCATGCTGGGAGACTCACGTCGCCCATCACGTCAACAGACCAGCATTGTGCGGCCAACTCCCTGCATGACCACCGTTCGACGTCAGTCAACCAGCGTCAGTTGACTGGCATTGTACCGCTAGCCCCCCGTATGGCCTCTGTCAGGGGACCCTTTGACCATTCCTTCCGCTCGGATGGGATGGAAGACAAGAATGGCGACGACGACGCCGCAGACGATATCCGCAATGCCAATAGGACCTGCGGCATACGCCATCGCCACCACAATCTATAGGGTCGAGGGACCCACGTGAAGAGGAGGATGGCACACCCGGGAGCCTATTTCTTTCTTTTTCCCTCTTCCCTTGTGAGTAAACCCCGCTTTCCCTTAGCCTATAAAGGGAAAGTGGTGTCCCACTAAGGGCATCGGTTCACCACACCACAAGAGATCAATCAATCGATAGATCGAATAGTAGAAGCATCGAGCAATTGAACCACGAGACTTGGGAGCACCTCCTCTCTCGCCAGCTTTGTAACCCCCTACTACAAACTCAAGTCTTTGGTAACACGAGCAACCCGAAACTAGACGTAAGGACATTCATCCCGAACCAAGATAATCATTGTGTCCTCTTAGCACACCATCCGAGCCGCAGAGGCTAATATACAAATTTACTCATTGGTGTTTACTCAAAACACCGACACTACTAGTTCATACCCCCTTAATAGTAACGGCCAAAGGAAAAACAAAGTCCTAAACTACTCTAAGTGTCTCTCCAACGTCAAACGACACTTAGAACTAGTCCGTGCTTTTGAAAACCAAAATGATTTCCATCGACAAAGGCATGAAAACCATAATTGCCCAATCAATCACCATTACCATGACCTAACTCAAGTTACCTCTACAAAACACACATTAGTCACAAAGAATCTTGTGTCGTCATTAATCAAGAAACCAAACTAAGGGCCTAGATGCTTTCAGAGGACACTCCTTTAACTTCATGCTTTATGACCCAACATAAAAATGTTTCTTCAAAACACACATGTTAGTCACAAAAGCAAAGTTGGCATCATTAACCACATAATCCACTTGAGAGGTCGATCTAGAAGCTCACGACTACTTACGAAGAGGAGTTATATTGACAAAGGCTAATCTATCCAAGCGCGATGGCAAGGTAGTCTTGCTTTTTGTCCCAAAGATAAGATAGCTAGACACCTGTCCTTAGAACGCCACTTCGCTTGTTCGGTTGGTCAATTATTTAGGTGGCTACTTGACTAAGTGAATCTTACAGTGTTTCTTGCTTGTTTGGTGGTTTCGTGAGGAGGATTTAGTAAAGATTTAAAACCATTACTTCATGTAGGAAGGCTGCTACTTGTCGGCCATTTTGGCTTAGCAGAAATGGCATATATCATCTTTGAAAAGAAAAAAATATTTTTCTTGCGTAGGTTATCTATTCGGTTATTTACCGGCTATTTAGTTGGGCTATTTTGTAGAAAGAGGCTTATCAAAACTTGGTTGGTGGCCTTGAAACAGCTGGCACAGGAGGCCAAGGATATTTCTTCCATGCATATGGGTGACGATCTAGTCTACAAATTATTAATAGTTACTAGAATGTGTAGATCGGTCTCATTTTTATCTTGTGGCCACATGTGCTTCTTGTTAGGCAAAAGTCGGGAGTACCTTTTCAAGGTCTCATATCATGTCGATGTATTCTTCCCATAATTTTTATATGTCGTATTAGGTTTGTTCTAAGCCAAATATTTCTAACTTTGACCATCAATTTAAAAAGAAACATGTACTTTCACAACATGTGAACTATTTATCCTGAAAGTATTTTTCATAGTAAATCTAAAAACATAAATCTCATGTTATTAATCCGTATAATTTGTTAAAGAAATTGGTGGTCAAAAATAGAAATGTTTGACTTAGCACAAAACTAGAAAAAACAAAGGGAGTAATAAAGCTTCGAGGATTTAATTAAAAGCTTCCTTTATTTGAAAAATATTAAAGCAGGTGAACAACATATTATAGGACACATTTTATATATTATTACATATTGATTACCACAAACTTTTTGGAGAGCATGCGTCTCTGAAGTAATACAGTATGTATGTAGTAGTCATACAATAATTATAATAATAACCAGGGAGGAACACCACACCTAATTATCCATTATTTTTATTACTACTACTTGCATTGCGTCGTCTCCGATCCATCCTCCGTAGCCAGTACTTAGATGTCTTTTCAGGCCATAATTATCCACAAAATAAACTTTAGTCGCTATCCTATCGGAGTTTGGACACATACGTAGAGTATTAAATATAGACTAATTATGAAACTAAATACACTGATTGAGATTGTTTTGCGAGACGAACTTTTTAAGCCTAATTATTTCATGATTTAACAACGTGGTGCTACATTAAACATGTGCTAATGAATGATCAATTAGGCTTAATAAATTCGTCTCGTGGATTACCGACGAATTCTATAATTTATTTTTTTATTAGTATCTAAACATCTCATACGACACCTCCATGTAACACCTCGTAAGCTTTAGTCAGTAAATCTAAACACCCCTAGATGCCCGTCAACGCAGCTCCGCCACTGCAGGTGTGTGTGTGTATATATATATATATATATATATATATATATATATATATATATATATACACACACACACACACTGGTGGGCACAAGCACGAGCGGGATCTTCTTATTGATGGCGAGTCCTCGCGGCCTCTTCCTGCCTGCTCAAGTCCTCCGCTGCCACGCCCTCCGGGAGCACCCAGTCGAATGGCCAGCGTGAACTCCATAGTAGCAGCTGCCCTGGCTGCCATGGCGGCGAGCCCAGGGCAGATCCTCCGTCCAGCGCCGAGAAGGGCAGCAGCTCGAAATGCGCCGATCGAAGGCCGGGCAGCAGATCCTCGTCTTGGCACGCACGTCGTATCCGCAGATCTTGACGTGCCGCATGCTCTCCCTGGGAGCCAGATCGAAGCGTCACCGCCGCTGGGTGCAGCCGCGTC
Organism: Miscanthus lutarioriparius; assembly: GCA_904845875.1. Lineage (NCBI taxonomy): Eukaryota > Viridiplantae > Streptophyta > Magnoliopsida > Poales > Poaceae > Miscanthus > Miscanthus lutarioriparius. The sequence goes on along the minus strand of CAJGYO010000001.1, from coordinate 142,086,300 downwards.
TCCTTCAGCACCAGCTTGAGGTACCTGAGCTTGGGCAGGTCGTCCGGCTGCACCCTGTGTTTGTTGTTGCCCACCGCCGCCCTGACCTTCTTCAGCAGGTGCGGCTTTCGGATCAGTTGAGTTCCGCCATTGCCCAAACTATGGTGACCGAACTCGTGTCAACACCACCGATGCAAGTATCCGATCCTGAAATAAAGATTTGTGTATTATATTTATTTTATATATCTGCATAAAATATTTAAACAAGATATCGTTGACAAAAAAAATTGCCGAACTGCATAATGAACTCCACCGTCATGTTCCTATCCTATTGTCGAGACGATCGAAAAGCGTACATGCATGCCGTCCCTAACACACACACACACATATATATATATATATATATATATATATAACTAAAGGTTTTATAACTTTTTTCAAACCCTCTAGCCAACTCGAAAACATACCTCACCGGTATATAATTTGGGTCTTCGTTGGCCCCTAAATAAAGCCAGGGGGTGTTTAGTTCCCCCAATTCTAAACTTTGGCACTATGCAAAAAGAAGATTCCTCGTCACATCAAACTTACGGTACATGCATGGAGTACGAAATATTAACGAAATCAAAACTAATTGCACAGTTTTGTTGTACTTTGTGAGACGAACGTTTTGAGCCTAATTAGTCAACGATTGAACAATTATTATCAAATAAAAACAAAACACATTGTAGCTACAGTGTGTTTGTTGGCGCCGAATCAGCGCAACTAAACGAGACCCTAGAGAAGAGCAAGCCTGACATGGGACAGCGTAAGAGGCACTCAGCAGCCAGGGATGGTTTGCCCGTAGAACTGTAGAAGCACCGCCCCCTAATTGCATGCCATGGCAGCATGCAGAGTCAGATCAGGAGCGCTCAGAGTCAGAGGTTGCATGCTGCTGCTACAGGCAAATCATCCCTGGCTATCAAAGATGGCCTCTTACTTCCATGCGAGGCCTCTCTTCTGCCTGCCGCTCGTCGTGCTTCTTGTGCACTGCTGGTGCTCTCCATTGCATGCCTAGGCATGTATTTATACTGAGGAGCCATTGATCACGGCTCCCCTGGGCGGCAGGGCTGGAGCGACGACTTTGCCAAGGGCATCAGGAGAGGAAGGAATATTGGCCTTTGACAAGGAAAAAGCAGCAGATCATTGGGGTGGCTACTGGCTGGGCGAGAGATCTGTCTTGGCCGCCTTCTCCTTTCCTTTCCTTTGTAGAGAGCATCCAGGGAAGGGATTTGCATGCAGTTGTTCACACTGATTGACTCGTGCATGCACAACTGGCAAGCAGGCAGAGGCAGGGCAATATTTGCTCGTGCGTGGGCAGGGCAGCTGGGCAGGCATATCGAATATGCATGTGGAGAAGAACATAGCAGCATGGTCTTGTTGGCCGGCCTGTAGGAGATAAGGGTCATCGATCAGGTACTGAGCTGAGGCCTGAGGTGGAGTTGTCTGATCATATTCCTTCCAAGATAAGGCAGGCCGCTTTGACCGTTGCGTTGCGTCTGTACACTGCACTTCGTAGTACCCAGCAGAAAAGGATCGGATCGTACTGACTGGATCTATAATAAAGAGAAGAGCACTAGACGGAGCTAGCAACAACGCTTTGGAGCCTGGAGAGCCAAGGCCTGTACAAATTCTTCCACAAAGTCCACCCTACCCCCTGCAAAGATGGATTATGATAGCTTGGAGCGTGAGAACCAAGCAGTGGCGGAGCGTGACACAAAGCGAAGGAGGCTGGGGCCAAATTGCTCGATTTCTCTACAATTTACGCAACCAGCTGTGTAAAAGGCAAATCAAATGTTTATAAAATTGTAGCCAATTAGTATTAGAAGAAATAAACCCGCCATCCCAAGCTTCTCAAGTTCTGTACCAAATATCGGTAAAAAAGATATAATTTTTCCTGCAACTATGCGGTCACTTGCTGGTTTAGTTTTTTTAGGGAAGCAAAATCTTTATTGAGCTTCAGAAGAAGTACAACCGCCATTCGGCAGAGATATAAACCAAACATGTCTACCAAGTTCATCATAGACACTACTACTTAGCTAAGACATGTGCATCAAAATTTGATTGCCTCCTTCATGAACAAATTCAACAAAATTGAACTCGCGTAATCTAGCTCTAATTTCCTTAACTATATATCCATAAGAGCCCATGCTCCCTTCCCGGATACTCCTGATGACTCCTGTATTATCACACGATAGTCTAAAATCACGAAGGACCAGATCACTAGCAAACGCTAGGTCTTCTTTGCATGCAATTGCTTCCACCATGTCAGGTTCCAAACTTCCCCGCAGCATCTCTTGCAAGCGCAGCTGCTGCGACGACTCCCGAATTATTGGTCAGAGCAGTGTCGACGTTGATCTTCATGAAACTGATCGGTAGGGGATCCACCGAACCGGGCTTCCGTGTTCTTCAGGCCACGCCTCGCTTGAGGCTTCATGAGCTCGAGGTTTGCCACAAAATTAGAAACAAACTGGTGCGTGGAGAGCAGACTTTGATAGATATTTTCATGAATAGTTTTCCTCCTTGCATACCAAACTTGCTAGTTTAGTGCCTCAAAAGAATGAGGCATATAAACCAAATGCCATTTCTCCAAGAACGAAACCTTCGTTGTCCTTATTAGGTTGGCAATTATATCCACTATGGTTATCAGGCCCACTTTGGCAGGGTAGCCCATCCGGTCCGCACGCCAAGCGAGCGTCTCACACGCAGGCCGTCAAGCACGTCATAATTACTGTGTTCCTATTAATTCTGAGCATTTGGGCTGTGGAAATCGGTGGGCTTCCTTCCAAAGACGCTTTGATCGTTCCCGACCGCCCCAAACATCAACTTATTACTCCTAGGGCAGGGTTCCTTTTTTTTAAAAAACTCCTGGAGCAGGGACGTTTAAAAAAACTCCTGGGGCAGGGACGTTGTTGTAGAGTTCGGACACTTTTATTTGGAGGTGTGATGCACACCGGTCAATATGGAGCCCTTTGGCTGTTGCGATAATTATTATGACACCGTCGGGTATATATGTTGATAAATATTCAAAAGTGTGAGCTTAACGGTTCCTTTGGTTGTTGCTTATAGAATATGCTATTGTTAGGCTTATATAGGTTGGAACCCATAGAAATCCACCAGCATATTGGTGAGTTAGCTCCCAATTCCGATTCAATGAGCGTTCAATCATTTTGAAAGCAGCCAACACTCTCCACCGCGCTGCACGCGTCCGACCCGCTCCTGCCGTTCTTCTTTCTCATTTTTCTTTATTCTATCTGCATGCGCCCACTCCTGCTGCATGCGCCCACTCCTGTCCCTCCTCCTACATGTGCCCACTCAAGCGCTTCTTTCTTTGTTTTTCTGTTCAATTTTATTTAGTTTTTCTTTATGTGATTTTTAGTATGTTTTCATTTTTAATATTTTTATCCTTCTTTCATTTATTTTTTTTATTTTTTTTGCAGTGTTAGCAAGTTGTATAGAATAACTTATGTACACAAGTTGCATAGAATAACTTATGTATATATGTTGTGTTTGATAACTTTTGTACATAAGTTGTGTTTAATAATTTTTGTGTTTTCATGTTTTATTATAAGTTATAAGTTAATTGGCAAGTTGTATAGAATAACTTATGTACACATATTGTATGAATAACTTATGTACATAAGTTGTGTTTGATAACTTTTGTATATAAGTTGTGTTTCATAATTTTTGTTTTTCTAAGTTTTGGTATAAGTAATAAGTTAATTTGTTCCTTTGTGTGTAAACGACTTTGTGTTGGTAAGTTTTGGTATAAGTCATAAGTTAATTCGTTCCTTTATATTTAATAACTTTTCATAAATAAGTTGTATTTCATAACTCTTGTGTTTCTAAGTTTTTTGCATAAGTTATATGTTATAAGTTAGTACACATAAATTGCTACTAGAAAAAAAAATCTTTGAAATATATGCAAGTGAGATCTAGTTTTATTCATCTCGTCGCGTAGAACACACTAGTGCAGACGGGATTGAAATTAGATGCACCGTTCAGAAGTCATAACAATTTAAAATAAATATTTTCCTTTTTTTATAAGGTGACGTCACATCTAGAGAAGGAGATGAGGGAGGGGTGGGCGCATGCAAGAGAATGGGCACATGCCCTCGGCGGTGCGGCCATATGCTTTTTCCAAAAAAGGATTTTTTTGCTGTTCGAATATTGATCGCTAGTATGAGTGGAGTTAGCTCTCCAAGAAATGTATTGATATGGGCCGCACAGTAACATACCATTGCTATAAAATAACTCCAGCAATAGCCCTCAAAATATAACTCCTACTTTTTATTCGAGGGCTTTTCCTACATTTTATTTGAGGTCTTCTCCTACTTTTTAGGTCTCTATTTTGTAGGCTACACTCTAGTAGTAGCCCTCGAAACAGAGCCCACAAATTCATTGTTAGAGGGAATGACACATAGGACGACCCACCCGTCGTTCTCCTTCTCATCTTCTTCCCAATTGAGAACTTGGTCATGTTTCGGCAGCAAAAGAGGAGAGTCGCTGAGGCGGTGCTGCGAGGGAGGGGCTCACCAAAGGAGGGGAGCCGCCGCGGGAGGGGTAGGAGTCATGGGGAGGGAATCACGAGGGCCGCGGGGGAATGATCTGTGGGGGGAGTGATTTGCAGGGAGATGCCTCGCCGAGGACGGAGGAGTCTCGCCGACGGGAAAATTGCCGAGAGCAATCTCGCCTGGATGCAGCCGTGTCGAAAGACAAGCGGCTGGGCAAGAGCGGGCTACCGAGCAGTGGCGAGATCTGGGCTGGAGCAAGCCACCGGATGGGAAGAGGAACCGGCCGTGCGGCGCGAAAGGTCGAGTGGGCATAGGCTCTAAAGGTAGCGCGTGAACAAAAACCGTCAAAACAGAAAAGTAGGTGCTCCCTCTAGAGTCCAAACCCCCCGGGAACAAGGGCTCGAGGGAGAGATTTAAATGCCTCCTACTTTTTAGGGTCGGAGTAGAGTCCCTGCTGGAGTGAGGTTTTCTTCTTCCCCTTCCCTCAAGGGCTCAATTAGGGGCCTGCTGAAGTTGCTCCTATGAAGACATGTTAGAACATTTTGCTTGCAGTAGAAAATCATTTTAATTTAAATCGAACCAAGCTATAAGGTATGACCACTATTATTTCATATCAAACAATTACCCATTGCCATCTACATCTAAGTATTACAATAACTATAACCCTAGCTTAATTGATGAACGCTACATGCGCTCCTTGTAAACTTATTAGTATATAATATCTCGTAAACGTAAGAGCTAATGTTTTTCTGCTGTAATAATGTAAGGCTTGCTATAAATGGTCATGATGCAGTAGCTAAGCACTGACTGCTACAGACAGTGTGTGACGCACACTTGTATCTTGTCGGGACAAGCAGGAGAGGCGTTTTCTTGTGGACGGTGAGCCCTCCGGTCTCTTCCATGCTCACGTCCTCCACCCGCACCCCCTCCGGGAGCTCCCAGTCGAAGCAGTAGAGCAGGTTTGCGAGCGTGAACTCCATGGTGGCCACGCCCATGGCCATGCCAGGGCACATCCGGCGGCCGGCGCCGAAGGGGACGAGCTCGAAGTGCGTGCCGTTGAAGTCCACGACGCCGTCGTCCCCGTCGAACCTGTCCGGGTCGAACTCCTCGGGCCTGTCCCCCCAGTTGCGGGGGTCCCTGCCGATGGCCCACGCGTTCACCAGCACCCTCGTCCTTGCCGGCACGTCGTACCCGCAGATGCTCACGTGCCGCAGCGTCTCCCTCGGCAGCAGCAGCGGCACCGCCGGGTGCAGCCGCAGCGTCTCCTTCACCACCGCCTTCAGGTACATGAGCTTGGACACGTCGTCGGGGTGCACCCTCTCCCTGCCGCCGCCGTCCACCACGGTCCGGACCTCCTCCTGCGCCTTCCTCAGCATCGCCGGCCTCCGGATCAGCTCCGCCATCGCCCACACCATGGTCACCGAGCTCGTGTCCACGCTAGCGGTGAACACGTTCTACAATTAATATTACAGTGTGATATACATAGATACATCTATGGATGCTACGATCGATCTCCTGAGTAGTGTGAGTGTGAACGGACACGACGCATACCGAGAGCAGCCCTTTGATGTGGTCTCTAGTGAAGTGGTGGGAGCCGGCCTGTCGCTGGCGGCGCTCCTCCATGAGGTCGACGAAGACGTCGATGAGGTCGGGGCCGTGGCCGCCGGGCGTCGTGGCGCGGGACGACGGGTCCACCAGGTGCTGGTCGATGATGGTATCAAAGAAGGCGTCGAGGTCCCTGAACACCCTCTCGCGTCGCGCGGCGGCGCCGGTGAGGCGGTCCACGAGGCGGCCGGCGGCGTTCGGGTAGTAGTAGTCCTCGGTGGAGAAGCCGGCCTTGGCGCTCATGGCCTCGTCCAGCACGTCGTGGAAGTGCTTCTTGTGCGCGAACTGCTCCGTGCCGTAGATGTTCCCGAACGCCACCGTGCCGATGACGCCGTCCATGAGCCCGAAGATGTGGTCCTCCAGCTGCACCGCCTTGCCACCGGCGCTGCTCAACCTGCCGATCAGCTTGTCCACCTATATATCCATTATAGCATTAGTTAGGAACGTTTTCTTTTCTATGTACTAGATGTCTGATCACGCGATGATCACGACGGCAATGCATGCAGTGCAGTCACCACATCTACCTCGGCCTCCCTGGCATAGTCGGCGGCGCGAACGCGGCGCGCGCTGAGGAACTCGACGACGAAGAGCTTGCGCATCTCGCGCCAGTAGTCTCCGTAGGGACTGAAGGCGACGTCCTTGTGGTCGTACGACAGGCGCCGGGCCCCCGGCGTGTCGGGGCGGCTGCAGCAGTCGGCGTCGCGCGCCTTCATCACCTCCCGCGCCACCTCGGCCGACGACACCACCAGCGTGGGCACGCTGCCCAGGCGCAAAAGCATGATGGGCCCGTGGCGGCGCGCCAGCTCGCGCAGGCTCTGGTGCGGCAGCGCGCCCAGCTGGTGCAGGTTGCCCAGGATCGGCAGCCTCGGCGGGCCCGGCGGCAGGTGAAGGAGGACGCGCCGCCCTTTCTTGCTGCTCCAGCTCTTTCCTGCTCTTCTTTTTCTTGCAAGGAGGAGCAAGAGCAGAGGGACGAGAACCGTCATGACGACAGTGAGGTGCCATTGCTGAGGCGAGCTGCTGCTGCTGCCTTGTACGATGACCTGCACCGCCATTGCTAGCTAGCTGTTGATTAACGGTGCGAGCTGAGCTGAGGGCTGAGGCTTGGGCATCTCCATTCGCCATGGGGGCTATAAATAGGGCTTTGCTAAGACTATCTCTAACGACAACACATAAAATACAAGATCCATTCGACGTTTGGGTAGCGCTTCTACAGGTAAATGGTTCAATACACACATTTGACATCTTCTCCAACAACAGGATCCAAAAGAGAATCATTTCTGAAAATGGGTTTCAGGGAGAGATGATGCTCATATTTGAGTTGTGTCTCTCAGACAACCCAAAATGGGTCACCCAGTATAGGTACTCTGTTGGAGGTCGATTTTGGGTCTCTTCTTTGTCCATTTTAGGTTTGGGTGTCCATATAGGTCACTTGTTGGAAACGGTCTAAGTACTAGTAATCGACATCTTTGTCTCTCGGTAATTCAATGGCTGCATGCGATTCTGCCGGACATTACGAGCCATTTGGATCCTTTTCGTTTAGAGAAATTACAATCTATTTAATAAATTAGCCTATTTGGGTTGAAATTTGACATTCCACCACTTTTCAAAGTTTACATATAAGCTTATCTTAAATTTATAAGATGGGGGATGGAAATTGATTCTATAGATTCTACATTTCTACTTTGCAACACATAAGTATCTCTCTTGTATAGGTAACAATAATATACAAATATAATTCATATACAACCATATTAACTTAATTAATATATGTATAAATTATGATTATTAAAATAAATTCAATTCTAAGCATCTAAACGGACCTGAGATTTAGAATTAGGCTGGCAGCCATCAATTGGAGTTATGGAAGGATCCATCTATCGGTTGATGCGATCCATCGATCGGTTGATGCAATGCATCGATCAGAATACCGATCCTGCATGCAACTAGTGCAACTAGTGGCAGAAGAGACAAGGACGAGCTCGTTGCAGGCAGTGGACAGATGACAATGACTTCGTTACTGAAAGCTTATATTACTGTTGCAGCTATATACCAACATTATGGATTATGGTTATAGCACCAGAAACGATATAAGCCAATGCGGCGATGACACGTGGTTCACTGTCAGCACGCTAATTGGTTTGTGGTTAGCAGTAAGCCGAAGCGGCGATATGATGCCACATAGGAGTAACAACCCACATGCATACATGCATGCTGACCAATGGGAGATGACGTTGCATGGATGAGGTCAGCAACTAATACGCATTCGCTTACGCAAAGCTAGCTAGCTGCCAGCGTTTAGTGCAGTACATGGCAAAAGTCTGCTCACATCATCCTCCTGCTGCCGGGATTCCATTCCCAATACCTCTCTCTATACGTAGAGTACAGTGCAGTACATCATGAATTATGCATTGTCTGTGTCTGTCCCCATTGCAGAACATTCAACGGCTACCGCTAAGAGCAGCACCAACGCAAGCGTATAGACATGTTGGCAAAAAAATATTGTTTCATATATGTAGAGAACAGATTCAGGGCTACCACCTATCAACCATCAGCTAAGGGGCGTCTGGATGGATTAAACTAAAACTTTAGTCCATGTTTTAGATGCTAAATAGAAGGTCTAAATATAAACTAATCATGGTCTTACATAAAGTAATAGACACTAATATATGAGAAGAACTTATTAGAAAAAAGAAAATTTTAATTAGTCCATGTTTAGCTTATAATTCAACGACGGACTAAACTGTAGTCCGATAATCCGAACAAACCCTAAGTATATTATTGTCTATCATAGCTTTTAGAGTGCCAAAAAGAAAATAAGCAGCTACCGTTTCCTCTCTCCAACTCTCTCTCTCTCTCACACACAAACAGGTTCTTTATTTCTACAGCGTGTGCTTCAGTCTTAGCTTCTGCATAAGGCCTTGTTTAGATTCCAAGTTTTTTCACTCTCTCTCCATCACATTAAATCTTTGGACACATATATAGAGTATTAAATGTAGATAAAAAAATAACTAATTACATAGTTTGATTGTAAATTACGAGACGAATCTTTTGAGCCTAGTTAGGCTATGATTGAACAATAATTATCAAATACAAACAAAAGTACTACAGTACCAAATACTAATTTCTAACACCCATCTAAACAAGCCTAAGTGTTAGACGAGGCTGTGGTGCTTCTGCAGGTCATTTCGACCCTGTGCAAGGCTCCTGATCCATTTGACATGCCAGAGGCTGATGTGGAGGCCAGGTAACACGACATGGTAGTGCATTATTAGGGGTGGCCTAAGAACGAAACGTAAACGTATCTGTGCTGGTCAAAATTCTCAAGTTTGGCTAAGTTTATAGAAAATATTTGTAACATTTGTAGCTCCAAATAAAATTATTATGAAAGCATATTCAATAACCTTTAATAATACTAATTATGTACCATAAATATTAATATTTTCTTATATATTTGGTCAAAAATGAGTACGTTTAACTTCTCGGGAGTGAGAACGAGAGATAAAAAGGCCAGAGAGAGTAGAGGATTATCTGGCCGCTGCAGCCTAATAATATACATGTTACCATAGTAGTTTAATAAAAGAGAAGAAAAAGCCGGAGCTGCTGCAGTACTGTATTTTTCTACAACCGAACAGACTGAGATTCTCTCAATCTCTCTGTACCCAAAAGAATACAATTCTAAAATATTACTAAATCAAATGATTTAATATTTAATCAAATTTATATAAAATGATACGAATATTACCATACTAAATAAGTATTATTAGATACATAATTTGAGAAATATGTTTTTATAATATATATTTAGTGTCATCCATGTCGATAATATTTTGTTGTATATAACATAGTTAAATCTAAAATAATTTGAGTTTGACCTGACCAGGTGCAATCTTTTTTAGAGGGAGGCAGTACTAGTTTTTTCCCCATCTTCTAGAATCTTGACGGGGGATTCCTGACAGAATCAGCAAGCCAAACACACGCCTTGGCTTCGTGTTCAACATTCAAAGGTATCTAGCTAGCCGGCCGGACTTGTTCAGGCGCCGGCACGCAGCAGCAAGTGTATGCTCGTCATTTTCTTTATAAACGAAACAATCCTGTGCAACAATTCAACCGGGCTATGGATGGACTCTTTTTTTAAGAGTTGAAGTTGCTTTTTTGTTCCAAAGACTTTCACTTCCAAACGACACAAGCAACCACACTGCACTGCGCAACAGGCGGCCGGTCAAATTAAAACACCCCTAATATAATACTAGCTCATAATCTTCAACCCCTGCGGCCTAATATAAAGGCATGCAACCATTAGTTAGCAGGAAAGTCTTCCGTGGACGCATGAGTTTTCCTCGATTGTTATGCATGCAATAGTCTGTTCGCTTGGCTGATAAGCCATGGCTGAAAGTACCACTGGCTGATTTGTTGTGAGAGAAAAACACTGTTCGTTGGCTGAAAAAGTACGGCTTATAAGCCACTGTGCACACGATTCCTTTATTTTCCACTCAAAAGTCTCTTTGATACTACCCGGTAAAAAGTACTCACATTTTGCATTTGCACGGCCTTTGATATATATGTATCTTTATTAATCACTATAATTATTCTAGAACACACAAATTATTCGAAAGTTGGAGACTTACAAGTAGTTTTAATATAGTTATACACGTATAACTTACCTGCTTTTAATAAAATAGTGTAATACTTATTGAAGTTGGTAGTTTTTAAGGTTGGATAAAAAAAAATTATCCTAAACAACATGATTCTGTGACCGGAAGCCAGTACGTAGACATGCCTCCTTGCTTAGGCAGTAGTATGCGCGGAAGAAGCTCTGCCGTCCATTTTTGAAATAAAAATAAAAAAAGGAGGGCTTATACCAAACAAAATAGAGTAAGACTATTCTATTAAGTGGCCGACATGTGATCTGTCCTGAGCATATCTAGTTGATCAGAACAGGAAAACAAGCCAAGTGGCCATATGCAACAACAGAAAACCAGCAATGCTAGCTAGGAAAGCAAAAACTTTTCTCAACAGATCGGTCCCTTTCCTCTCCACCGGTCGCACTCCCTGTCCTGTATGTGATTTAACCAAACGAGCAGTTTCAATTCCAGAGGCAACCTCGCTCCCCTCACGTCTTAACCATTCGTACCAGTATTTTGTAGTGTATTCAATTCGCCTGATGACCACACCCCTCAAGCTTCGGGTTTCAAATTAGCAAACCTTTCTCAACTTGGTCTTCTTTGTTGCTGTATTTTTTTTTTGTAAAAAAACAAAACAAATGGTGTGTATGTAAACACCCACATGCATCCCATGGCCACATGCATACACGTATACACGTACTACTGCCTTTTAGCCTGGTTTTCTATGCTAGTGTTGAATTTAAGCCTTTTGAGACTATTGCATTAATTGTGCAGTTAAAGAGTAAGGGCGCTAACCTATAAAAACATGACATAGTTTAGTTTTTTTTAACTTATTCAGAGGCATCACCGTGAAGAACCACCACTGTGATTTGGTAGTCTCTAGATGGGGCTTCTTCATGGTGCACGTCTTTGTCGTGTGTTTGTTGGATAGGCCCTTGAGAAATCAGAGATTCCTTGTGATTACATTTGATGATGTCAACAACAATGACTAGAGGCTTTCGTTTCGGTAACGCTCTTACCGAGCGTCCGTCCGCCGGACGCACATCTTCGCTGGACTTGCGGATCAGGTCTGATCGGCCCAACTTCCCTCACAACTTCACCATTTTATTAAAAAAAATCTGGATGTTTCTCTTTCCTATTCGATTTCCTCGCGGCATTCCACCAGATAGACTCGCCTCGCGCGCGCGCGCCCTGCGCCTCACACCTCATTCCAGCACTCCGCCTTGCGCCACGCATTACCCACCCTTGCCTCGCGCCACGCGTCATCCACGCCTCGCGCTGCGCTCCCACACGCCACGTCTACGAGCCTTCATTGGGCGGCAGCAAGTAGATAAGCACATATTGCAACCGTATGTTTCATGCGTTTCAAATATACGTTGCATATGTTTTATCTGGATATTGCAAAATTGGATCTGGTGTTGCATACGTTGTGTTGACACAAAATATGGCGATGTGATCAACACACAGCAAGCCGGAGGATCTAAGTGAAACGAGACCAGAGATCTGCTTGGCTTCAACACAGAACCAGCCGATTCTAAAAACCTAACGACGTGCCTGTTAATTTGACCTGCAATTGATAAGGAGATAAAATCTTATCAGTAATTTAAGGTGGAATATGTTGGTGTTGCACCAGATAGTTCTAAATGTATGGCTAGATAGCTGATTCGATAAGGTTATCGACTAAATACTCGATATCCGACGTATCCATGAAATGAAGATCTTTAAATCAAGGATTATCGGCTAATATTAAATGATAATCATATAAATCAAAATAACCGATGCTCATAGATCATAACAGATTTATGATAACTGATTAATTTAGACAAAAAATAAGTACAATACATCCAAATACAAAATCAGAAGACCTTTCCTTAAAATTTCAATATATATGACCAAATAGTCGATTGATGTCATTGATCGATTAGAGAATTGATAATCAGCAAAGAAACGATATAAGAAAGCATCATCGGCTAAATGGAACATGATCGATATAAAACGTCGAGCCGATAAGTTTGATGAAAAGAGTATAACATGCGAACAAATCGACTGTCTAATATAAATGAATCTACAAACAGTTTGAATCTAATATATTATCATCAATAGTGAGGTTCGATCGGATCGATGCAGCTATGATAATAATAACAAACTAAAGCCAAAGAATCTTTAAAACCATCTATATGTTGACAGATTCATGAAAATATGCTATATGCGTGAGAGTATAGGTAAATCGGCTAAAATAGCCGATGCAGTCATAGCAAACAAACAGAGTACATATCTTGATCATAAACAAGATCACTGATCGATAATTTTTAATCTAAAGTCTTATCAGTGAGGTTCGACCGGATCGATGCAGCTATGATAGTATCATTAGATTAGATCTCATTAACTAGTGGATTTATTCAAGATTGAAACATGTCTTTGGATGCATACCATGTTTGATTGGAATAGAGATAAAACAGCCGATCTAGCGGAATTAAGCCATCAATTATAAGATTTAAAGCGTGACCAGATCTAAGGATGATCAATTAAGATGATATGATGCTGATCTATCTCTATCTCAATCGGGTGATTTCATTATAATTAATAAAACATTAATTATAACAAGATCGATAACTGGTGAATCAACCAAAAAACAGCAAAAAAAATCTTACTAATCTTAGCAGATTTTATAACTAGTGATATTGTATTAAACAATAAGTTATTTAACACAAGATCAATAACTTTGATCTATATTATAATTCGTAAGAGATCAATCAGTTGATGCAGCCTTACAAATAATGATATGGATTGATAACTAACTTATATTATAGCTCATAAAAGATCAATCAGCTGATGCAGCTTTATAAGCACAATATAAGGCGTGACGGTACTCACAAGCAAGCTGGAGGTCGATCAGTCGATGCAGCCCTGTTTGCTGAAGAACTCGTCGAGATCTACAGTACTCCTACTCCTAACGCGATGACGAAAGCCGAAAAGATTGTATTGATTAAGTGTTCGTCCCATTGTACAATAACCAGGGTCTAATATTTATACCCGGAACCTAAATATGAATCATACTCAAATACGACTCATTACAATTCTTGGAATAAAAGAAAATTTTCTAACTTAATAATAAATTGACCCTAATTTTTCTTATTTATAGAGTCCGACACATCTTTCTGGCGCCATTCAAGTATAGCCCATTGACGTCGTCTGTTGACGTCATCTATAAAATAGCCGATTCTGACATCACATTTAAATCAGCTGATACCGATTCACATATAATCTATTCCTTGATGACACAATCCTGGAAGCTTTGAGCTACCGCGTTTTTCTTTCCAAATTTTGGTGTAAACACATGCCTCCAATTTTGGGATAAAAATGATTTTATTCTAAAATTTCTATTTATCTGCTCACCGTGTTGCGACTACTCATTCCGAAATATACGTGTGACTCCTAATTTCTCGGGCCGAATTCTATATAATACCCCAACAGTATAATTTCCAACTTGCTTGGTCTGCTTACTTTCCCCTTTTCTCTTTAGCAAGCTTTAACAGTCAAAACCGTCACCGCCAAAGCCTTAACCCTAGCTGATCTTCTGCTCAGCCAAACTACTGTTCAAGCCACCTTTCTACAACCTTCCCCAGATTCAGATCCATTTCATCTGTAATGGCGATCAGCAATCACGTTCCTGAGGTATGCCTTCAGATTTTTGTCTTTTAAGTATTAGCCGCTACTATGTATTTTCCTTTCTTCTTAAATTCATCCCAACTGGTTTCTAGGAAATGAGAAATGAAATTTTGATTCCATTAGATGTTGTTCCTAATACCTATTGTCTTGGACCTATGGGTGATCCTGATCCATCTAATTTTATCAACCAAGAAACCAACCGAATCTCCTTCAAACAATCTATAATAGATTTATCTTCCTGGAATACCAAAACTCCTTTTAAAAACTGACCCAAAATGCCTAAAGGATGGTGTCGGATATCTACACCCTGGTATCCAAGCCAAAGGATTAAAAAGCGTCACGTCGCCTCATCCGACGGTTAAAGACGCAACTACGACCTCGTTCGACTCCGAGGGCGAAGTTTTCGCCTCGTCCGACCACCAGGGGTCGGGCCACGCCTCGTCCGACGCTGAGGACGAGGTTTTTCGCATCGTCCAACTCCGAGGGTGAGGTTTTCGCCTCATCCGACCCCCAGGAGCCAGGCCACGCCTCATCCGATCCCACGGGGAGGGCTCCACCTCGTCCGACCCTCGGGGGTTGGATTCCGTCTCACTCGGCTCCTAGGGAGAGCTGGCGCGGGCGCCCATCATCGTTCAACCCTTCCACTCCACCAGCCTCGACACGATCGCCGAGACGCTTGAGGAGCTGTCGCTGCACGCATCGGAGGCTCAAGCCCCTAGAAGCAGCCAGCTCCTCGACTTTGACTATGGAAGGTTGGAGCATCAACTCAGTGTCTTCCTGGGACCCCAACCGTCTCGAGAGGACCTGCGCCACCTCACCTTCTCATTCGCCAATGTCATGACATAGCTTACTTGGGGAGAGCCGCTCTCCCCAGAATACCTCATACAGAGCGCCCCGACAGTGCTCTGGTTCGGTCTTTGCAACGCCGCAGAGACCATTGGCCACCTTGTGGCGCAACGCATGATTCCGTCCCCCGCGAGCAACGAGTTCGTGGGGGTGATCGAACACGTCGCGAAATCTTTTCATGACCTCCTAGCAGAGGAGCTAGAGTCACTCTCTGGCTCTAACTCCAGTAGGGTGAGCCATCACCCCTCTCGTGAATGCTTCATGACAGGTACCTCCGAGGGACATGTCGAGAACATCCACAAGGAGGAGGCTACCCCGACCAACGACCTCGACAACAAGGTCAAGGGGCGTGCAAGAGCCCCACCTCGCCTGTGGGTGGAGCAGCTAAAGGCCGGGCACCTAGAGCTTGAGGAAGCGCGACTCTAGCTCGAGCAGGAATGCGCGGAGCTCGATCACGAGATCGAGTGCCACGGAGACAGAGGACGCGCACGCGCCATGGCCTATGACATGAACCGGAGGATCATCGAGGATGATCAAGCACTTCCTCACTTTGCCCGGGCAATCTAGAACATCACTGAGGCAGCAGCCTTGCTCAGGGGGCTTTCGGAGCCCGCGATGCCCGAGGATCGACGGGCCCATCGTGAGGTTCAAACGTTGCTCAAGCGTGCGGCAGCACAGCAGGCTAAGATCTCGTTGTCTCGGCGATGGGAGCTCAACGCCAGCTAGTGCTCGCCCTCCGTGCGGCCCGACAGGGACACATCAGTCCACCAAGCGCCACACGGTGGCAGGCCGCGCATCATGGTTCTGGTGCAGGAGCACCTCGGCCATAATCATGACGCACGCGACACCCTCGACGCCCGCCGGTGTACCCGCAACGATGCGGGGGAGGGGGCTAGCCGCGGTTATCACCATCGACGGGGCAAACGATATGACCGCGAGGAGGACCGGAGTCGTAGCCTCAAGCCAACGGGGCCCTAGGCTTTCGGTTGGCATATCCTCAAGGCGGCACTCCTGCCCCGATACCGTCCGCCGACTAACGTCCCGAAATACTCTGAGGAAACAAACCTCAGCCTATGGCTCGAGGATTACCGGATCGCCTGCCGGGCCAACGGTGCGGTCAGTGATGACTTTGTCATCCGCAATCTCCCCCTGTTCCTGGCTGACTCGGCGCGAACATGGCTGGAGCACCTTTCGCCCAACTACGTTCAGAGTTGGGCGAACCTAAAACAAATCTTCGTAGGGAACTTTCAAGGCACCTACGCACGCCCTGGGAACCCCTGGGACTTGAAGAACTGCCGACAGAAGTTAGGAGAGACTCTCCGTGAGTACATCCAACGCTTCTCCCGGCAGTGCAACGAGCTCCCCAATGTCACCGATGCCGACGTCATCAGAGCCTTCCTATTAGGGACCACCTGCGAGTCCCTGGTCCACAAGTTGTGACGTAAGGGCCCACGGACTACCAAGAAACTCCTCGACATCGTGATCAGCCATGCTTCCGACGAGGAGGCGGTTGGAGCAATTTTTTATCACTCCAGAGGCAAGGCAAAGCGGGGCAAGGACGTCGACGAAGGCCCCTCCGACCGTTCAAATAAGAAGAAGAACTGGAAAGGGTGCGAGGGCTCGCTCGTGGCCGCCGCCGAGCGAAAAGCCGGTCGAGCGCCGACCGAGGGCACCCCCGATCACTTTGGCAAGCTGCTCGAGGGGCCATGCCCAAACAACGCCTTCCCCGTCAAGCACATATACAAGGACTACTCCCTCATGAACTATTTTTTCACTGGCGGCTCCAAGAAATGGGAGCAGAAGAAGAAGCCCGAGGCAGAAGCCGACGACACCAAAGAGAAGGACGGTGGCTTTCCATCGCCAGATGGCTACCTCATGCTCTTTGGTGGGCCAGAAGCATACAACTCCAAGCACCGACAGAAGCTCGTGTGCTGAGAGGTCTATGAAGCCGAGCCTGCCGCGCCCGCTTTCCTCAAATGGTCAGGGTCTCCCATAACCTTCGACCAATCCGACCACCCGGATAGCGTCACACACCCAGGCAGGTACCCGCTCATGGTCAACCCTATCGTCTGCATGAAGCGGCTCACCAAGGTACTGATGGATGGAGGTAGTGGCCTCAACATCATGTACGCCGAGACTCTCGACGCTATGGGCATCGACCGAGCGCGCATACGGCCGACCAAGGCACCTTTCCACGACATCGTGCCGGGAAAGCAGGCCATACCACTCGGGCAGATCGACCTGCTCATCATCTTTGGGAATCCGTCTAACTACAGGATAGAGACCCTCACCTTTGAGGTAGTCGGGTT
This sequence comes from Miscanthus lutarioriparius, assembly GCA_904845875.1. Taxonomy (NCBI): domain Eukaryota; kingdom Viridiplantae; phylum Streptophyta; class Magnoliopsida; order Poales; family Poaceae; genus Miscanthus; species Miscanthus lutarioriparius. The sequence continues at coordinate 142,068,720 of CAJGYO010000001.1, read as the reverse complement.
CCCCCGGTCTACCACGCCATTTTGGGGCGACCGTGTTACGTGAAGTTCATGGCCATCCCCAACTACACCTACCTCAAGCTCAAGATGCTGGGTCCGCGTGGGGTCATCACCGTTGGCACTTCTTTTCAGAGGGCCTATGAGTGCGAGGTCGAGAGTTGTGAGCTCGCTTTAGCGACCCTCGCTTCCAAGGAGCTCGTAGCCATCGGGAAGGACGTCACTAAAGGAGCGCCCGACGCGAAGCGGGCGACCAGATCCTTTGAGCCTGCGGAGAATGTCAAGGAGGTCCTCGTCGACCTCGACAACTCCGCCAACAAGACAGTGCGCATCGACACCGCCCTCTCCCCCAAGTAGGAAGGTACGCTCGTCGACTTCCTCCGCGCCAATTGAGACATCTTCACATGGAAACCCTCGGATATGTCGGGAATTCCAAGGGAAGTCACCGAGCATGCCTTGAAGATCAGGCCGGGCTCTAGGCCAGTCGAAACAACGCCTTTGCCGCTTCAACGAGGAGAAGCGGAGGCTCATCGGCGAAGAAATCGCTAAGCTCTTGGCGACCAGTTTTATCAAGGAAGTATACCACCCGGAGTGGTTATCCAATCTCGTTCTTGTAAAATAGAAAAGTGGAAAATTGAGAATGTGTGTCGACTACACAAGCCTCAATAAGGCACGCCCGAAGGATCCGTTTCCTTTGCCACGCATAGATCAATTAGTTGACTCGACCTCAGGGTGCGAAACCCTATACTTCCTTGATGCGTACTCCGGATATCATCAGATCACGATGAAAGAGTCTGACCAGCTCACGACCTCTTTCATCACCCCGTTCGGATCGTTCTGCTACGTTATGATGCCGTTCGGACTCAAGAACTCCGGGGCTACGTACCAGTGCTGCATGACCAAATGCTTTGGAGACCTCATCGGGCGGACCGTTGAGGCTTACGTGGACGACATCATAGTCAAGTCCAAGCATACCGACCAGCTCATGGCCGACCTAGAGCAGACCTTCAGGAAGCTCTGGGAGAATGGCATCAAGCTCAACCCCGAGAAATGCGTCTTTGGGGTCCAAGGGGCATGCTGCTCGGATTCATCATCTCCGAGCGTGGCATCGAAGCTAATCTAGTAAAAATCTCAGGCATCATGAAGATGGGTCTGATTTCGAACCTAAAGGGAGTTCAGAAGATTACCGGGTGCCTCGTAGCGCTTAGTCGCTTCATTTCACGCCTCAGAGAGCGGGGGCTCCCCCTTTATTGGCTCCTGAAGAAAACCGACCGATTCGCGTGGACGCCTGAGGCTCAGGAGGCGCTTGACAAACTCAAATTGCTCCTAACGAAGGCCCCGATTCTAGTCCCACCGGCTGAGGGAGAGCCGCTCCTACTCTACGTCGTAGCTACGACTCAGGTGGTCAGTGCCGCCTTGGTTGTAGAACAGGGAGAAGAGGGACACGCCCTCAAGGTACAGCGCCCCCGTGTACTTAGCGAAGTCTTGTCCGACTCTAAGACACGCTACCCCCAGATCGAGAAGCTCCTTTACGGCATCCTGATCACCAAGAGGAAGCTGCGCCACTACTTCGACTCACACCAGGTGTTTCAACCGAGTTGCTTGTTAGGTCGTATTCGACTGAGTAGGCTTAGCGTTGCGTACATGACTACCTGAGCTGATAGTGATGTGGAGTTGTTAGTTGGTTGAGCGTTAAACCGTGTTTTAGGATCAGATTCCACTAAAAAAAATAGGCTCTCATTTGTCGTCTTGCTTTTACCATGCTTTTGGAAGAAAATTACCGTTGTAAGATCTAAAATAGGGACCACCATGTCTGTTTATTGTTTGAGCTCATGCATCGTCTTTCGTAGAATATCTGCTCCATGAAGAAAAAGAAAAAAAAAGTTATATATCCGATTCAATTGCCGATTTGATATACTCTGTTGTTCAGAACTTGTGTGGTTGTTTTTTTAAATGATGAAAACCAGCCCTGCGCTTCTATTTATATTAGACCAATTCGGGAGAATGTTTAAAACTTGGTCATTTCCATTTGTTCCGTCGAGAAGATAGAAGGAAGGCCGGCCCACGGGACGCAGGCCCAGAACAACCTTCCCAGCTCAGCGCGGTGGCCCAACTCACTCGTTTCGCCGCATCTGTGTGCGGTCCAACTCCCGGAAGAATTCAGCGTGCTGCCCTGCGCCCCTGCCTGCCTGCCTGCTTTGCTGTCGTGCTCGCGAGAGAGAGAGGAAAGAAAAAAAAAATCCGCCTCCGCCGCGGGAATCGGGTGGTCCAGAGGATGGGGGACGCCTACGCGAAGCGTGTGCTGCTCACCGCCGCTGGCGACGCCGTGTCCCGGGGGATCGCCTCTACTCTCGCCAAGCACGGCTGCAGGTAGCTGCCACCACTCCCCGTCCCCGCGCTTGTCGTCGCATGCGGCTCGGTTCTGATTCCGGTTGAAGATTGGTCTTATTGGGCGACGAGGGCGCGCTGGCCGCGACGGCGGAGGAGGCGCGGCGCTGCGGGGGCAGCGGAGTCGGAGGCGTCGAATTGGTGGGGCTGGACTTGGAAGCGTGCGGTGAGGCGGCGGCCGACGCGGCGGTGGATCGGGCCTGGCGCTGCTTCGCCGGACTGGATGCCTTCGTCAACTGCTACTCCTACGAGGGTATGCACGATTCGCATACAGACGTACTCGCCTGATGCCGTATGGACCATTGGTTTGCCTTTGCTTGTTTACCTTGAGCTCATTGCTTATGCCACAGTAAAAATCGTGAACGGGGATGCTCGTGGACTGTGGATTGAATTGCTAACGCTTTCAATTTCACTACGGCTTTTAACCAAGCGCGCCCCTTTAGCAAAAAAGAAAGAAAGAGAACTGTAGGAAACTGTGGGAGTGGGGAAAATACAGGGTCCAGTGAACTGAATTTGCATCGTATATCATGGTTCAGACATATCTCTGAACTGAGCTACCCTGATAATTAAATTGATCCGTTACATAACTTGTGTCATATTACAGATATGTTGTCTTTTATTTTAATTGTCATGGGTCCAGCATGTGAGATGTTGCATCCTAAACAAACCAGAGGCTCTAGTGGTATCGCTAGTCTGAATGTAGTCTTAACACTGAACACCAGAACGAAATGCCAGTTTTGTCCACATTTACGTCCTGCTTCAGCCGATTCTTTTTTTTAAATGTCCCATTACTGTGTGTGTTTGTGTGACCAGGGGAGGTGCAAGATTGTCTCAGTATAAGTGAAGATGAGTACAGGAAGACCATCAAAGTAAATGTGATAACACCTTGGTTTCTTATGAAGGCGATCACAAAGCGATTCCAGGATACAAAATCTGGTGGATCTATTGTGTTCTTGACTCAGATTATTGGTGCTGAGAGAGGGTTATATCCAGGTGCTGCAGCATATGGTACAAGCTTAGGAGCTATTCACCAATTGGTCCGAGTAAGTATCCTTGTCTACTACTTGGACGTGTGCCCTTTCTATATGCTTATTATGCTGACAGCTGCTGTTCTGTCCAAATAAAACCCTGAAACTGATCATGTTGCAATGCTAAAAGTTTGGAAATGATCAACAAAGTTTGGACAAGTCAACTCTCATATGTCTATGAGTTTCTATGAGTTTTTGCACCTTTAAATTGCACATAAAAACAGGAGGCAGTGGGTATGCAATTTGCCAAATCAGACATTACTAATTTCTCAATACTCCTTGATGCTACACATGCACACGAAAAATAGCATCTTCAATGGTGATTGTTTCAGGGACATGCAGGATAATATATTTTTTTCCTTGTGTTCAGTTTAGAGCAACTGACCAAAGTACCAACCGAAGTACATATATGACATAATAAACGAATAGCTGGACCACACTAACATGGTAACAATTGGCTAAAGAAATTCAGACACCACCACCACCTCAGATGTACAACCTTGAATGTTCAGACAGTAGCAGCGGAGCAAAAGAAAGTAATAATACCAAAACCCTGAAAGGCTGAAACAACCCAGGCTCTTTATACAACCAATCGATTCAAGGAGCTGCTGCTGAATTCCACAGCCCGCATACCATTTGGTCCTTTTCAACAATCTGCATCCATTAGGTTTCTGAATTTCTGAAAACACCGCTCAGTTCATATATGCCAAGGTGGAAAGGATGATGGAATGGTACCCCTGATTGTTCAGCTCAGGAAAAGCTTTCATAGACAGCCACTGAGTATAGAGGATCACTGAGACAAATTCTTGCATGGGAACACTTCGATACTACTCTAGAACAGCAGCAGGGGGACCTCTTGCAAATCATGTCCTGGTGGGAGGAGGCTGTTATCGTAGTGCCCCTAACAGAGTGGAGACGTTTCAACGGCATGGTCATATACACCTTTTGGAACCTCTGGAAAGAGAGAAACAGGCGCATATTCAACAACAACTCTGAATCAGTGATGCAAGTAGCAGCAAGGATCAAAGACGACATTGAGCAAAGAAGGAGAGCGTTCGGCTAGAGGGAGTTTAGCGTTTGGAGAGAGCCTATCCTTTTCCTGCTCCCCAGGGCGAGTTAACCCTGGTTTTGCTTGTATATGATTAACTCTTTTTACCCTCTTAATTGAAAGGCAGAGCTCCTGCCAATTTTTCAAAAAAAAAAAGTATAGAGGATCACTGTCTCTGTCTTTCTCAGGGTTAACCTCTGTATTGTTCAGTCCCGTTTCGTCTTTTGATTGCTACAACCAATTCTTGTCAATCTGAATCTTGCCCCTGTTTCAGCTGTCTGCAATGGAGCTTGGCAAGCACAAGATTAGGGTTAACGCAGCCTGTCGCGGCCTGCATCTGCAGGACAAGTTCCCCATCTCCGTGGGTAAGGAGAAGGCTGAGAAGGCAACAGTGGAGGTGATGCCCCTACGGAGATGGCTGGATCCGGAGAAGGACCTAGCGTCCACAGTGCTGTACCTGGTCGGGGACGAGTCCCGGTACATGACGGGCACAACCATATTCGTGGACGGTGCTCAGTCCATCGTCCGGCCACGCATGCGCTCCTTCATGTAGAGACGAGGACATGGCGGTAAATGAGGACTCGTCGTGGATCGTTTTGTCGCAACTCCGATCCTAGCGCCTGGCTCCTACGTTCTCGGCTCCTACTGATCAGTTTTAGTATTCGCGAGTCTGGATCGTCAGTGAAAGTTCTGTCTGATTTTTTAGAGGATTTAGTTAAATATGTAGGTCATCGATCTCTTGGTTTTTGTTTATAAGTATGCTGCTGCATTGTAGAATTGTATGAATTAACAGCTCTTCCATGTTACATTGTCTCTATCTAGCTTAAACACTGAAACTTAGATATATTACAACTATTGTTTGTTTATAACAATCCTTTGAGACATCTTAACATGGAAGTGTACCTTGTCCAATTCAACTGTCCTTGCTGCAATTATGTTGGTTTCTTTTTGTCGGTTTTCAAATGAAAAATGTTCTGTCAGTTGGTAGCTTTCTGTCAGTTGTTTTAACTCTGGAAAAATGTATGCTCCTGTAATGAGTTCTGAATTGGTTTAACTCTGAATTGGTTTAACTCTGTCAGTTCTGAAGGAAAAATGTCAGTTTTCAAATTGCTATTTAATAGATGGCCAATTTCAGTTAACATAAGGCCTAACAGTAACAACTATAAAATTTTAGTTAACAGGTGGCCAATTTCATTATAACTGAACCAGCAATAGATGCATTTCCAATCTCAGCAAACAATCTGCAGATATATATTTATAGATGCATTTTCAGAAACAATTTTTTTTCAGAAAGATCAGTGCCATATATAGCAGCGACTCCTTACAAGGTATCCAAACAATTTTAGAACCAAATAAGGAGTCTCTGGTAAAAGGTTAACTTAGCCCTCACTAATTAGTTAGTTCAGTTTTCAACTTGCTTAATTTCCTTAAAAACACATAATTTAAAAAAGCATGTATACATGTCATTGATTTCAGGTACCAATTACATTTGCCGTCCACCTTCATATATCCACGTGCTCTTACAACAACAAATAGAAAAGGAAAGATATTATAAACAAAATCACCAATGTATCCACCTTTTAACTAGTGGATTCAAACATCACCCAGAGTGAATAGTTCGCTAGCTAATATTAGCTATGAACTATGAGCCATGAGACCATTATTACCAATGGATTCGGACAGGGATAATATAACTCGCGACTTTGATTTGCTTTATTTATTTTATTTATTTATGTTGTGCAAAACACATAATAAATATTTCTCAAATAAAAAAAAAACAAAATAGGACGGGATAGCTGATAGCTCCAACTCTGACTGTTGGCTGGTGGTACTAAACTTCGGCACGCTTATTCAGTCGTTGTCGTCGTCGATGATTGCTCCGCTCACTACTACGCTGCGCGGCGCTGGTATTTGGTGGGCACCACCACCAGCGGCGTCTTCCGGTGGAACGTGAGCGCGCCAGTCTCCTCCATGCTGACGTCCTCCGGCTTCATCCCCGCCGGCAGCGCCCAGTCGAAGCAGTAGAGCAGGTTGGCCAGGGTGAAGGTGACGTTGGTCTCTCCCATGGCTAGGCCCGGGCAGATCCGGCGGCCGGCCCCGAACGGTATCAGCTCGAAGTGCGAGCCGTAGTAGTCGACGTCGCTCCCCACGAAGCGGTCCGGGTTGAACTCCTCGAGCGCCGGCCAGCTCGCCGGGTCCCTGCCGATGGCCCACGCGTTGACGAACACGCGCGTGTTGGCTGGCACGTCGTAGCCGCAGATGGTGGTGTCCCGCATCGTCTCCCGAGGCACCAGCAGCGTCGCCGGTGGGTGCAGCCGCAGCGTCTCCTTGACCACCATCTTCAGGTACGGGATCTTGGCGGCGTCTTCGGAGTCGACGCGCGGCTTGTTGTCGCCCACGGCGGCCCGCACCTCGGCCTGCGCCTTCCTCAGCACCTGCGGCTTGCGCATCAGCTCCGACATGGCCCACAGGATGGTGACCGAGCTGGTGTCGATGGCGCCGATGAAGGTGTCGAGGACGATGGCCTTGACGTGGTCCCTGGTGAAGCGGAGCGTGCCGTCGTGCTCCTTGCACAGGTTGATGAGGACGTCGACGAGGTCGCCGCCGTTTTCGGGCACGGGGCGCGCTGGGTCCATGTGCTGGTCGATGACCTTCTCGAAGAAGACGTCGAGCTCGTTGAAGATGCAATCGCGGCGGGCGAGGAAGCCCGTGAGGCGGTCGGCGAGGCGGCCGGCGGCGTTGGGGAAGAAGTCCTCGGCGGAGAAGCTGGCCATCATGTCCATGGCGTCGTCCAGCACATGCTGGAAGCGCTCCTTATGCGCGAACTGCTTGGAGGCGTAGATGTTCCCGAACGCGACGGTGCCGATGATGCCGTCGGTGAGGGCGAAGACGTGGTCGTTGAGGACGACGGGGGCCTTGGACGCGGCGGCGCGGTCGAGGTCGGCGACGAGCCTGTCCATCTCCTGCTCGCGCGCGTAGCAGGCGGCCTTGACGCGGCGCATGCTGAGGAGCTCGAGCGCGAAGAGCTTGCGCATCTCGCGCCAGTACTCGCCGTAGGGCGCGAAGCCGACGTTCTTGAGGTCGTAGGAGAGGCGCTGGGCCCCGGCGACGCGGGGCGGCTGCAGCAGTCGACGTCGTGCACCTTGAGCACCTCCCGGGCCGCCTCCGCGCTGGACACCACCACCGTCGGCACCGTGCCCAGCCGCAGCTGCATCACGGGGCCATACCGCCGCGCCAGCTTGCGGAGGTTCTTGTGCGGCAGCGGGCCCAGCAGGTGCAGGTTGCCCAGGATCGGCAGCTGCGCGGCGCCCAGCGGTAGCCGCGGCGCCCCGTCCTTGCCGCTCCTGCTCCTGTTCCTGCTCCTGATGGTGAGGAGGTAGGACACCAGCAGCACAGGGAGGAGGGCCAGGAGGCCCATCTGCCACTGCTGCGGCACGCTGCCGCCGAGGAGCTGGGAGGGGAGCAGTGGGGTGGCGGTGGCCATTGTTGCCCGAGCCCCTTGGGGTGTGGGCGACGACTGTGGAGTGTCAAGTATGAGCTGCTTCTCTTTGCTTTGCTTCGCTTTGCTGGCTGATTCGTGGGCATAATCAGCGGCGAAGCTAGAAGAAAATTGAGGGGGTGCAACTAAAAAACAAGTGATTATGAAATCTACGTCCTTGCATTTTCGAAACCATGAACCATGGTGTTAATTTTTACTTTCGTCGTCTCTTCTTTCTCCACGTGGCAAATAAAGCAATTATTCATAAATTTATCACCAATGCGATTGCGTAAAGTTGTTTTCACAATCATTATGCCTGAAAAAAAATCCTCTTAACTATCTATCACGTTTTTAGTCTCCATTCTCTGAGAATGATTGCTCGTAATTCTCGGCATTATTGACACTATCAGTCAGGCTATGGTGTTTTTGTTTTGGATGGAAAACCGTTCCATCAGCCTAATAAAAGAACATATAAATTTGTACTCAAACACATATAGCTAGCCTAACACTGTAGACCATTGTAAAAGTAAAACAATAACCAGTTATAGCTTTATGCTCGCATTGGAACGCAGGAATTTCGTAGTAAGTGTATAATAATTCAGAAACAATTTATTTTTCACAGGAAAAATGTAGCAACGGAAAAAAAATCTCGTATTCCAAAGGGACCTAATTTGTACATAAAATTAGATTAATTAAGAAAGACAAAAAAGGCATGGCTGCATGGGAGCATCTAATTTAGTTTCATACTGGCTTAAATTGGGTGTTGGCATGTCGGGTAGCCAGAGCACTCCAGCGACGGAGCCGGTCCTAGGCTCGTAGCTGGATAGCTGCGGCCTACAGAGTAGCCGGCCTCCGGGTGACGCCGTGACGACAATCTTCGCTGGATGCGCAAGAGCGAGGCAAGGGCACCGCGGGCCTGCAGAAGCTAAAAGCCGAGAGGACGGAACGACACGAACTTGCTGAAACGGAACGACGGAAGATGGAACGACGTATCACAATAACAGCCGGAGGTTACAAGAAACAATCGATCTTGCAGTTCCAGGCCTTCCTTAATCGAAGTTGCAGGTTAGGCCCTGGGCTGTGGGGGGTGCAGTCTATTAGACTTTGGGGGTGCATAAAGGGTCAAAATCTGAGTACTATAACTTGAAAAGAAAAATCAGGGTGGTGCATCTGCACCCACGGTCAATAACAGGGCTTCGCCCCTGGGCATAATATAGTAGTAAGGAGCTTGTAGGCTCGCAGGCTCTAGGGTGGTTGGGGTTGTGGTTGGTACGGTGTTGGTGCGACGACGAGCACATGCATGGAACACTGATCTCAAAAAGGATCTGGGATTCGACAGAGATAGTCTGTATTTCGGCAAGATTCGTCCATTTCGGTTAGGTCTAAAATGAATTTTGTGTTTCAAATCTCGAAAATTCAACGAATTGAGTCCGAAATTGGACTGAAATTTCCCGAAATTTGTCCATTTCGGTTGGGACCGATTTTTTTTCCAAAATGAATCCCAGAACCTTTCAAGTGGTAGTTGGGGATCCATTTGCCGATCGAGTCCATTCATGCTGCTGCTTCATCTGCATCCACATCCTGCATGCATACCTGTCAAAATCGGATCACGTGGCAGAGCAAGGATGTGATAGAAACATTGCAGGATCACTAGCCATAGATCTAGCATGCGTACTTATATTTGGAATAAATAGCGAGTACTAAAAGTATACTAGTACAGGATTAACAGATAAAGTGAGAGAGAGGGGGGTTGAGGAGGTGCAAACCATCGGCCGTCTTCGTAGAAGACGAGCTGGCCATGGGGTTGCTTGATGGTGGCACGGTGAAGCCCAGCGGCGAAGGCGCTGTCGCGATGGTGGCGGTGCAGAGGCGGCGGTGGCCGGTGTCGGAGCTTCCCGTCGCTGGCAACGCCCCCTCTCTAGATCGGCTAGGATTTAGGGACTGTAGGTGGGGCGTCTGGCGGCTTAGGTGAACCTCGTGCCTTGTGCCCTGGCCCTCACCTTCCTTTTTATGGCGCTGTACGACGGGGGCCCACCAACTATGGAACGATTGGGCGCCCCCGATCAGGGCGCGGATCCAAGGGCCTAATTGGCCGTTGGGCCAATTGGTGGAGATCATCTAATATTCTCCCCCTTGATCTCACTTTATAACTTAAACTTAACTTACTTTATCTTGTTCCCATTCCATCACAGATCAGTGCATAGAGTGTGCCTCATCGTCACGGTCAGTTGCCATTAGATTAAACAGCTAGAATGCACCTCTCTGTTTTGAAACAGATTATCAACTAGGCCCTTATTGTCTAGGAAACATAGGCTTTCCCTTAAACCCATGCCGGCTAAGTGTTCTCTGAACACGCTGGGTGGTAAGTCTTTTGTAAGCGGATCTGCGAGCATCTTTTCTGTTTTTATATGCTCAAGACTAATTATATGATTCCGGACTTTGTCTTTCACAACACAATACTTTATGTCAATGTGTTTGGCAGCACCACTTGACTTATTGTTGTGAGCATAACATACTGTTGGATTATTATCGTAGCATAACTTGAGTGGTTTATGTATGTCATCAACCACTTTCAATCCGGGTATGAATTTCTTCAGCCAATTCACCTACCCTGTGGCCTCATAACATGCTACAAACTCGGCATATATTGTGGATGATGTAGTGACGGTTTGCTTTGAGCTTTTCCACGATATAGCTCCTCCTGCGAGAGTGAATATATATCCTAACGTGGACTTTCTGTCATCTGCCGCATAATCAGAATCTGTATACCCCTCTATGTGCAGGGAATCAGATCTTCTGTATGTTAGCATGAGACCCTTCGTATCTTGCAGGTAACACAAAACTTTCTTTACTAATTTCCAGTGTTCTATTCCTGGATTACTGTGATATCTGCCAAGTAACCCGGTAACAAATACTAAGTCAGGGCGAGTACATACTTGAGCATACAGTAAACTCTTGACAGCTGAACTATATGGAACCGCTTTTATTTAATATATCTCATATTGGTTCCTAGGATATTGAAATTCCCCATATCTGTCATCCTTAACTATGGGAGCAGGTGAAGACTTATAATTTTGCATACTGTATTTGTTTAGAACTTTTTCTAAGTATGCCTTTTATAATAATCCTAAAACCCTCTTTTCCCTATCTCGGTGAATCTCTATTCCTAGGACGAACGAAGCTTCACCGAGATCCTTCATATCAAACTTTGAGGACAAGAACTTCTTTGTTTCTAGTAGTAGATTAACATCACTGCTAGCGAGCAAGATGTCATCCACATACAAGACTAGGAAAATGTATTTTCTATTCTTGAACTTTGCATAAACGCAATTGTCCTCTACATTTTCTTGAAACCCAAACTTTCTTATTATACTATCAAACTTCAAATACCACTGTCTTGAAGCTTGTTTTAATCCGTGAATGGATTTCTTCAGACGGCATCCCATATGTTCTTTTTCTTCTACAACAAAACCTTTTGGTTGTGCCATGTAAACATTTTTCCTCTAGATCCTCGTTTAGGAACGCCGTCTTTACATCCATCTGATATAATTCTAAATCATAATGTGCTACAAGCGCCATTATGATTCTAAAAGAATCCTTACATGAGACTAGAGAAAATGTCTCATTGTAATCTATGCATTCTCTTTGTGTGAAACCTTTCGCCACAAGTCACGCTTTAAACCTTTCTATATTTCCTTTGGAGTCGTGTTTGGTTTTGTAGACCCATTTATAGCCTACTGTCTTGGCTCCTTTAGGAATTGTTTCTAAGTTCCAAACACCATTGGTTTTCATTGATTTCATTTCATCTTCCATGGCTTCAAGCCACTTGGATGAGTGAGCGCTTCTCAAGGCTTCTTCAAATGAGGTGGGATCAACCTTCATTTGAAATTCATCACATTCATAAACTTCGTAGTAATCAGGAATGGTTGATCTCCTGACTCTTTGAGACCTTCTAGGGGGCTCGTTAGATGATGCTTGTTCTATATGAGGCTATTGTTGCTCTCCCTCATGTGTGACAACGGATTCTAGGGAATCCTGAAGGACAGGTTCCTCATGTTCATTCATTGTTGCCACAGGAGAATTAACAACAGGTGCTGTTACTACAGTGTCTTGCACTGTTGGTATAACAACAACAGGTAGGGTGAAGAATGGCTCCTAAACCTTAGGAGTGGGCACGTATACCCGGTTCTCTTCAAAACTAATTTCTCGCGCTATCATGCCCCCCTGATCATATCATCCTCCTAGAAGACAGCATGTCTTGTTTCTACAAACTTAATTTGTCTATTAGGACAATAGAAGCGATATCCTTTTGACTTTTCTGGATAGCCAATGAAATGTCAACTGACTGTCTTGGAGTGTAGCTTCCCTATGTTTGGGTTAAAAACTTTTGCCTCAGCTAGACAACCCCACACACGTAAATAGTTAAGTGAGGGTTCCTTTCCTGTCCACAACTCATACGATGTTTTGGGCACCGACTTGCTTGGCACTCAATTAAGAATATGAATGGTGGTTTTTAACGCCTCCATCCATAAACTTATCGGTAAGGTAGAGTAACTTATCATGATTCTCACCATATCCATTAAGGTACGGTTACGTCTTTTAGCTACTCCATTCTACTAAGGCTCGCCTGGTGTAGAATATTGGGCTACTATGCCATTTTCCTGTAAGAACCTTGCAAAAGGTCCAGTTACTTGGCCATATGGGGTATGCCGACCGTAGTATTCTCCCCCACGGTCGGACCTTACCACCTTAATCTTTAAGTTGTGCTGATTTTCTACTTTAGCCTTGAATATCTTAAATTTATTCAATGCTTCCGATCTTTACTTAATTGGATAAATATAGCCAAAACGAGAATAATCATCTATGAATGTTATAAATGAATCATAACCATCCACACTCTTCATAGGAAAAGGACCACAGATGTCTGTGTGAACTATTTCTAAAATTTCTGCGCTTCGTTTGTCACCTTTCTTTATTTTCTTAACGTACTTTCCTTTTATGCAATCTATGCATTGTTGTAAATCTAAAAATTCTAAAGGCGGAAGAATTGATTTCCTACTCAATCGTTCTATTCTCCCCCTCGAAATATGGCCTAAACGACAGTGCCATAATTTTGAAGATACATCATGCACTTTCTTCCGCTTATTTGTTGCATTCATAGACGAGGAAACATTCTCATTCTCAGTGCTCACAGCATTCATATCCTTAGAAAGTGAGAATAAATAAAGCTTGTCTTGTCGAAAGGCAAGACCAACATACTTATTATTATACACAATTCGGCATTTGCCATTACCAAAATGGCAATCATAACTATCATCATCAAGTCGTGAGACACTTATCAAGTTTCTACGCAAAGTGGGTACATAAAGAATATCTGAAAGCTGAAGTCTAAATCCATCATCTAATTCTAGAGAGAGATCTCCAATGCCTTCAACTTTAGTTTCAACTCCATTTGCTACTTTAATCCTTCTTTCTCCTCTTTGAAGGGTTCTCCTCATACGAAACCCCTGTAATGAATTTACAACATGAACAGTTGCACCTGAATTAATCTACCAAGTAGATTTTGCATAACTTAAATACAAGGATTCATCTATGAATGTAATAAAATCATCACCTCTCTTCAGAAGGCTCTTCAGGAAGTCTGGATAGTCCCTGTGATAATGACCATGCTTCTTGCACCATTTACACTGATTCTTCTCAACTTGAGCATTATTGTTCTTTTGATGGTGGTCATTCTAGGGGGCTTTCCCTTGAGGTTTAGCATTCTTATTGAAGTTCTTTTTCTTGTTGTCCTTCACAAGGTTAGCAGAGTCACCCTGTAAGGATTTCAACCTCTCCTCTTGAACACATATTGCGATGAGCTTCTCTATATCTCACTTATCGGGCTGCATGTTGTAATTAACAACAAAAGTTTCATATTCTTTTGGCAAGGAAGCAAAAACTAAATGAATTAGGAACTCATCCTTGAGCCCCAAATCCATTGGCTTTTGCTTTGAAGTCGTGTTGCTCATTTTCAGTATGTTCTCTCTGATACCGCCACCAGTATATTTCTCATTGAACAATTTCTTGATCAAAGTACTGGCATAAGCCTTTGAAGAGCCAGTAAACTGACTCTCCACCTTCTTAAGATACTCGATGGCGGTATCACAATCTGGGATTGATCCCCTTATAGCATCTAAGATAGTGGACTTGGCCACCATCAAGCACTTGCGGTTTAAAATGTCCCATTTCTTGCGTTCGAGATCATACTTCATTCGCACTTCTGCATGATCTCGCTATCGAGCAGTGAAATCAGCATCATTCTTATTATCTTCCCTCACCGGGTCCACTGGCTCAGTCGGACACGAAGAGGTAAGCGCTAGGTCATTTTCAGACAGCGCAAGTGCTAGTCCATACTTCTCTCGCCATACCCTGTAGTTGCCCCCTTCAAGAGGCGGTATATGCGAGATAAAAGCCATTGGGTTGAATCCTGAAAAACACCATCAGAGATAGTGAGAAAAACCATGACATAATAATTGCATACCTTAATTTAACGTTGATCAAAATTAAAACATACAACTTTCTTATACACTAATTCTACATCACCGTTGGGCAGAAATAGAATTAATGAATGGAAAACTTTTGAATAAATATTATAATATTGCTATTATGAACGTTGGTCAGAAAAATAACAATATTATAATTTACTGAATAAAATTCAACTGCTCTTCAAATAAAATTCTCCCGTTGGTTCACATTTAATTAGAAGATAATAAACTTTAACATTGCAGCGAAAACATGGAAAAAATTATTTATCTACTTTTCAGAAGCATTCATCTACTCTGAACAAATTATCCCGTTGGTTCAAATTTTGATAGAGATTTAAACTTGTCAAAAAATCGTCAAAATTTGCTTCTAAAAATAAAAAAATAAAATGAAAAAGTTACTCCGAAAACTGCTTGCGCGTTGTGCATTGTTGCGGCCTAGTAGCGAATCCAGCCTGATTTGCTCTTCTCTCTCGCACGTCGTGCCTTCCCAGGCCACAACCTGGGCCTGGTCCAGCAAAGCCGCCCGCCGTGCGCGCCCGCCTGGGCCAAAAGCTAGTTCGTTCGCTCTACACCGTCCATCTCAGATCGATGGTCAAGCGTGCTCCTCGGTGAAAGAAAAACGGCATGCGGCGCCTCTCCCCCAAACCCTAGGCTCATTCTGTCTCCCTCCCCTTCCTCTCTCATCATAGTGAGCGATAGTGAGGCAGCGGCTAGCGGAGCTGGCCCGCGGTAGAGGGATGATGGCGCCGTCACCGGCCCCCTCGCCGTCGCGCGCGCTGCCCTTTAGGTGAGCGCACCGCCGTCAAGCGGCCTAGCGGCGGTGCCCTAGCAGGCGGCGCGAAGCCCTTCCCGGAGAGTCCGGTGAGTGGAGTGCGGCGAGGTAGGCCGCCTCCGAAGCCCTTTCCCTTTCCCCTTCTTTTCTCTGCTTGGATCTTCTTTCTCTTCTTCTTGGAACTTGTCCAATTTAGGGTTAGGGTCGAGTTAGGGTTAGGGTTTGGCTACTGTTCTTCTTCCTTGAGTTCTCTATGCGGGTTAGAGTTAGGGTTTGAGTTCCTTTTCAAAACCGAGACCCTTTCTTACTCCTTTTCTTCACCCGATTTGAATTTAGGGTTCGATGAACCCTCTGTTTGGATCCAGATCGGATCACTCACCTCCTTCTAATTGTTGCTACTCAGTTTTCTACCCCGATAAGCTACATCTACGCCTAGTTAGGCGATTGATACCATTGATAGAAACATTGCAGGATCACTAGCCATAGATCTAGCATGCGTACTTACATTTGGAATAAATAGCAAGTCCTAAAAGGTATACTAGTACAGGATTAACAGATAGAGTGAGAGAGAGGGGTTGAGGAGGTGCAAACCATCGGTCGCCTTCGTAGAAGATGAGCTGGCCATGGGGTTGCTTGACGGTGGTGCGGTGAAGCCCGACGACAAAGGTGCTGTCGCGATGGTGGCGGTGCAGAGGCAGCGGTGGCCGGTGGCGGAGCTTCCCATCGCTGGCAACGCCCCCTCTCTAGATTGGCTAGGGTTTAGGGACTGTAGGTGGGGCGTCTGGAGGCTCAGGTGAACCTCGTTCCTTGTGCCCCAGCCCCCACCTCCCTTTTATGGCGCTGTGCGATGGGGGCCCACCAACCATGGAACGGTTGGACGCCCCCGATCAGGGCGTGGATCCAAGGGCCCAATTGGCCGTTGGGCCAATTGGTGGAGATCATCTAACCGGATGCTGCTAGATTATATTAAAAAATATTAATATTTATTTTATATAAAATAAATGGCAACTAATAGATATATTTTTTTATAGTATTACTATGAGTATTTTTTTGCATAAGGGAAAGGTTTGCATTTGCCTTCTCCCCTACAGATAGAAACTACTACCCCAACAAACTTTTTCCCCTGCATGCAGAACCACTATCCCAGTCATGAAAAATCTGTCAGGGAAAGTACTCAATGCCGTCAACAATGGTCTTTCCCGTCAGTTCCTGTCAGAGATACGCCGTCAGGGAGTAAGAGGATGAGCAAATTTGTGGATAATAAGAGCCACCGTGGGCATGCTGAGATAATAGAAGAGGAGGATTTTTGCCTCTTGCACGTGTGTTGTGTTCATAAGTCTACGCCGATATTTTCATTTGATTCTTAGACGCGTGGGCTAGGGCATAGGAGTGGAGGCGTGGTCTAATTTGTTTCAGGTGCACGACTAGCCTCCCTAACGGTGTGTTAGACTTTCCTCTCGGTATAGCACGAATGCGAAGAAAGGTGAGGCTCTTGTGATGAAGGGGTGCGAGTCGACGGGAGTGCTCTCATTTGTAGGAGAAAAAATGGTCTGGGGCAGTGACCAAAAAGATCTATTTGAAATTAGGGTAGGTAAACAATCAAGATATGTATCCATTGTAACATGATGACCAAGTTTAGCTCTACAACCCAAATAATATGTGCTACAGTCACCAAACAACGCATTCAACTACTGGCCCCAACACAACATAACAACAATCATTTATATCATAACTGAATGCACAATTTTATCTAAGCCTACCTACTACATGAACACTGAACTCCATTTCACAGCACGAGGCGTTCACTTGACAGAAAAACACACTAGTGAGGATTCATGATGCATATTAGCGACAAAGAAAACAAGCGTCTCTAATTTACATCATGGACAACCTTAGTGATGTGTTATTCCCTACCTCTGATATGCATACATTAGTGTGATGGTTATTGAAAAAGAAATCGTCTATGATATTCAACACTAGATATAATCACTGAACAAGCAATGACTGGCTTGGTGGGGCAATGGCGTTGGATAGGCAGGTGATCGATCAACCTTGCTAGCCAGCTAGTGAGCAATCAAGGCGCAGGGCATGCGGTCAGTTAAAGCCCTTGTATTAACTTAACATGTTTCTAATATAAGGATGTACACTAGTGATGGAGCATGAGAGAGTGTGTCCTTGACACAATTTCGAATGAGAGGCATGAAAAAACTTCATGGTCACTGATAAAATACCAGTCTCTGAAACATGCAAAAATAATAGACATGGAATAAATTTCATGAGTCTCTAAAAATGTACCCATCTCTGATTGGTACCACACAAAGACGGACTTGAAAGGGGTGTGTCTCTAAAATATTCAGAGACGGTTACTAAATAGGCAAGTCTTTACTATGCACTCATCAGAGACGGATATGGTTGCTGCGGGGATCTAGGCAATACATGTGATGGATAGATGCATCTCTAATCCTACATATGTGATGTTTCTCATTTTCGTGCCACCGATGTATCCATCTTCTTTGTGTGTTTCTATGTTTCTGCATGATTGGTTGCATCAAGGTGTGTACTTGAACATGGTGTAGGTTGTAGTTGCGATAGAGGTTACGATGATCACTCGACTGCTGCCGAGCTTCACTAGAACGCGCTATAACCATGTCGTTAGCACTCCGTTCATGAACTGGGGTTCAGGGCAACGAACTCATCTTGGCATACTTGTATCTTTTCCCCTAGTCATTCGTTTGTCATGCCAATTGCTTCACTAGATAGCTGGTGGCGTGGACCTTAGGTTAGTGAGGTTGGTTGACCCGTAACTACACTGTTTGGTAGCCTTGGCATTGCTTTAAAATTTGTGCAAACGCATTGTTCGGCCGATTGGCTCCGTGGGCGCGGTCACCGTGCGCTGCTGTTGCCTAGCCGTTCATGGCCATGGTCGCGTCGTGGACCGGTCTTGTTGGTTACCTACCGCGCGCTAAGCTAGGCTGGCCGCGGCCGCGTTTCGTAGGGCCGGGCTGTAACACCCTCTGTGTTACACTGTAAATCTTTTGATAAAACACTGCATGGGCATCATGTTTATGTGATAGTGTATGAATTATAATGTGTAAATCAATTTCTGTGACTTGAAACGTTCATCAGAAACGCGAAACGAATGTTATATTTCATGTCGCGTTATATCACTTAGGGGTTTTAACGAATTTTTATTGAACGGAAATGTTATAGAACACATGTACAAAACTTTAATAAAGTTTGTAGTACAAGTTTCGTAGGTGGCGGTGAAATACTTGCGGTCGGGAATGGGATTCGCTAGCGAGCATACTTAATAGCTTGGAAATCGAATTCGATGCGAAACCGATCAAGATGTGGTCAAGTTTCTTACGTTAGAAAACAGGTTGACGAGGCTAAGTTTGAGATTTTTAGTAGTCTGACAGGCCATCTCGAGTATGGAATAGGTGATTTAGCAATTGGATCATTGAGTGGGATTTTTGGGATGATTTAAAAAGCGTGCACGGCACGTTCCGGCTGGCGTCAGCGTCTAGACGCGGTCACTGCCTCGGTTTGGCTCGGCGCCGCAGCCTTGGCTTGCCCAAGCGTGCACCGCCGCATAGGCCGCACCACCGTTGCTGAGCCCTGCCACGTGCTCACGCACACGACGCGCTCACACACACGACGCGCACAAACGTCCGCACGTGTGCCACCACGCTGGCCAGGCCTGCCGCTAGCTCCGCGCTGCTGGCCACTGCCACCTGCTGCCGCGCCTGTGCGCGCTCACCCGCAATGTCACCTTGCCGCGCGTGGGCCTGCCCCGCCTACCTTGCCATCACATCCGTGCTCAATGCGTCACTACGCTGCTGCCTCTCCCTTGGCCGGTGCCATCCACTACAGCGCATAGGGCCGAGCCATCGTCGGCTTATGAGTTATGGCATTGCGGCCAAACCATTCCTATGCACGTTTGGCTGGCTCCCCATCACCTTATAGCATGTGCGCATTTGTGCTTCGAGTTGACAGTCGCATCCCGCCATGGCAACATCGAGCCAAGCCATGCCAGCCGTCCCCTGTTCCTCTGTCGCCATGGTCGCTGGACCCACGCCTTCAATTTGGCCTGGTGGAGCCACCTCGGTCCAATTAGCCTTGTCTATGGCTTCATGGTGTAGTCAACCAGCCACCTGACCCCATCGTGCGGTGTTACTCACTGAGCCATGCTCTAATTTGGAGTTTTCCTCCTGTTGGGTCGTTAAGACCGCCATGGCACGTGTTGTCGGCAAGGTCCCAATCCAGAGCTGCTCGTGTTCAATTTGTTGCACCGCCAGCTTTGCCTCCGCCTACTCATCGCCTTGCGCGCCCTTGCCAAGTCGCTACCACCCTCTAGCCACCCCTGATGCAGTCTTGACTCCACGGTGCACCGTCGCACCGTTCGTGCGCATGCGGCCAGCTTGGCTCGGGCCGCCTCTGGTCGAACCGCTATCTCGTCTGGGTCCGTGGTGAGTCCCTAGAGCTCACTCGCTGCCCTATTTACTCCGGCATTGTTGTAACTCATCGGAACGCCACCGCCGTGATTGCAGGAGCTCCGCCACTGTGGGCCGGCCTTACTGTGGCGTCCCGGCTCGCGCTTTCTTCACCCAGTGCTTCGCGTTCATGCATAGGCAGGTATCGGCTCCTTAGATAGGGCGGGGAAGGGCTGGTCTGGCCGACGTAACCGCCTGGTGCCAGCGCCGCCACGACGATGCGCGCACGGGGGGCCCAAGGGTATGGCCGTGGTAAAGATGGAAAGGGGGAGGGGCAGAATTGTAAGATAGCTAACTGAGGGAATAGTGCGATGGACCTTGGTTGGATTCGGTAGTAGAGAAAGGGCGTTGTTGTAAATGTACCGGCGCGCGCGGGCCTTCCCGTCGTGGGCCGTCGTCACTCGTGTGGGCCACGCCGGTGGAGCGTAGGTGCACGCACGCACGCCATGCGGACGTGGGCCACACCACGAGTAGTGGGCCGCGGTTTGAATTGGGTTTTTCATTTTTCCAGGGAATTAGAAAATGTTTATTCAATTTAGTTTTGAACTCATCTCGGTAAAATTACAGTAAATTATGTAGGTGTCCAAAAATAGTGAAACAAAATTTGTTAGGTTTACAAAAATGCTATCTATTGGTGTAGTTAGTTTATAGTTAGCTGTGGTAATGATAGACTCATAAATTCAATTTAGAAAGCTTAGTATTACTTAGCTTAATATTTGTAGGAATTTTCGTGGCAAATCGATGATAGCTTTAGCCATAAAATTTTTACAGTAGGCTCAATAGATTATTATGTACTCCCTGTAATTTTTGTAGCTCTAAAGTAGGTTGATAAATAGAGTAGCTAGTATTCCTTGTTTTATCTTATATAGAGTAAATCGATATTAAGAGTAAGAATACCTTTAGTTGCTAAGATACTATATGTCATGTTTCATACTTGTTAGTGGTAGTAATAGATAACTTAGCACCTTAGTCGATAGAGCTAGTTTAGTAGCTTGACAGATGTCTTTTATTTAAGAGTTGATGTTGCCTAATTACTAAGTGTTGCATCATTATTTCACGCATGTAGATAACGAGTTGGTAGAGTTCATGCCTGCGGACGAACATGACTATAAGGACATCATTGAAGAATACGAGGAGGAGATTCTCGTACAGTAGGGAGCCCCGGAGCCGTTCGTTGCTGACTTTGTTGACACCTTGCCTGCCCAAGGCAAGCCCCGGTGCATAACCCCTATTTTTGAATGATTATTGAATATATATATGATGTGCATTTATGTTACTGACATTTTATGGAAACTACTTGCATAGATATATCTACCTATGAGTCCTCCTAGTATAGGTCGAGTAGCTGCTATGCTCAGGGTATTCGGTAGCGTGAGTAACCTGCCGTTACTCACAATATGTGATAATTATGACCACTCATGATAAAATGGTGGAAAGGAAAATGAAGACCGGGTAGGGATACGGTTTGGGTATTGGTGGGTGTAAGAGGTTGTGTTCTGTGGCCAACAGGGCATAGCTTGGTTACACTTTTTCCCTGTCTATGTTGGTTAAGGACTGGCCATTGCATTGGATGCTAGGCAAGACATAGATTTATTATCCCGAGCACATACTTGGGTATGGGCGCAGGAAAGACTTGTTGCTCTCTTGTCGTGGGTTCCGGCTCTTTCTGGACCGACTAATTGGAGGCGAGGATGGTGGAGATCTAAGCATCGCACTGAGTCCGGGACTTAGGAGCGGGGGCTTGGAGTCCAAGTTTGGACGGGGACCTGGACCCCGTGACAGGAGAGTGGTGGGTTGGTCCTGGTTGTGCCTGGGGTACAAGCGGGGCGTGTGTTTTCGGGGTACCCAGCTGGGCATATTGATTTGCGAATCACCACTATGTCGGTACGACTTGTCTAAACTCAAGTACTATAGTAAGAACTGAAAGATGAAAGGTGAAGAAATGGAACTGTTGCTCAACTCTTGCTTGAAAGTAGAACATGTGCTTACATAGAATGGCTAGATAATAAATTAATCATGACTGCTAATAATAACATAAATAAGGATTCACTACTAGAATTGCTTTCTGTAAAAAGAAACACAGCAAACCATAAAGCTTTGCATATTCCTTGGAGTCGGGAAATTATTTCCACTAGTCGGATAAGACTTGCGAGTACATTGTGTACTCAGGGTTTATTTACCCCTATTACGGGTTCAACTTGAGGAGTACCCGTTGTGTGAAGGATTCTTCTGGTGGGCACAGACGAATCCTTGTTCATTATCGATAAATGTTTATCATCATTCTGTTGTTTAATATTCCGTACTCTGAATTTGGCAGTGTAATAATGAATTTCTAAGAACTCTGGATGTATGAAATGGATTAAGTATTGTAACTCATTCTCATTACTAGATCCTTGGGGAAAAATGTGGACTATTCGGGCTCTTCCTTGGGGTGTGCCCGATGGAATCCGCCCCTTGTAGCTCGCTTTCGGGGTGCTTAGTGTCTGGTGGAAGACGAGCGCCTCCGTAAGTGCGTTATTTCGGGCGGTTCTGCCACACGGGCTTGCCACTGGGCTGCTATTGCTTGGCCATCGTGAGCGCGCGGCCGGTCATGACGAGCACGAGCCAGGTCGGTGTCGCGGTGGCTGCTGTGTGGTCGATGTGGCGCCCGCCTTGCCGCTCAATCCAGCTACCACGTCGTGACTCGGCATGCCATTTGTTTGTCGTATCTGAGTCGATGACCCCGGTCGCTGTGGCGAGGGTGATGCCCCTCTGCCTCGCCTGTCCCAGCTAGCCGGCACCAACGAGATCGATCGAGCTTGGCTGCTCTAACACTAACGCATCACGCCAAGCACCCATGTCGCGTTACCGAGGCGCAATTATTCGCACTATCACCACTGGTTGGAGCTGCCCCGCCTTAACTTGCTCGGCTCGCTCGGGCGTACGCTCCACGGCCTCCCGTGCGCTTGACCGCCGCCTCTCCGTCCCTTGAGTCTCTTTGCCAGAGCTTCTCGGTCTGATTCCTCGCAGTTGTGCATAGTCTGGGGAGTCGGCTAGCCAGTCAATTCCTATCAAGGCCCTATCGTGCCTCGGCATGGTCGAGCTTGGTGTTTTCATGGTTGCCGGTTGTCTCGTCGCCGTGGATGATACGATTGGGGGAAAAGCCTGTAGGGCTGGTAGAAGTTCAATTACTTGCAGCCGGGAACTTGCCTTGACCTTCTCTAGCCGGTGCTCGCGTCCTTCTGGCCAAGGACCTCGCCAGAGATGCGGTGACGCGCCAATGTCCGGTCGGAGCGCCACTGCCCCGTCAGGCCGCACGTGGCCAGCGTTGCGGGGCTGTCTTCGACTTCACCACCACCTCGACCATGTTTGTTGTAAGCTGCTGATGCTCAATCGCCCCCTATTAGTCTGTTAATTGTGTTTTCTCACCAGACCGCTCTCACCACCGTGGTGGTTGGGCCGCCGTCGTGGGTAGCGCTGTAGAAGTCATCGTTTAACTCCTAATCGTCGCCCAGGGTTTCGTCTTGCTCCGCGGCGCTCGTTGGCTCGATTGTGGGGCTGGTGTTTCATTCCGGTGGCCGGAGTACACGCGTTGCACCAGCCAGAGTCACGCCATCATGCGCAGGCCACCGAGGACCTTCCCATGGTGAAGCCGGCAACATTCGGGGGCCCATTTGCAAATACGATGACTAGGAGAATAGTGTGTAGGGAGGTTGTGCTATTACTAAAAAGAACAGGGTCTCTTTTGCAAGATGGTGCGCGCGCGGGCTCCCCGCCTTGGGCCGCTTGCTGGGCCGACTTGCCGCGCGTGGTCGCGCCGTGCGCCGGGCCGAGTGGGCCGCGGGGCCCTTTTCATTTTCCAAGGAATTAGAAAAAGGTTTTCTAAAATAAATTCTGAGCTGATTTTTGTTATTTAGATATGAAATAATTTAGGGATCCAAAAATAGTGAAACCAATTTTATTAGGATCCTAAAATCATGATATATCTGCTAGTATATTTTGTTCATATAGTTTTATAATATTCTTAGGAACTATATAATTAATTTGAGATACTTAATATTGTTAAAATATAAACTTGCAGGAATTATTGTGATAAATTAGTGATAGTGTTGGTTCTAAAATTTTTACAGTAGATTCCTAACAATATTAGGTGCTCACTGTAATTTTTGTAGCTCCATAGAAATTAGTTTGTTAAGGTAACTAAATGAGTCCTAGTTCAAATATATATGTATTTAATTAATAAAGAAATACCTAGGGATTTTATAACTAAAACATTGTGGGAAATTAGCGTCTAGTTCGACAACCTAGATACATGGCCTAGTACGTTAATCGTCAGAGCTAGCTCGTTAGCTTGAGAGGCGTAATCGTATTTTAAAACTTGCGATTGTCGTTGATTATTTACGTCCCTGCGTTGCATCCACGTATTTCATGATAGGAGCGATGTTGGATCACGGAGTCATCGGGAGTAACGAAAGCAGATGGTGACTTAACGATCATACCACCATGATGGAAAGCTAACTTTTGGTTACACTTTACCTAGGTAAGCCCCGGTGCATAACCCCTACTTTTCTATACTTAAGTTTT
The DNA here is from genome assembly GCA_904845875.1 of Miscanthus lutarioriparius. Lineage (NCBI taxonomy): Eukaryota > Viridiplantae > Streptophyta > Magnoliopsida > Poales > Poaceae > Miscanthus > Miscanthus lutarioriparius. The sequence goes on along the minus strand of CAJGYO010000001.1, from coordinate 142,044,429 downwards.
AAGGAGTTGAATGAAACCACGTATTATGTTTGTGCATTAAGTTTTAAGGAGTTGAATGAAACCCACTCGCATATATATATATATATATATATATATATATATATATATATATATATATATATATATATATATATATATATCCTATGAGTCTTACTAGTATGACAGGATCGCGTAGATTGCTATGCTATAGGACTCCGATAGAAGTTGAGTGATTGCCTGTCACTTGTGAGAGATAGGAAAGATATTATTATTGCTATTATATTATTATCACCAGGAAAATATATATGAATGATAATTGGAGACCGGGCGGAATGGTACTTTGGATCTGGACTTGGTTTGGCATTCGAGCGAGGCTCGGATTGCACGTGTTCCGCCTGTGTCGGTTAAGGACTGACCGTTGCATTGGGTTCTAGGCAGGTCACAGACTTATTATCCTGAGTACATACTTGTTTATGAGAGCAGGGAAGGCTTGTTACTCTTTTGTCGTGGGTTTTGGCTCTTTCTGGACCGACTGATTGGAGGCGGGGATGGTGGAGGTCTAAGCACCACTCTGAGTCTGAGACTCAGGAGTGGGGGCTTGGAGTCCAAGTTTGGATGGGGACCTGGACCCCTCGACAGGAGAGTGGTGGGTTGGTCCTGCTTGTGCCTGGGGTACAAGCGGGGCGTGTGTTTCGGGGTACCCAGCTGGGCACATTGATTCGCTAATCGTCGGGTAATCCGGTACGACTTGTCTATAGTCTAGCACCGTAGTAAGAACTGAAAGATGAAAGATGGTAAAAATGATCCTGATTGCTTACCACCTGCTTGAAAGTAGCCTAGGTGCTTATATAGAATGGTTAGTTAATGAACTAATGATGACTGCTAATAAAATTAAATATAAGGATGCACGTTTAGTAATGCTCCTACAGAGGCAATGAACCCATAAGCCAGATAGCCTTACATACCCTTGGAGTCTTTTCTTTCCTCCTGACGGGTAAGTCTTGCGGAGTACAATTGAGTACTCAGGCTTTGTTCTACCCTGTTGCAGGTGATAGAAACATGTGGAGCTGACACCTATGTGTGGAAACCTCCTGGTGGGCTCAGCGAGGATTTTTTTTACGTTGCGGACATAGAGTTTCTTTGAAACTTCCACCCAAAATATTTTACAATGGAAGAACTTATAACCTATTATGATGAATATAACGGATCATCATGTTAATGTTAAACTTGTCATTTAATGATTTTATTTCTGTTGAAACTCTGATAACATGATTATATTCCGCTGATTATAAACAATAAATATTATACTCTGATGTTGCATAAAAGTGATGTAAGAAATGGCTAAATGTTGTAAGCTTTATTCTCTCATTGGTGATCCTGATGGAAAAATGTGGATTTTTGAGTTCTCCCTTGAGGTGTGCTCGACGAAGCTGCATAATTTAGTATCCTCTCTTGAGTACTTAATGTCTAATGAAAGACAAGTACTCTCGGGAGGTATTAGATTAGGCAGTTTTGCCGTAGCCCTGCCGTGATGAGATCGGGCATGTGACTGCAACGGTACCCGCTCCTTCGACCAGCCGCAACCATCGCCTAATCCCATTCGCCCGACGAGGATGGCCACGTGACCACGTGCGACAGGGACGGTAGCCAGCAGATCTCAAGCCTCGTCCTGGCCCCTCATGCGCAGAGCTCATGATGGTGACAACGGCACAGACCCGTGCCCTTCCCATCGCGCACGTTGTACCCCGTTGACGAGTGGAGAGGCGGCCCCACGCCAGATCTGTTCCTCCTAGCGATGCGTGATGGCGTGGCTGGAGCTTCGCGTCGTTGGCCTCATCCTCGCATCCCTCCTCCGGACGTGGCCTCTGGAGTGGAACTCTGTCTGCACCATGGTAAGCATATGGCCCGTCCTCTTCCCTAAACTTCAGAATGGGTTGGATCTTGGCCCTAAAATCTAAGGGATTGTAGTTTCCTCTACCTCATCTGGATCCGAAGGTGGACACATGCATGTTTGATCCGGAGGAGAATAACCAAGGCAGATGATTAATCAAGCCCAAGGTAACGTCTCTTCATCCTGCTAATTTTATCTTCCTATACTGTGTTGCCCTCAATTGACTCTGCCTTCCTCTGTGCTGCAGCAGGCTTTGATTTTTTTTTATTCCGAATGTGCTTGGTTTTGATTATGTAAGGGAGGAATCAAATTAGATAGGTTGATTATGAGATAGTGTCTGTGAGTTGGTATGATGGGGGAGACACATAGGACACCCTATTTTTCCTTTTGTCCCCAACCAATGAACTAATACATAACATTCTTTCTTCCTAGAAAACACACATGGAAGACTAATGTAATAGTTTCTATCCTTAAGTTAATTACCAACCATGATTATGTAATAAAATAATTTAGCTCCTAATCTTGGTTCCCCCTCATGGCTGACTATTTCAATGAAGTTTTAACTTTAGGGCAGCCATTACTGGTGATTGCATGGATGTACCTTGACGATGATAGAATTTAACAACTTCAGGGTGCATACCATCTCATTATAGCATGTTGTAATGATTACAATCATGAGTTATTCAAATTCAATATGTTTATTGAGGTAAAAATATGTGTTCCCTTCGCTTAGCGATCAACTGCAACTTAATCAATAGCTAACTTTATATTGCTTGTTGAAATGTAAAGAATATGATACAAAATTCATCTTGTTAAGGTCTAGTGTTATGCAATTTGAAGAGCCTATATGTTTGAGAATCGTTGGGGGCAATTACTTCTATAGTGCCATCAGTTTTATATGTTCCCAATGAATAGCTAAAAATGTGATTTATCTTGGATTCAGACAAAGATTAATATCCTAGATTGCCTTAAAAGTTTACATTAAGGTTATGTTCACTGTAGATCTTATTCATTGGTCACCTAATTGAGATCAGAGGTATAGAAGATATTTTTTATTCTTTCTTATCTTCCCTGTGATCTAAATTGTATGTTCAGCTCAAAATTCTATATGCTTCTGTTGTGCAACATATTCGGTTTTGATAGTCTTGACATTTTAGTATTATTAAAAGCCATTTCTTGACTAGTTATCAAACATTTCAGCATGGCTATTGAAGCATATTTTTTCAAATAACAGTAGGGGTTGTCCCTGCTAGTTATATATTAAATAAAAGAGGAAATGCTATTTACAAGAAAGAAAGAGAAGAAAAATCAGGAGCACAAACTAATTAATGTAAAGACTTTAACCGTTTACTACTGCTGGAAAGTCTCTCTTCTTTTGCTCGATGCATAAGCATTGCAAATTAAGACTTGCACTTGATCATCACTGTGGCTAGAGTCCAGCTATCGAAGCAGTTATGTGTGAGAGACTTCATTTATTCAGCTTATGGTTTTTTAATCTGTCAACCAAAGTGACTCTTGTGATTGTTTGGTCGTTTTTGTTTTGTAGTGACAGATTTGATGGCCATGAACAGGGCCGTCCCTGAGTTTTTCGAGGCCTGGGCCAAAACCAAAAAACAGGGGCCTTCAACGCACATGCTAGTCACAATATTGTATGTAAGGCCTTGTACAAGTTTTTTCACTCTCTCTCCATCACATTAAATCTTTGACACATGCATGAAGTATTAAATATAGATAAAAAAATAACTAATTACACAGTTTGATTGTAAATTACGAGACAAATCTTTTGAGCCTAGTTAGGCCATGATTGAACAATAATTGTCAAATACAAATGAAGTGCTACAGTGCCAAATACTGATTCCTAACCCCATTCTAACCGAGGCCTAAGGACGTGTTTGGTTCGCGTTCGCGCACTGCGCTGCACCTTCCGCATGACAGTTTTGGCGCGCGTTTAGTTCACGACCGTACTTACGGCGTGACTATGGCTCCGTAGTTCAGGCCTCGATTAGTTCGGCGCCGCCGAATTTCCAGCCTTACTGTAGCTACAGTATCATTTTGTTTTTATTTGGTAATAATTGTCTAATCGTTGACTAATTAGGCTCAAAACGTTCGTCTCGCAAAATACAACCAAACTATACAATTAGTTTTTAATTTCGTCAACATTTAGTACTCCATGCATGTACCACAAATTTGATGTGACGGGAAATCTTCTTTTAACATAGTGTCAAATTCAGGAATTGAAGGAACTAAACATGGCCTCAATTTCTTCACCTCAGCTTGCCAAAAGTTGGGCGACGAAATCATACGCCGCACTTATGGCGCCGTCCCTGCTGCAGCTCAAGACACGTAGGCGCAGGCCAAATAGGCCCTAAATATGTATGAAATGTTACCGACAAACACTTAATTTTATATGAACACAATATTCATATAAAATAATTCATATATATTAAATTACCTTCAAGCTAGTGCTACCATACCTTCAAGCGAGCACGAGCTAGCCAGCAAGGAATCAGCAAGCTTACAGCGGTCAATTCCATCACCGGCCAACAAAACACGCACACATATTTAATCTAGTTAAGTCACCGACATTGGGGTTTTGGGGCATACTGGAACACACTCATACGGAGCAGATGAAGAAGCTTGCATCTCGCATCTCGGGGGATCGCGTCTTGCGTCGCCGCCGCGCACGAGGACTACTCTTCGGTGCTAGGCAGTGGGCCTTGACAGTTGACAGGCCATATATATAATCGATATATAGTGTACATATTTGGGGTGGGGGCCCTTTGAATCGGGGCCCAGGGCGACGGCCCCGTTTGCCCGCCCCCAGGGCCGGCCCTGGCCATGAACATTCAAATTCTAAATGAGAAGGGGTGATGGTCAGTTGAGACATCACTTATCCTTGTGTGTGTGCTTTGGGTAATTACGTCTTCCTGTTCTGTTGTCCTCAATTGAATCTTCCTTCCTCTATCTTGTAGCAACCTTTGATTTTTTTCTTGTTTTAAATGTGCTATGCTGGTTTCAATTTTGTAAGAGAAATCAAATTAGATAAATATTGATTATGAGATAATTTCTTTGAGAAGGTATGACGGGGGAGACATATAGTGTCCTTTGTCCTATCTTCTTTTTGATCCCATCCCAACCAATAAACTAATATTGAATATTGTTTTGTTCTTAAAAAATTCACATGGATGTCTTAGAACCTGTTTTCATATGTGCATATTTTATGGTATTTTTCTGATGAAATTCTGTACAAATGAAGCTAGCATGACAATTAGTCAGCCGTGCTAGACCAGCTCTTTTGATGATTGCACATAGTGGGACAACCTGTTGGTGTTCTTAGTCAATTAGCAGTCCTAGATTTAGTGATTATAGAAATTAGTTAATACTTCTAGTCTTTTATGTACATAACCAATTCATTTGTGCTTAATTTATGCACTTCCATAATGCATATGGGCTTTGTGGAACCTGTATTTGGTAGAAGTACATGCTGCTATATGATAAAGTGGCAGGGACAGGAGCGTGTCGATGAAATGCATTCAGGAAAGCTGATATTAAACCCAAGAGGGTTATAAATCAATATTTATGATCAAGCTAGTGTGGTTGTATGTACTAGGAGAGTTTAACCTACCCTCCTTTATGTTCTTTTTCTTAATAAAATGACACAGCTCTCTTGCGTTGTTCGATTTTTTTTTTGCTCAATTTCTTTGAAAAAAAGCTTTGAACTGAGATGATTTTTGTGGTTCAATTGAAATAGTAGGATGAATGTGATTAACATTCGATTAGACATTGTGCCACCTTATAGTTGAAGTGGAATCACTTGATTTTGCATCTTTACAGAAAATATAGAATGCATCGATTGAAGTTTTAGTCTTAAAATATCCTTAATGTACAGTCGATTTTTTTTGAAACAAAAATTATGTGCGTCGGTGAGGATTTCTTCATACTAATCTTCTCTGAGCTCCACCAGCACATAAGTATGTGAGGAAATCATAATAAATTGTCACATACTGATTGTATACAAAGATATATAGTTTCAATACATAATTCTTTAAACCAAAAATTAAATTCTGAAGACATTAGGAGCTTATCTATGTAGTCAAGATGTTCTCTATTGATTTCTTTTCTTGTCAGCTACTATATTGTGATTAACTTTTTTTGTCCAGCAAAGTCTAAACATTCTCTCTGCTATGTTCTTGATTTTTATGTACCGTCCTCAATTCAGTGTAAGGTCAGCTATTTTATTGCAGTAAGCAAAATCTTTGTTGACTAAATACATCACATGGTGCGAGCCACAGCTTTTCCCCAACATCCACGGGATCCACTTGAGTTTTCGTCCCTACTGCTGTACTCTTTGCGCTAGCATGATAGTGCTGGGCACAGCTTGTTCTGCTGCTCGTATTTTGGGATAAGCAGTGCGACAATCATACAGATTATTTCTGCCAAATTTCATCCTCAATTATTCAGCTAATTCAAGCACAACTCTAAAGAATGTTGTATGTTCACAAGGCTTTGATAGTTTCAAGCCCTTTGTTGAAAATCTGCAATTGTCCTTTCAAAATGTATTTGATAGACTGATAATTCCAGCTCTGATTTCCAACATGCTCTCACTCAGTTACACTCTTGTTCTATATTTTCACAAAACAATTTAGATTTTTATTCAGTGTACATAACTGAACTCTTAACTTGTTAGGCCTTGCGATACAGAGAAGAGGCATTCTGAGGCTAGCCATATAAGAGAGAAGTACTTCAATAGATATCTTACAGTGATGTCTTTTATACTTGCATTACATCCAGAAATAGATATCTTGAGGTTTTATGTGAGAAATCAGACAACATTATTTCATTTTTTTGCAAACAATGGTTGAACGATAAGAAGCTGGAACTGATAGTAATACTAGGAATAGTATTACTTGTTTTGCCCTCGTTGCATAAGTCTTCAAATAGTAGAAACTGTAATCCATAAGAGAGAAACACAAGCTCCTTAGAAGGCCATTGATCAGCACCTTTATATAGACAAGTCACAAGTGCATGCTTTTAATCATATTTGGTCCAACAGTTCAGAATGGGTGACTTTTGAAGTGATACACACAGTGCTTGCCTAGATTATTTTTCTGCTAGTAGAACTACGTGCAGTATTAGTAATTCAGGGTTTTTGAAGTGATATTGCGATGGACGTAATTACCCAAAGCACACACACAAGGATAAGTGATGTCTCAACTGACCATCACCCCTTCTCATTCAGAATTTGAATGTTCATGGCCAGGGCCGGCCCTGGGGGCGGGCAAACGGGGCCGTCGCCCTGGGCCCCGATTCAAAGGGCCCCCACCCCAAATATGTACACTATATATCGATTATATATATGGCCTGTCAACTGTCAAGGCCCACTGCCTAGCACCGAAGAGTAGTCCTCGTGCGCGGCGGCGACGCAAGACGCGATCCCCCGAGATGCGAGATGCAAGCTTCTTCATCTGCTCCGTATGAGTGTGTTCCAGTATGCCCCAAAACCCCAATGTCTGTCTTAACTAGATTAAATATGTGTGCGTGTTTTGTTGGCCGGTGATGGAATTGACCGCTGTAAGCTTGCTGATTCCTTGCTGGCTAGCTCGTGCTCGCTTGAAGGTATGGTAGCACTAGCTTGAAGGTAATTTAATATATATGAATTATTTTATATGAATATTGTGTTCATATAAAATTAAGTGTTTGTCGGTAACATTTCATACATATTTAGGGCCTATTTGGCCTGCGCCTACGTGTCTTGAGCTGCAGCAGGGACGGCGCCATAAGTGCGGCGTATGATTTCGTCGCCCAACTTTTGGCAAGCTGAGGTGAAGAAATTGAGGGCATGTTTAGTTCCCCTAATTTCTGAATTTGGCACTATGCAAAAAGAAGATTTCCTGTCACATCAAATTTGCGGTACATGCATGGAGTACTAAATATTGACGAAATTAAAAACGAATTGCACAGTTTGGTTGTACTTTGCGAGACGAACGTTTTGAGCATAATTAGTCAACGATTGAACAATTATTACCAAATAAAAACAAAATTGTACTGTACCTACAGTACCACCGGAAATTCGGCGGCGCCGACTCGGTGGCCGAACTAAACGAGGCCTGAACTACGGAGCCATAGTCACGCCGCAAGTACGGTCGCGAACTAAACGCGCGCCAAAACTGTGACGCGGAAGGTGCAGCGCAGTGCGCGAACGCGAACCAAACACGTCCTTAGGGCTCGTTTAGATTGGGGTTACGAATCAATATTTGGCATTATAACACTTTCGTTTGTATTTGACAATTATTGTCTAATCATGGCCTAACTAAGCTCAAAAGATTCGTCTTGTAATTTACAATCAAACTATGTAATTAGTTATTTTTTTATCTATATTTAATACTTCATGCATGTGTCCAAAGATTTAATGTAATAGAGAGTGAGTGAAAAAACTTGCAATCTAAATAAGGCCTTACATACAATATTGTGACTAGCATGTGCGTTGAAGGCCCCTGCTTTTTGGTTTTGGCCCAGGCCTCGAAAAACTCAGGGACGGCCCTGACCAGAGTACTGTGAGACGCTGGTCCCCACCTGCGGTCAAGGGGAGCTGAGAAAACTGCAGAGGCTGCTGTCCTCTGGTCCCTTTTGTGCTACTCCGTAGTTACGTGATCTTCGTCCAATCAGGTTCATTACAGTGTTGATATCGTACTGGTTTCTAAAAGGTCCTTTGGTTGCAATTTTTTTTTTGTAAATAACTAGTAAGCCGCAGCAAATCTTGTTCAGTAGGGTACATAATTTTTACCCAAAACGTTTCTTTGGTTACAAAAGGTTACTACTCTATAAGATGGCCCTATAATATTTTCGTGTATAGCGCGCTCCACTGGACCAAAGTTCCACGACGATAGAAGTCGTACTCCGCTATCAAACAAAATTAGAGGCCATAAATCCTAACAGGAGGCTGAAACGACGTCCATTATTGGGAATTTGGGAGTTGGGACTCAGCAGCCCCACAAGACAAACGAGAACCGCCAAAGCTGCTTGACCTTTCTACCAATGTACTAGTATGCTGTTTTTGGTTAATGAGCAAAGGCCATCCGATCAAGACTAGAGCACACGCGTCACTCATCCAGGACCAGTGGTAGACACCACACCGGGGTGGGCAGTTACCCTCCTTGGAGGTTGTAGCAGATCCTCCCCCAACCTAAATCCAATTGTTCAATCGCCAGATTATCATAGTGCTCTGTACGATGACATTGTGTTGGAAGGCGAGGTTGCATCCACACCATCTCCAAGGAGGTCTCCAACGCCGCAGCCACCACCTCCAAGGAGGTCTCCAACGCTGCTGCCACCACCTCCAAGGAGGTCTCCAACGCCTCCCCCGCCCCCGCCTACCAAGAAGCCAAGTTCTAGCAAGAGGCTAGCCCCGCAAACGAAGAACCAGTCCCTACCGGCAAAGAAAGCCACCGTGAAACCAAGGGCTATTCCCAAAATAATATCTGAAGAGAAAGAAGAAGGAACTGATGCATATAAAAAAGATATGTCCAGATTCTATGACAAACTTAAAAAGAATCAAGAAGTAAGGAGAAACTGTACTTCTTCGTAGCTCCAGATATTCTAAGAAAAAAGGTGGCTTCTTACCAAAGAACAACAATATGGGAATCTCGTAAGCCGTCCAAATCAACGTTAACGGACTATGACCGCACTCTCACCAAGTCAATTGAGGCGGCATGAAAAAAAAAAGCGGGCGGGAAAGGAGTTGCCCAACTCGGACAACAATCGCACCAATTAGTCCCCCGCTAGTTGTTGGTAATGAATATGGTTCGAATTTAGGATTAATGCATCGAGCAAACATACCTCCGGGATGTCGATTTGGATCACCTTGGTGAATTTATTGATGAGACCTGGTCTCGACCTTTACCAGATGTTTGGTGATGGAAACATTGAGAGTGCTTGAGGAGGTTGATATTTGGAAGAAAAAAAATTTGTACTAGGCGAGTCTATATAACCCTCAAGCCTTATCTCGATCCGGGGACACAAATGTACTGCTAAAAAAGTGGTACATGCAAAGCGTCTACCGGTGGAGACTCTGCGTTGGTGTCGTAATTAGAGGCGAACATTGGTTAAAAGTGGCGATGATGTTATGTATGTTGACTTTGCAGAATTTCATCAACTATGCCACCTGACCTTTCTGGACAAAGTTATCATTAGATGCTATTGCCTGTAAGTAATACTTCTTTCGATCTATTATTAAACTCATCATATGTGTGTATATGCAAATAAATTATCCTAACAAGTACTATATATATGCAGATTTACAATGACAGAGCTCAAAAAGGTAGGCTGCAATGAAATTAGTTTTGTTGATCCCCATATAGTATTCAAAGACCTAGTTACTCCAAAGACTAATTAGAAGTCTGAGTCAGAGAGTAACCTCATGAACTTCTTAGTGAACCAACGCCACAAGAAGGATATACTCTTTCCCTATATACTTCAAGTGAGTATTAATAATGTCGATCATCCTTAATGGCTCATATGTTGATTCTAGTTAATTAATGAGTGTTATGCGTTATATCCTATAAACACATGCAACAATCACTGGATATTGATGGACATCGATCTGGTGAAAACTCACTTGATAATCTATGACTCGATGAGAAAACCACAACAAGACTACCAAGATATGATAGATATTATCCAGAGGTAATTTCGGTATCTCTAGCAACTATATATACACACAAACATGATGATTAACTATATCTGATGACGTGGCAAATTTTTTATTGGGCGGTGTTTGGAAAACCTTTATTGAGCACATGGGAAAATGCAAAGCGCCACTGAATGTAATCCCTTTGAAAGTAAGTCCCCTAAATCGCATCATCTTTATTAATTAAACATATAGCTTTCACCGGATCATCAGATTGGATGACAAATCTTTTTCTTGTAAAGTGGTGTCTGAGGTAGGAACAGGGGAACAACTACTGTAGTTACTATGTTTGCAAGTTTATCAATGTGGTCTCCCAAAAAACTCATACAGAGAGACTCAAAGTACGTTAAAAATACACTATATATTCATTTAATTATTATTATTGATTGTGTTACTATGTCTTTATATATATATGTACATATATTAATTTATTTTCCTTTAATTCAAACCTGTAGGCTCGATGGTTGGAGGAAAAGGTCATACGGCAAGACCAAATCAAAGCAATTCAAGAGTCTATAGCTGGATTTTTTAATGAGCAGGTCATCGATTCCAAGGGCGAGTTCTACTTCGACCCAACACTGCCATGGAAGCCAAGCTAGAGGATGAGAGGAAACTTGTTATATCACAACAACTGTAATGCAATCTTTTGTAATATATGCACATAAAATAATATAATGTAAAATACACATATGCATACATGCATGTAAATATATATATGATGCATGCATGCATATATATATATATATATATATGCATATATATATATATATATATATATATATATATATATTTCTATGCTTGAATTGTGTGATTTAATACGTTCATTGTGCTTGAACCGAAACATACTATACGCGTGTATAAATGTATAATTAGCAGCGTACAATACGACTTCGAAAACCTATTTTGAAAAGAAAACAAAAAAATGAAAAGAAAAGAAAAAAAAAACCTTTAGTCTCGGTTCGTATTACCAACCGGGACTAAAGGTGCCGGCCATCGTGGCATGTCAGGAGGCACCTTTAGTCCCGGTTGGTGTTACCCACCGGGACTAAATGTCCTCCCACTACGTAAAAAACGGTTTGTAGCAACGGGACAATTTTTTTGTAGGGGCGGCTGGTGATGGAGCCGCCCCTACAGTGGCGTGCTGGGGAGCTCAGAGAACAGCTGCCCCTACAAATAGAACAGCAGGGGCGGCTGGTGATACGAGCCGCCCTTATAAATGAGTCTTATTTGTAGGGGCGGCTCAATCAGTAGCCGCTCCCGGTATTGCTATTTGTAGGGGCGGCTCAATCAGCAGCCGGCCCTACAAATCATTCGATCTATAAAATAACACCAAAACCCTAATCCCACACCAACGCTTCCCAGCAGATCGGGCCATCTCCTATCAGCAGCCGCCTCCCGTCCCCTCCCCTCTCAGCCACTCCTCTCAGCAGCCGCCTCCCGTCCCCTCCCCTCTCGTCTTCCTCATCTCCCCCACGGGACAGATCCAGCGAAGGATCCGGCGCTCCTCGTTCGTGTGCCCCACATGGTCGTAGATCGAGCCATCTCCTATCGCCGCTAGCTTGTGGAGGCTACGAGTCGCCATGGCCGGCCTCGGTCGTCTTCGACCAAGTCCCGTTCCTGGGGCCGGCCTCCACTCCGTTCCTCGTCAAGTCCAAGCCGGATGGACACGGGGCGTGACCCCAATCTAACCGCCGCCGCCTCTCCCTTTTCGCCCTCTCTTCCCCGAGGCTCGTTGGATGGCTGGGCATGGGAGGCAATTGCTGGGGCGGCGACCGCGCATGCTAAAGGCTAGCAGGAGGCCACACGCGGTGGCTACTGTGCGGATCTAGCCTGGCAGGATGCGGTAGCACCGCATGTTGGATCGTGGCGGTGGCGGCGGCGGGCCGTCTTTGGCTTTTCTGGGGGAGGCGGCAGCCACCACAGTGCTCGGGCCCAAGAGGAGGTGCCACATCCGCGCCGTCTCTGGAGATCCCGACCCATTGATTTGCTCATCCATGCGCTTTGTCTCTGGAGGTATGCGTGTACTTATGCATCTTGATTTGTTAATCTATTAATTGTAGATAGTTGGGTGAGGAATCTCACTGCCCTGTGCAAACATGCAGTACATACATAGAAATTTTTGCTATATAAGTATCTTAGTTAGTCATACAAACCTACATGTTTCTATTTACATTGAAAATCGACAGGATATCTTACATGTATACATGTATATAGAGTGCTAGTGCGGAGGTAACATGTTCTTGCTATGTAAGCAGACTTACAGAGTGGTAGTGTATAATTTGAACTTGTTTTCTTCAACATGTTTTTTCGTTGTCTTTACTGAACACATATCTCTGAGTGCTAGTGCTCGATTATTCATAATATGCTCTGGCTAAGCACTTGGCCCTTATCAAGTAATTTTAGCAATGCCATTTCTTCAGATTGTATGTGTGAGTAGCACTATTGTTTCATTTCTTTTATTATTTTGGATTGGAATATGTTCCTCTTTATTGAAGTAGTTCTTCGTGTAACTAAAATTTGTTTTTTGTAGGCATAACTATGCGAAATTCAGAAATTCAATATTCAAGTTGACCGACACACGCGCTACATGTAAGCTCTGCTTCCCATAAACTCTCCCAAATGAAAATAGAAGTCATTGAAGAGCGAATGGAGAAGGCACTAGCAGAATCGATAAAATAGAAGTGAAAGCAAGGATCTTGATGCGAGAAGATAACAAGGCAAGGAACTCTTTTATTAAATACTTATGACCTCATTGTTAGGTTTGAGTATCATCATGTGGAACATGATTAAAGCGCTCATCAATATCACACTGACGGATCGGTGGTTGTCGGTGGGTTTTTCGATTCGTCGGTGAAGGTCGATCCATTGAGATCAAATGTCGTATCTTCTTTTTCATGCTATTTGTATTTTTAGTTAGTAAAATGTCTTTGGTTTCCAACAGTGTCAGGATATGTCAAAGATTGGCCAACTTGACAAAAATGTGTAAGTTAGACACTTTCTTATTCCTTACCAATTCTCACTCTGTATCTTCATATTCTTAATGTTTGCTATCTTTGAACTACATGCATAATTTTGCATCTAGTTTAGGCCAAGGTCATGTTTGACATAATGTTTTGAAAATTTAATCAGCTTATGTTAAAAACACAAAGTGCAATATATCATCTTAAAGTCAAAGTTGATTGTGTTTTTCAATTCTCGACTACACCCTCCGTTCCAAATTATGCAACAAGGATATCCTGTTATTTATGCAAAAATCAATGGACATGATTTGGAACTTGAGCAGGTTCTTTGAAACAACTTTCATTTTCATATTTGTCTTGATGATGTATTACTTGTTGGTTTTTCAATTTCTATTTTATTTAGCTATATGATGTATCTGACCAGGTCATTTGGTCGTTATTTCTAGTTTCTGGGACCTCTATTTTCTTGGTTTGTTTAGACCATCAAATAGTTTCTTATAGTCAGATAACATGGAACCTGTTTTTCATATTGACTTCAAAATAATATTAATATTATCATGATAATATTAGTGTTTCTTTCCTTTGCCTCGAGTTTTCATACATCATACATCGTATGTATAGCACAAAGTGAAGCCATTAAGATTTTTACATCCGGATTGTCAATTGTTTGACCTTGAAAGTTGAAACTGTTTTGTTACCTTGCCATATTATGCTGTGATGTCATTTCTCGGAAGAAAGCCAATCTTCTGATTTACAACATGAACCCGACAAAATGCACGCTTGTCCATCTCAATTGCTTATGTTATCTTTGAAAGGTTGTTGCTAAGTCATTTGTCCCCTTACGAGCACAGTTTACATCGATGGATCCTCTCTGGTCTTGGCATGTGGATTGTTCCTCAGTAACATCATTTGTGGCTCATATGATGCATGAAAAAATTCTTATTGAAAGATAAAACGGATAAGATAAATATTGAAGAATTTGTTTGCCTCTCAAAGTGCGAGATGGGGAGAAGAATCAAAACATTTGGGTCAAATTGAATATTGATCAAACTGGATTTTATAGAGTGAAGTATGATGATGAACTTGCAATTTGGACTTGTAAATGCAATCAAAGCAAAGAAGCTCTCATTAATGGATAAGATTGGTAAAGATAAGAAAAAATTAGCGCTATTGTATACTTTTTCAAGGTTTTGACAAGATGTCACATTCTTCTTGCGGTATCGTGGAAGATTCATATCGCTCTCTGTTGCTTGCAAGCAAACACCAGCGTCATTGGTGCGATCTTTGAATGCTTATAATGATGAGTCCGATTACTTTGTACTTTCACATGTAACCTCTGTAAGTAATCTTGCACCTCAAAGTGGATTCTAAAACCTTATATCTCCAAATCAATTTGTGGCATTTGATGTTTCTATTAAATATCGATTCATGTGTCCTCTTTCTTGGCAAGTATGTTTAAGCATTTCTAAAATAACAGATTGATGCTACTCCCGACATGAACAAAGATATCAAACAACTTTTGATCAACCTTCTTCTCCCAGCTGCCATGTATGCCAATAGGCTTCATATTTTACTTGTTTTCACCATATTTATTTGTGGATTGACATAAAATTATGTTAAGTTTCCATGTTTATTTATTTGTGTCCTATACGTATCCTTATGCATATAAGCAGAGAACTAGCTTAAGCTTAGTGTTAATTTTACGCTACTACAAACATTCTTGCTTCTCCCTTGTCGTGACTTAGTGTTAATCGCATGAGGCGAAGATAAGTCATGATGGAGTTGTGTATGAAAAATATATGTTCGGTGAATTTGAATTGTTTTTTTTTGTGGAAAAACGATTTGTAGGAAGGCGGGTTGTATCAGATATCGCTCCTACAAATCGATTTGTAAGGCGGTGGTGTTCCTGGACCGCCTACAAATCGATTGTAGGGCGGCTACAGATCAATCGCCCTACAAATCTATTTCTAGGGGTGGCTGATAACACCAGCCGCCCCTACAAATCGATTTGTAGGGGCGATCTGGGAACCGCCCCTATAGATACATGATTTGTAGAGACCCTTGCGTAGGGGCGGCTGGGCAAACCGCCCCTACAAATAGTCTACCACCGCCCCTAAAAACCCTTTTTGACGTAGTGTCCTTTAGTCTCAGGTCCAGGACCCCCTTTAGTCCCGGATGCTTGCTCCCGGGTGAAAAACCAGGACTAGAGGGGGTTCCCCACCGGGAGTAAAGCTCTGTTCTCTACCAGTGTCCGTAGTCTGTTCAATATAGGAGTATCAGCGTTGCACCGCGTCACAAATGCATGCAGTCACTGGAACGAATCAAAGTAGCATGATGTCCACGGTAATAGCGTGGGATAGCTAGCTAGCCTTTTACAGTGTAATACTTAGGTTCTTCACTTGAAAATAAAATACCGAGGTAGACAGAAAATTTTTGTTTTCGATCCAGTAGTGAGCAAGTGGCAATATATTTCTCTTATATAAACTATTAGTTAAATTAAATTACCCATGTTCCTTCGGTAATGCACTTGGTGGACCTAGCTTAAAAACAATGTCACCCTTTCATGAAAATTGCATGCATGGAATGTACTTAGCTAACCAGTGCCTCACAATGAGTGGTATGTTATACTGGTATTATTAGTAGATCGCAATGAGTGGCTCCCTTGTGTACACGTCATACCTACGATAAATGAGTTCAGTATCTCCCCAAAGGAATCATGGACGCTAGGTTATCATAATTAGAAGTCCACTAAGCTTCATGGTGGCGTGCCAACTTGATATAAAAAGGAAAGAAAATCACGAATTGCCCTCGCTAAGGCTTCATAGCTTGTTGTAGAATATTTTCAAGTAATTTATTATCATGTTCAAACGTCATAGCTAAGTTTAGCCAACTAACCATTAGTCATTTATCTATGTGTTTCCATCTAAGGTTTTCAAAAAGAAATAAAATTTGAATTCAAATTAAAAATCTAAGAACTTAGCATGTATATTTGGGACTTTAACGATCTCAAATAATTAAAAATCACGTCAATTATAAAGTTTTAGATCTCAACGGGCTCTACAATTTTGATATGCAGTTAGTTTGTCTTTGTCCAACTTCATATGAAACATAAACTGCCCCTAGGAAAAAGCATTTCTACATGTGGTTGTTAACACTGATTGCGCCTAAAAACGGAGGAGTTTTGCAGGAGGTCTGTCCCTGGAACCATTTATAGGTGGTTAGTGATACCACGCATATCTAGAAAGAAAACAGGCACCTCTAAAAACAATTTATGTAGTAATGTTCTGTTCTAGCTAGAAGGACATCGAGGCTTGGTCCATGGACTTCCCTATGGTTTTCCTATGCATGACAGTAGTTTGTTGGCATCTACTGGAAACCAAAATTAATTTTCCTATGCATGACAGTAGTTGGTGAGGCTTGGAAGGGGTAGACATATGATTGGACAAGGCAATATGCAATATGGTATGGACATGGTGTGCATGATAGTAGTTGCATGGGGCTTGGAAGAGTAGACATATGATTATTGGACACAAGGCGACATGCAATATGGTATGGACATGGTGTGCATGATAGTAGTTGGGGGGCTTTGGAAGGGTAGACAGATATGAATGGTCAGGGCAATAAATGGGTATGCAACAATAATATGAGATGGACGCAGAGTCATAGTCTTATGGAACTTGGGCCAGATCCAGTCCCGGGACCACGCGATTTGAATTTTGTTTCCGTTCTTTTGGCCTAGGGTTTTTGACCAGTACATAAAGACCTTGTGTATTTTCACCAAGGCCTTAGGGATGGGCCGAGACAACTATCCAGAGGTGGAGTCTACCTGTTGGTGTCTCGTCTACTTGGCGTGCAAGGTATAGGTAGATATACACATGGACTAGATCAGACTCTATTGTATCTGAATAGAAAACATATATGTAAAACGATTCGCATAGAACTATTTGTAACTCTAATGCCCAGACTATATAAGGAGGGACATGGAGCCCGTGATCGGCATCCTGCATCGTCTAGCGACATCAGCTCATACCAACATAGTGAGCACAAACAATACAAACACCGATATAAATCGGAGCAAGGGTCTCCCGCTTGAACCAATATAAACTATATGTCCCATGTGCTACCCTGATAGTTGGCGCGCCAAGTAGAGACACTTGAGTGCAGATCAACCTGGATGAATCTAGATGGTTTCGGTCACTATCTTCATTGATGCCTCGACATCCTGCGGTGGCACTCGGCAGCCCGCAGGACCATGTGGTGTGCTGCAGCGTCCCTCTCGCTCGCTATCCCGTCAGGTGACTTGGCATCCCCTCGTAGTCCTGGCCTCCTGAGGCATGGCTCGGCATCCCTTCTTATCCTACAGTGTGACTCATCGTCCCTCACTAATAACCTGCATGTGTCGGCATCCGTCGTGGTCCCGCGGTGTGACCCAGTGTCCATCGCGCTATCTGTGGCATGATTCGGCGTCACTATTTGACGTTACAAAATTTATAACTTTTTTATAAGCTTAGTTAGAATTTGAATAATTGGACTAAAGAAGAAAGTTAATTGGTACTCCATCCGTTCTAAAAAGAATGCAATTTTAGAATAGTATCATGTTAAAATATGTAAGCTTGACTAAATTTATATAAAATTTTAGTAATAATTATCGTATAATATATAGATACCATTATATTTGTCATTAAAAATATTTTCATAATAATATACTTATTTAGCGTCATATATAGGCATTAATATTGTGATCAAATTTTTTGACACTTTAATCGAGAGTGTACCTAGCATTGTATTTCTTTTTGGTACAGATGTAGTAAACCTTTTTGGGGAAGGAGGCGGTACTAAGAGCATCTCCAGCAGTCTCCCAATACTTCATCCTCAATAGGATGATATTGGTCGCCACCAATACTACATTTTCAGATTATTAGGGGAGATGCTCCATCACATCACCAAAAACTGCCCCCCAAATGTGGGACCCACCTGTCAGTAACAATTTTTTATTTTTCCCTTTCCTTTTCTCTCCCCTTGGTTCATCTCTCCCGCATCGTAGGCTCGTAGCAGATCTCCACGCCGGGTCAAGCATGGGGAGGACACGGCGGACACGGCGAGTTCTGCTGGGACGCGCGAGAAGGCAGCCGCGACAAGCTTCACCGGGCACGCGAGACAGCGGTCGCGGCGAGCTCAACCGGTCGTGCCAGCTCCGTGACCACAACAATGGGCATGGAGGCCTTCACCAGCTCCGGTCGCGGGCGTTGGCGGGGGCGTCCCCAACTCCGGCCATCACCACATGAGTTCGCGACCTCCTCCTCCCTCCGCCTCCCTCCTCCTCCTCTCATGAGATCTGCATAGGCCTGGTTGGGGGAGGTGGCGGCCATGGCCGCAGAAGCGCGTGGACCTGGGCGGGGGCAGTGGCTGCCATGGCCACGGCGGGCCAAGGTGCGGCGACGCGTGGACCTGGCCGAGGCCGATGGCTGCCATGGCCACGGCGGGCTGAAGCGTGGCGACACGCAGGCCTGGACAAGGGCGGCGGTGGGTCGAGGTGCGGCGGCGCGTGGGTCTAGCTGGGGACGACGGTAGGCATAGCCACGGGGGCAGCGATGCCCAAAGGGTGTGCTCGACGCCATGGCAGAGAGAGAGGCGAGAGGGAGGATAGTGACAGTTACGGTGGGCCCCAGCTATTGGGGGAGATGTAACTCCCCCTCTATTTGAGGGGAGATGGGGTATTTTTTGGTGGCCACCAAAAAAAAGGGGTTATAGGGGGACTGTTGAAGAAGAAAAAGTGACACATCTCCCCAATATGATAGTCTTATGAGGATGAGGAGTGGGATTGGGAGACTGCTAGAGATGCTCTAGCCTCAGATCAAGCACATGCATGTGCCATGCAGTGCTAGCTATCGGGCATGTTCGGCTGGTTGGCTGGCTGGTTGCCGGCTGGCCCGCCACCTCACAGAATCACTGTTCACGTCCTGCCAGAACAGTATTTTTCTCTCACAACAATCAGCCGAAACAGTATTTTCAGTCCTGCCGAACAGCCCCATCATATCGATCGCCCTCTGGCCGGTCAATTAGGTTGCTTGGTAGTGTGTATCTCATGCGCCATGTGACATGTGACGAGCGTTTGTCGTCTCTCTACGAGGGAAATCAGCGGATCGCGAAGTAGTGATTGCAGGATTGGGAGGCTTCGTTGTCATGCACAGTGTAAGAGCAGCAGGGAGCATGGGAGATCGGGAGCCGGTGGGCGCCACTAGATGCTGCAGCCAGCCTGGTGGGGTGTCATGGACGTGTCATCCTCACCTGCACCCCGCCCAGCAGTGGATAACTGGACACTAGCGCCTAGATCGATCTAGTGGACGGTTGAGGATGTTTTGAGGCTGGGTATTTAATTTGGAGATGCAAAGAATTATATTTTTTTAACAATTTAAAGCCTATTAAAATTTCCCTAGCTAGCTCGGCTTCACAGCTTGTTGTATAATATTTTAGCTAATTTATTACCATGTTCCAACATCATAGCTAACTTTAATTTAGCCAACTAGCCATGCATATATTAGTCATTTATTGGTGTGCCTCTATCCAAGAGTTTAAAAAAGTTTGAAATTTGAATTTAAAAATTCTGAGAACTTAAAACGTATATTTGGCACCTTAATGATCTCCAATAAAAAGTCATCAATTATAAAAGTTTTATATCTCTTCTAGCTCCACAATTTTGTTAGTTTGTCTTCATCCAACTTCAAATGAAAATTTTACCTATTTACAGGAGCGATTCAAAATTTACTGATCTAGCTGTGTGGGACGTACGGCAGGGCTTAGTTAAGCCCCTACCGCACCCGTGGTAATGGAGCCTCTCTTTTAGCTCCTCCTAATTTTGCACTATTCATGCCGGTGATAAAAATTTACGTACTGTAGATGAGTACAAAAGTTGGACCAAAGAGGAAAGTTGAGTGGCAATGCTTTATTCCTTTTCGGGGCCTTGTTTAGATTGCAAGTTTTTTCACTCTCTCTTCATCACATCAAATCTTTGGACACATGCATGGAGTATTAAATGTAGATAAAAAAAATAACTAATTACATAGTTTGATTGTAAATTACGAGGCGAATCTTTTAAGCCTAGTTAGACCATGATTGGACAATAATTGTCAAATACAAACGAAAGTACTGTAGTGTCAAATACTGATTTCTAACCCCAATGCAAACAGGCTTGAGGCTTGAGGCTTGGACCAAAGAGGAAAGTGAGCAGATCCGCCATGCAGTGCTGACAAACCGACAGTGTAATATCTCACGTGCTAGCACTGTCATGCGCCAGGTGACATGTGAGGTTGTCGTCTGTGTCCATCGGCTCGTGGTCCACGCGACCACGCGTCCATCTTGCTCATGTGCGTCCTTGCCTTCAGGACGGAGTAGGCTCTAGGCTCTCTGGTGGTACACGTCGTACGTAGCTTTAGCTCTTGTTTAGTTGCACACCAAATTTTAAAAAGTTGCTATAGTATCTGTCATATCGAATGTTTGCGGCCGTGTATGGAACATTAAATGTAGTGCACAGTTTGGTGGGAAATTGCGAGACGAACGTTTTGAACATAATTAGTCCATGATTGAACACTATTTGCCAAATAAAAATGAACGTGCTACAGTATCTCCAAAATCCAACTTTGGGGAACTAAACGCGCGCTTAATTATTCGATTATGAGTATACACCACCTCTGCACAGTCAACTCGTCGAGAACAAACGCCAGCATATATTTGTGAGCTTAAGGCAGGCTTATAATAATATAATATGCTACTTGGTCTGAGTGATTGATATAAAAAAAATTATTATCAATATTTGTGTCTCCAAACATGTCGTTTAATGTAAAAATATGTCACTTAATAAATATTAATATTTCTATATATATTGATTAAAATTTAAATTTATTCGCTTCTTGAAACATGAAAATGATATTTACGGTCACGGCCAACTTGATTATAGCATGCATGCATGTATGGGCTTAGGGGTTCTACTTGTAGCTTTCCATGCTTGATGACTTTATGGTTACAGCCAAAACCTGATTTTTGTATTGTTGCTAGCCTTATTGGCAATTCTACCGTTTCAACAATTAGCTATTGGCAAAGTCACCAGTCATTTAGGAGTTTTTAGTGTAGCAGTATAGCCAATGCAACAACTTATATATGCTGTGTCTGGCCGAGTTGCGAGTTTGTGAAGTGCGGTAAAACCCAAGGGTGCCCTTACATTGTCACACACACACACACAACACACACACACATGCACACACATGCATGTCAATCTGTTATTTACATGCATGCATTGTTGTTGTAGGCCCCGTTTGGCAGGGCTTCACTTCACTAGTGAAGCCATTTTTTTTTAGCTTCAGCTCCACGAACAGCTCCACCGGTGGAGCTGAAGCAGTTTTGGTAAACCGTTTGGCAAAATGGCTTCCCTGTGAGAGCATGTTTTTAGGGGCCTGGAGGAGGAGCCGGGAGAAGCCACTATTTTTGGCTCCTTCCCACCCCAAAGCTCTGTGAGAGCACGTTTTTAGGGGCTTCATCGGTGGAGCCGTTTCATTTTACCCCGTTTGGCAGAAAACGGCTCCAAACGGCTCTTGAAGCCGCTGGAGAAGCCCTGCCAAACGGGGCCGTAGTCCTCCAACCGAACAAATTGAAGGCACATGCGTTTGAAGCTCTGGCATGCATGGAGATGCATGCATGACAGTAGCTAGATCCGATCCGTAGTTGAGGACAACAGATCATGTACCTATCTATAGTTTCAAGTCCCGCTCCATGCATGCATGCACGGATCTGGATTAATATTCGCACATGGAACTCGGTGTATTGTAATATTTATTTTTTGCTTAATTTTTTTTGTTACAAACCGATTTGTTGATCATTTAATTGATTTTTTAATTATCCTTTCTCCATATAATTCCATGATTTAAAAGCTATCGTCATTTTCTTCTCTTCTTCATTCCTGTTGTAGTTTATGCCGAGACCAAAATTAAGATTGCCGGGAGTTTCTTTTGGTGACTATCCAAGTCTCGATCTCGTTAGTTTCCAGCTTGTGTATGCAACGTGCATTCAGTCGCCAGACGGTCCAGATTTACCGTTCATGCAGCCAAGATGTTCAATGGTTGAAAAAAAATTCAATCCAGTTTCGGTTCACAAATAATGTGTCATTTAAGTTGTTCTCTATTATGCCCGTCAGCCTCTCAAAAGATAACCATTTACATGGTTTCTGGTCGTTCCAGGACGTCATAGTATGGCATTCTAGGCGCGCGCTCTATGGACTACTATGGTTAGCTTTGGTCCATCGGTTGGAAATGAATATGCAAGGGCAGTTATCTTAAGCAAAACACCCCTAGAAATGCATTTTCAAGAGAGATGCATTTTCAGGATGGGTGGGTAAACTCAACTCCGCAGACCATTTTTACTGTCCCTGAAAATCATTTCCGCAGTAGTGGATGTGTCTCTCTCCCTCGGTCCAATAGAACGAATATAACTTTATCATAATAATACTGACTTGAACCATCTTGAGTTCAATCAAATTTATACAAAAATATCAAAATTATAATACCAGATAAACATCATTAGATTTGTTATAAAACACATTTTTGATAATATAATTATTTTATGTCACTCTTTTTTATATGTTTAATCAAATTTTAGATAATTTGACTATAAATTAAGACGAAAATAGAATGACATACATTCTTCTTCCAGACGGAGGTAGCACTGCAGCACTCCCTCCGTCTCTTTTTTAACTGTAGTTCTCACATATTGAGGAGCTAAATATACTCAAATTTAACTAAACATATATAAGAGGTTACTAATTATGATATGTAATAATAAGTATCATTAAATTAACCATTGCATATATTTTTGTAATACACTTATTTGGATAAACAAATATCACTAACATTTTTTAGTCAAAATTTA
The DNA here is from genome assembly GCA_904845875.1 of Miscanthus lutarioriparius. NCBI lineage: Eukaryota > Viridiplantae > Streptophyta > Magnoliopsida > Poales > Poaceae > Miscanthus > Miscanthus lutarioriparius. The sequence goes on along the minus strand of CAJGYO010000001.1, from coordinate 142,020,998 downwards.
GACGACGACACCTAAAAATACTGCGGCCGTGCTGTCGAATCGATGGCATAGTCAGATCAGGCGATCAGCCATAAGTTGCTTGTTATCTCATGCAGCATGCATGTGAGGCTGTGAGCGCTAGCTTGTCGTCGTCCCTCTGCACCATCAGCTCGTGCTCTATATCTCGCTCACAGATTGAGGTTTGAATCGGAGTCAAAGAGATCAGACGACGCCTCGAGATGGGAGAGCCGGTCGATATGATCTCCTAGCTGTCCCTGCTGGATCGGAATATAATATAATTTGGATATATATTCGATATCCCGTGCCTGCTGGGCCACCTCCCAACTCCATAAAATATGTCTTGTTGAAAGCTACCAGAGCCAGTTTTTCTACTGATGGGTAACGGCTACAAACCGACATATTGTTTTCTACCAGCAAAAAGATATGGGACGATGCTGCATGGCATGATCTGGATACAATATTGCCCACACAATATATAATATTTGGATGCCCTGCCTGCCGGGCCATCTACTTACTACTTTCACTATGTAAAAAAAACAAAGAGCAGAAACCGTTCTAGTGACACGAAATCGAGCCGCGTCTGTGATGTGTGATCACAGATGCGTCTAGACAAAACACGTCTATAATTTGCTCCCTCAGTTTTAGTCTGGAATATAATTAATCTAAGTGAAGAATATAACTAATCCCATGCCTCGAATACAATCTGTCGCTTCATTCTTATATTATAGCTCATTTTAACTTGATTAGCTCTAAATAAGACATCTTTGATTTTATTTTATTAAAAAAATACATCAACACCTATAATATCAAAATTGGTTTCGTTGAATTCTCCGTGAAATGTCTTAATAGCTATTCCCTCCATCCTGAAATATAAGCAATTCAAGGTTTAAAATACATACCAAATTATAAGGGATTTTAGGTGAACAAATACTTGAAAAGACAACATTCACATGCATAATTACCATTAGTGACTATCACAAACCCAAATATGATAATCAGTGAGGGTTATATACGTCATTTGTCTTACCACATATTATATCCTAAAATTACTTAGATACCTTATATTTCAGGACAAGACGTTATGTTTGTCAATCAGTCATCACCCTTTATATTTATATAATACTGATCTTCTCTATATATGAGTCAGGTTTCCTTTCCAAAATTTCAATAACTCAGGTTACCTCTAACCAACTGTAGTACAACTCCCACACATGCAAATCTTATAGTTTATTCAAACAACGAGTCTCTATTAGCCACGTACTACGCACCAAGATGACCCTTGATCATTATTGTCGTATTATTTGTTTTTTTTGAATCATAGTATATAGACGCAGATACTCATATATGCCTGCACAATCACCCTATGAATACACGCACATATCCCACTACTGGAAACTGTACTTTGCTGAGTGCCTGAGACTTTGCCGAGTGCTATTTATCGGGGCACTCGGCAAAATAAAGCACTCGGCAAACGGGGCTTTGCCGAGCGCCATGCACTCGGCAAAGCCTCGCTCTCGGCAAATCTAGGCTTTCTTGAGAGTGCTTGCCAACTCGACAAAAGTCCCACTCGGCAAAAGGTGGCCGACCCGTGACGGCGGGCATCTGCCGTCGGAGATTTTGCCGAGTGCCTAACGGATGGCACTCGGCAAAATTTTTTTTATTATTTTTAAAAACTTATTTTGCCGAGTGTAAACCTTGGGCACTCGGCAATTTTTTTTTTAATTTTTAAAACTTATTTTGCGAGTGCAGTGTCGTCGGGGCACTCGGCAAATTTTTTTTTATTTTGAAAATCATCTTTGCTTAGTGCCTTCTAGGCGGCTTTTTAAGCAAAACCCACTTTGCGAAAGTGTCCCCATGGCTTTTCGGCAAAAAATTTTTTTTTTATTTTGGGCCCAAATTTTTTACGTGGCCTTGTGACAATGTTTAAAACTCTATTTTAAAATTTAGGGTAATTTTGACTTTTTGATACATTTCATTAGTTTATTTCGTTTAAATCTAATTGTTTGGGATATTTCAAATTTGAGCTGCGGTACATGGAATAATGGACTTTGGTCATCCAAAAATTGATACTCATGATATTTAGGGTATGTTTAGGACGTATCGAGAAAGTCACATGAAATCTCGAGTATCGTTGACGTAACATGTCGAGGTACTTACTGGAAATGTGATTTTAAATTATATAAAATGCAAACGAAGTCCGAAAATCATGAAACTTGTCGATGCGTCGTGTTATCACATGTGGAGGCTGTGGTAAAAAATTGTAAAGGTTTCGAGCAAATTGTGACGTCGGATGCCAAAAACCCAGACATCTCCACATGTGATCACATGTGATAACACGACGCATCGACAAGTTTCATGATTTTCGGACTTCGTTTGCATTTTATATAATTTAAAATCACATTTCCGGCAAGTACCTCGACATGTTACGTCAACGAGATACTCGAGATTTCATGTGACTTTTCTGCATACACGGCCTAAACATACCCTAAATATCATGAGTATCAATTTTGGATGACCAAAGTCCATTATTCCATGTACTGCATAGTTCAAATTTGAAATATCCCAAACAATTAGGCGAAACGAAATAAACTAATGAAATATATCAAAAAAGTCAAAATTACCCTAAATTTTAAAATAGAGTTTTAAACACCATCACAAGGCCATAGAAAAAATTTGGGCCCAAAAAAAAAAAACATTTTGCCGAAAGTGCCATGGGGACACTCTAAGCAAAGTGGGCTTTGCCGAAAGTGCCTACTGTAAGGCACTCTGCAAAGATGATTTTCAAAAATAAAAAAAAAATTTGTCGAGTGCCTGACGCTGGCACTCGGCAAAATAAGTTTTAAAAAATTTAAAAAAATTTTGCCGAGTGCTCAAGGGCTTACACTCGGCAATTTTTTTTAAATAAAACCACCGCCCAAAATCCCGCCCCCACCCCCCCAGTATCCTAGCCACTTGCTGTCGTCCTGACGTGCGCGCCTCCTGGGCAGCGCCCTCACTGTGAGTGAAGCCCCATCGCCATCACATGCCCTCGAAAGCAGCCCCACTGGCCATGCATGGCTCCCGTGGCCATCACTGGCGAGACCCCGCCTGAGCACCTGACGCCCCACTGCCCCCTGGCCACACACCGCCCCGCGCCCATGAACCCGCCACATCACCTGGCGCCCCGAAAGCACCCCAGCCCGGCGCGTGTCTCCTGGCATACGCATGGCGAGACCCGCCTGACAGCACCCCACATGCTTTGCCTTCCATAGCCATGTGAGACGCCACCGCCCCCCCGCCCGCCCCCAAGGACACCCAGCCCCCCGCGCCGCCTGGCCGCGGCAGCTCCCAGCAGACCCCGCCACACACAGTGCCCCGCCTGAAAGCACCCCAGCACCAGCAGCATGGCCCCCCGTGGCTACCGCCAGCATGAGCCCCACCACCCACGCGCCCCACCCCCGAGTACCCCAGCCCGGCCGCACCCGCCACAGAAAGGCCCGCCGCCGCCGTCACAGCGTCTTGCCACCAGCCAGGGGTTGTCCTCCTCGCACGCGCCGGCCCCATGCGCCCCTGCTCTTGCCACCGGCTTCGAAGAAGGAGGAGGAAGCAGCAGTAAGAAGAAGAAGGAAGAAGAAGGAAGAAGAAGGAAGAAAAAAGAAGAGAAAGAAAGAAAAGGAAAAGGAAGAAAAGGAGAAGGAAAAAAGAGAAGAAAAAGGAAGAAGGAGGAGGAGAGGAAGGAGGAGGAGAAGGGGATAGGGGGAGGAAGCCGAGGTAGAGGGGAGGAGGAGGTGCCTCGGCCGTCTTCTCTGTGTGCCCGTCCCTCCGACGCCCCTACCGTCACCGAACCGCCTACGAGCGTGGGCAAGGTATATCCACCCTTTCTCCGTTTGTCGGCCTTCGTGCCGTTGTGATGTCGGCCTTTGTGCCACTGTTCTTATCGGCCTTCGTGCCGTTTGTGATTGTCGGCCTTCGTTCCGTTGTTTTTTGTAGGTTTTGGAAACCTCCCCGTGCAAGGGAGGTGCTGCCGAAATTTTGAACTTATAGTGTCGTGTTTCTTCTTTTTGCAGAGCAGGGACTGCCGGAGGTGACCCGGAGGTCCCCGATCGTTTTTTGTCGGCGTCTGGCTGCACGCAGACTCGCCGCCCGCCATCTGCGTCGACTCGCCCTTCGCCTCGCTAGCCTCGACTTCACCGACACCCTAGGTATAAATCATCTCTTTTTCCGCTTGTCTCATCATCGTAGATCGGTGTAGCCTAGTTAGGCGTCTCCGTCCGAAAAGAGATATCTTTGGAGGTATCTGAGATCTTTGCATATCTGCGAGCATTTCATTTGAATTGTCCACATTTTTGGACAGCCAGCGGATGCGTAGATGGGTTAGTTTCCATGGTCGCTCGGTCAAGAGCGGTGTTCGGCATCATCCCTGTTGTTCTCCGGATACACACTCTCCCTTGCGGGGCGTGTATCGGGAGAACAAAGCAGGAGGTGCCGCCAAATTCCGTCTCGGATAGGAGGCGGCATGGAAACTAACCTCATCTATGGATCCACAGGTGGGATTAGGACCTATCCTCACCTATTAGAGAGTAGGGACACCGCGTAGATGCAATTGATGGTGACTCATATGTGCTGATACGTCTGTTAAAGGATGGAGGACCGTGAGTGGATGTACACGCTCCGGAGAGACGAGCACGATTACGACTTGCTGTTTATAGTCAAGGTCGAAGAATTCTTACAGCATGCATTTGGTGAGAGTGCCGGAGGCCATTCTCTAGTGGTTTGTCCGTGCAGCGGTTGTGACAACAGAAGAAGGAAAGATAGGTTAACCATGGGTAAACATATTGTGAAGTTTGGATTTACTCCGGGCTACCACCGGTGGATCCACCATGGTGAAGCCGATCGTATCAGGGAGGAGGTGGTGAGACCACGGCTCGAGGCTTTCGATGATGATGCTAGGGTAGCAGACATGCTGGATGACACGCACCAATCTCAGTTCGCTGAAGGACGTGATAAGGAGGAGATGGAGGCTGCCGCAGATGCCTTCTACCTGATGTTGGACTCGGCACAGAGACCCCTTCATGATCATACTAATGTTTCTCAGTTGGACGCCATTGGTCGCATAATGGGGTTGAAGGCCGAGTTAAACCTAAGTCGAGAAGGCTTCGACAAGATGGTGGCCGTGTGGAGCGATATGCTACCGAAGACACACATTATGCCGAAGAACTTGTACGAGTCAGAGAAGCTTCTTCTTGCACTTAAGATGCCGTATGACAAGATACATGTGTGTCCGAAGGGGTGCGTCCTATTTAGGAAAGAACACGCGGATGCAAAGTACTGCCCGAAGTGTAAATCCTCCAGGTACGTGGAGGTAGACTCAGGCGATGGCCAGAAGAGGCAGCTTAAGATCCCCATGAGAGTCCTACGACACCTTCCGTTCCTGCCGAGGCCCCAACGGCTATTCATGACCGAGGAATCCGCAAAGCAGATGACATGGCACAAAAGCGGCAAGACACGATACAATCACGAGAAGATGGTACATCCATCCGATGTTGATGCATGGAAGTACTTCAATTCACGGCATCCTCTCAAAGCGAGAGGAGGCTCGTAATATACGTGTCGCTACCGGGCAGCAGATGGGTTCAATCCATATGGCATGATGGCTGCACCATACACATGTTGACCCGTGTTCGTCATCCCCCGAATCTCCCCGGCGTCTCCTTTCAACGACATACCGTGTTCTGTCGTTGATAATCCTCGACACCGGGGAGTAATATGGGTGTCTTCATGGAGCTCGTGATAGATGAGTTGATCGATGCTTGGGTCAAAGGGTGTGGACATACGACCGAAGCTACGAAGACTAGCTTCAAAATGCACGTCTGGTACCACTACTCCCCTCGCACGACTTCCTGGCGTCACGGGTTAATGTGCTTTGGTGTGTTCGAGGGGAAGTTCCCATGCCCAATATGCAAGGAAGCTGTGAGGTTCATATGGTTGAAGAAGGGTGGCAAGTATTCGCTCGTTCGACAAACATCGTCAATTCCTCCCTCTTGACCATCCATTGGAGAGAAGACGTCAAGAGTTTTATGAAAGGTGTCAAAGCGATGGACCCTAGACCGCACTTGAGGACTGGGGTGGAGGTTCGTGCTTTCGAGATAGATGCTCTCATGCCCAACGAAGATGGTGGTTTCGTGGGATATGGTGAGCAACATATGTGGACTCATAAGTCCGGCTTGACGAGGCTCCCCTATTTCGATGACCTCCTCTCGCCCCCATAACATTGATGTCATGCACATCGAAAAAGAATATCGCCGAGGCACTTTGGGCAACGCTCATGGACACCGACAAGTCTAAGGACAACCCTAAGGCTAGAGTAGACTGGCGACGCCAGCGATAAGCCAAACCAAGAGATGCGACCTCCGCAGCAGAAAGCGATGGAGAAGGCTTAGGGCCCCCTATGTCTTGAAAATCGATCAAAGGAGGAAGTACTTGATGGATCAAGAATTTAATGTACCTTGATGGGTATCTGGCCGAATCTGGAAGGGGGAGTGAACTTAGAGACTCGTGAGTCAACGGGATGAAGAGTCATGACTACCACATATGGATTGAGCGCATACTTCCGTCGATGGTTCGAGGCTATGTCCTCGAGCATGTCCGGCTAGTCTTTGGCAAAGTTGAGCTACTTCTTTCACCGACTTTGTGCCAAGGAGCTATCTTGACCATCATTACTGTAATTGGAAACTATGGCTTTTGAGTTGGTCAGCGTGAGCTTGAGAAGATCTTTCCACCCGGCTTCTTCTTGCCGATGCAAACATCTAATTGTGCACCTCCCAACCGAGGCACGGTTGGGGGGCCCGTAGAACCGTTGGTGCTATCCAATCGAGCGATGTCTAAAGACTCTTCGCAAGAAATGTACAAATAAAGCCAGAATTGAGGCTTCCATTGCAGAGGCAAGCATTCGGGAGGAGGTTGCAAACTTCACGACATCCTACTACAAGTCGAACCTTCCTAGCAAGCATAATCCACCCCCTCGTTACAATGCTGGCGAAGTTGAATCGACCCTCAGCCTTTTCAAATGCCAACTAGGCAGCGCAAGTGGATCGACCCCCAAGAGATTGGATCGGAGAAGAGTGGCGCAAAATCACGCTATATGTGTTCACCAACCTTGTCGAGGTTGCGCCATTCATTAAGTAAGTTCTCAACGAACTTGTTTCAATACGATGTCACTGCTCATATCGAACCCCATTGATTCTCTTTGGTACAGGAATTTGTTCGTCAAGAGTGGCATCAATCAAGGGATCCTACCCAGACGAACATGATACCCTTCTTTCGAGAGGGTGCGGAGTGGGAGGCCTGATTTTATTTCTTGGTTCAAACAAAAGGTAAATACGTTCGTCGATATTCCTTAGTAGCTTGTACGTTCCAATAGTATAACGATGTATCATGCTTGAGCTTGCAAAGCGCAAACCAATGCGTCCATGAGTGACGAGTTGAGACAAAGGTTGCAAAGCGGCTTCAAGTTAAGGGTGAAGTCATATACCGGTTATGATGTGAACGGATATCGCTTCCACACGTCAAGACACGAAAGCGAGACTCGGCCCGGCCGGAAAACCACCAACAGCCAAGTTTTTACGCCGAGCACTAATGACGTCGAATACTACGAAATAATTGAGGAGATCTATGAACTTGAATATGAGGGTCGGGTACCTCTTACTCCTGTCATATTCAAGTGCCACTGGTTTGATCCTGCATTTAACGAGACGGACCCCTCATCTTGGGCTAGTCGAGATTAGGCATGATTCCGTCTATAAAGGAAAAGATGTCTATATTGTGGCTCAATAGGCCGTGCAGGTGTATCATACGCCATATGTGTGCCAAGACAAAGACCATCTTAAGGGTTGGTCTATTGTGCACGTGTATCTTCGCACGGTAAACTACATTCCAAACGATGAAGATTACACCTTGACACAAACACATATGATGGAGAGTTCTATCAAGCGGATGAGCTACAAGGAGCTTTGAGATAGTCTTACCCGGTGTGACGACCGCCATGGAAGTAGACAATGAAACGGTTGATGACGAGGACCCTGGAGATGTAGTGCTAAATCCGAAGGACATTCAAATGCTTGAGCGATTCCATTTAGGCAAAGACAATGAAGAAGACACAGAACCTTTGAATAGTGTTGCCCATTTGGACAATTTTGACAGTGATGATGAGACCTATGACCCCAATCATGAAGATTATTCCTAAACCATGTAATACTATGTTTTTTATTAAATTTTGTTATGTTTATTCATTTTGAACTATTTGACATGTATGTACTAACGCTTGTTGTTCATTCTTTGTACATTGTAGGTGACAGAACAAAGATGGTGGGCAACCGTTCACCGAGGAGGTGCTCTCGGTGTGCAGAGGCTACGCCCTCGATGGAGGCGGCGGGGCGTCTTCGCCCCGGCCAAGGCGAGAGCAGGCAGGTCGCCCAAAGACGGGGGGGGAGGGAGGGGCCGGGGTCGCCCCAGGAGGGACCCGCCTCCTCCCCCGGCTCTCGACCAGCCGGAGGACCCGTCTCCTACCCCGGAGGAGCACGTGGCGGCCACGGGCACGACCACAGACACTCCGTCGGGGGATGAGGGGACTCAGCAGACGGAGGACAGTTCTGCTTTCTCGGCTCCCTACCTGCGAGGTCCCACAAGCCTTCCTCCGATTCCGCTTCTTGACCGACGCCCACTGGTTCGTCCTGTGGGAAGAAGGTAAGTAACTATAGATGTTATCACTAGTACTTCATATGATACGTTGAAAATCAAAAGAGAAACTGATAATTTTTTGTAATCACTTGTGCAGGGGCTGGCTAGTTCTGTCGGGTGCTCTTGACCCCCCACGCACCCCCGCTACCGTCCTGGGATGTCTGTGCAGGAAACACTTCCCCGGCCTTGTGGACTTGAAAGAGGGGAGGTGGGAGCCGGCTTGGGCATGGGACAGGTACAAGCTCGGCTCGGATGACGAGCAAGACAACAAGCAGGAGCGGGTTTTGGCGGACTTTTGGGCAAGTGTCTCACAACATAGCTCAATACATCTCCTCTATTGCTTAAGTCTTTTATTGAAATAATGAAGCGGATACATCGTGTTTGTATGCGAGAGGTACTTCAAGGTCGAAGAAGGTAGAGAGAGACCTGGCGGATCGACGGCACACGAGCACTGAAGAAATACGTCGGCGACATGATTCACGTAGGCGCGACTCGAGCCCACGTCGACTACTACAGGTCCATCAAGAAAGAGCCCCTCAACAAAACCGGGCGCAAGAAGAAATGGCGTGACCAAGGAGCAGTACCTTGGTAGGTGAATAATATTAATTCGTTTTGAGATTTAGTAGGTCCGAATTGATCTTCTTATATGTCAAACACTTGATGATGTGTAGGTGCCGGCCTCGTGGTGCATGTCGCATAGATCGGCATGGTCGAGGATCATGGGCCAGTACCTTGACCCGGCGTACATCGCAAAGCACGAGCAAGGCAAGCGAGAAGCGGGCGAGGACCGCTCCAACTCACCACCAAGGCAGCCAGCAACCTCCCGCATTCAAGCGGGCACTTGTACGAGATGTCATTTATCTATTCTAACGCTCAATTTTGCCTAATTTCTAATCATCTTGCCGTCTTTCTCGCAGGAGGTGGCACACCCGGACGTCTGCGGTGTCGGAGTTTGGGGCATGGGTTGTGTCCCACATGGGCCCGGTGAAATCCGGTGTCGTCTTCAACCCGGATGCCCCCCGCCAGCTTACTCGACCCAAGCGTCCACACTAAGGTCGAGAGACTACACGGAGGCGGTTAGTTAGGCGCTCCATGGCTCAGTCTGTCGAGTTAATCGAGCCCCTTGAGACAGAGGTGATCGTGAGGTTGGGGCAAGGCGGGGAAGCACAGGCGGTTGTGGATTGCGACAGGCGCCGACTCCTCGAGCTCGCACCCTCTCTCTCCGACGAGAGGGCACGAGCACGGCCGTAAGCCTTCCCATACGTGCACGGCCTACTCCAACACCGTCGCGGGTCAACGAACTTTGTGTAATTCTGGTTTCACTCGTCGTACATTGAACGTTACACACATTGATCAGATTTGCAATCTTTGAAACATGTGATTGAAACACCGCAGCCGAAATGGCAGAGACAAAGGAGAGCGCATAACGCTTTCGACCGCAGAGTGGAGGCCACGAAGAAGCAGATGGCGGACATGTATCAGATCATGCAAACCATCGGGCAAGCATCGGGTGTCCAAGTGCAGTTGCCAGCTCCAGCTCCGGTTCGACACTTCACTCCTGTGAGTATGGAAGTTTAATGCGTTCGTGCCGTTGGGATTGTCGGCCTTCGTGCCATTGTGATTTTCGGCCTTCGTGCCGTTGTGATTGTCGGCCTTCGTGCCGTTGTGATTGTCGGCCTTCGTGTCGTTGTTTCTTGCAGGTTGGAAACCTCCCCGTGCAGGGGAGGTGCTGCTGAAATTTTCAATTTTTAGTCTAACACATGCAATCTCTTCTCTTTGTGCAGCCTCCGTCGGCGGGTTCAAACAATCCCACTAGCGTGTCACCGGTGGCCGATCACGTCAACCCTTCGCCATGATCCGGTCCTTCACCGCTGTGTCGAGGCCACACACCATTTCGTCGCCCATGAGAGAGATGTTGAACTTTGTGATGTCGAACTTGTAATAATAAACTTGTGATGTTGAACTTTGGTGCATTTGTGATGGATTTTCGATGAATTTATTAAATATCGTGTGCTTGTGATATATAATGCATGTTGGTGATATAGATGTGATGATTGATGTATATATATATATATATATATATATTATCATTACAATGGAATGTAAAAAAATTACAATTCTCGGGGTCTTTTGCCGAAGTGCCATGGACAAGGCACTCGGCAAAGTTTTTTCCAAAAAATCCAGAAATTCTTTGTCGAGTGTTCGAAAATTTGGCCTCTAAGCAAAGTATTTTTTTAAAAAACTTTGCCCGAGTGTCTGGCGAGGGCACTCGGCAAAGTATTTTTTAAAAAAAAAAAAAACTTTGCCGAGTGCTCGGGCGTGACACTTTCGAAAGGATTTTTTTTAAATCCAGAAATTCTTTGCCGAGTGCCTGGGCTGGGGCACTCGGCAAAGTAATTTAAAAAAAAAAAATTGCCGAGTGCCTGGACAGGGACACTCGGCAAAGTAATTTTTTAAAAAAATAATTAAAAAACTTTGCCGAGTGCCTGGACTTGGGCACTCGGTAAAGTAATCTTTAAATTTTTTTTTTTTGCCAAGTGCTGGGTCAGGCCCTCGGCAAAATAACCGTGAACGGTGGAACGACCGAAAATATTTTGCCGAGTGCCGCCCTAAGCACTCGGCAAAATTATTTTTTATTTTGCCAAGTGCCCCGATAAAAAGCACTCGGCAAAGACCCTTTGCCGAGAAAAATTTTGCCGAGCGGACTTTGCCGAGCGCTACACTCGGCAAAGTCTTTGCCGAGTGCAAAGGGCTCTTTGCCGAGTGTAAAAACACTCGGCAAAGCCACGGCCTCCAGTAGTGTCCTATCTCTATGAACAACCTTCGAAAGATTAATCCAGCATATCTCAAGAGTTATGATATAGTCACCACAGACGCCTTTATCAGCTAACACGATGCCTACGATTCAAGGACTTAAATCTAGAAAAAAATGTGAACATCCCCGCGTTAAGTCGAGGACTTAAATCCAAATAATCAGGTTCCACCGTAAAAAAGACCTAGTTAGCTAAACTACGCACCATTCGCTCGTAAATAGCAGGACTATGGCTGTATGGCAGCAAGTGTATATGCGTGTCCATCCCTCTCTGTCCTTTGCTTTCCTTCACGTGAACAAACAACCATGCACATGCAGGATGGTTGGCAGGACGTGTTGCTTCTGTCCACCATCCCCATACCAGCAAGCTAGTATGTATTATCACTTCATGAATAAATGTGTGTCACAATAATGTTTCTGTCTCATCCCTTTCTTAACACGGGAATCATGTGTTGTAATATACAATTATCTCTCTCCATAGATGCAACAGCTAGCACTCGACCAATGACATGCACGGTAACGGCAATGAATGCAGTAGTTGCTTAGTATTAATCGCTGCAAAAAACCTTGCCAAATGCTGAAAATCCCTCAAAAGAAACAATCCTTGGCATCTCTCTCATGCTCCTGCTAGCTTTCTTGCATTTATAGGCTTGCAGTTACATCCGGTGTTCCTGCTGGCTTTCTCTTGCATGTATAGGCTTTGCTGTTACATCCGCTCAGACCATGAAGTGTTTCCTCGACAATCCAGCTCAGGTAGCGGCCTAGCTAGTAGCTTGCTACCAACAATAGAAGAATAATCTTAAAGCCAGGTAAAAAAATCGAATGAAATCTCAAGGACGCGCGCGTGATAGACGATGAACTAACCGACGTAAATCTGAACTTGTTGAACGATTCGTATAGTACGTGGAGTTTGTCAATTCTCTTGCAAGTAGCAGTAGCCGGCAACTTGCACTGTGTCTTGGCCGAGTTTTGTAGCTGATGTAAACCCCAGCTACACCCATACGTTTTCACATGTCGGTAAGTTTATTTACATGCATTATTGTGTCTTATCCAGCAAATTGAAAGCTCATGCAGGTCTCCAAGCTACCACCACCACCGCGGTCTAGGGCATCTTGCAGCCGCAATTCAGAGCCCCCTCGTTCATCTCTGGCAAGGCTGTCGGTGGCAACAAGGAGAGGCAATAATCCATCTCTCTTTACAATTACGTGATTCTTCAGCTTAGTTAATTTGCTTGGATTTAGTTTTAATAAATCTACTGTGAAGTCATATGATTAATGTTCAACCGGGAACTTTTAATTTATTACTTACAATGAAAGCACATCTGTATGAGGTCACTTTGTGGACACTATCTACTAGGGGAAGGGTGGGCTCTTCCATGGGGATATTAACTCTAGTCTCATCGTCGATGATCGTAGAGAGGGGTAAAAATTCAGTGGGGATGGTCCCCATGGGGCATCCATAGGCACCTGTCATGGATCCACGACGTGTGTTCATGCACAATCAACCAACACATGGGACTGTTGCATAAATTCATGAGGAGGAATCGGTAAGAAAAGGTAAAACTCTCTCACGCATTGGATGATTGTGTGTATGGACACATGCCGTCACAGCAGGTTGCCCACGACTACCCCATGGGGCAGTCCCCACCAAATTTTTCTGTAAAGAGGAAATCAAGCGTCCAACTTGAGGGATCAAGGGTGGAGGTGTTGAATCTACAACATGTGATGTACCCAATAATTCAACTGTTGATGTTCTTGTATCGATTCAGACAAAGGCGGATCTTGCACCAAGGAGGGGTGGGATCACGCCTCCGCTATCACTACTCGAAGCATGAAGCCCCTCATAACCCCCCCTACAAATTGGTACCCATAGAAGCTTGAAAGGAGAGGCTAGAGATGGAAAATAATAGGAGAAACCTTCCTAATAACTCATTTTTCTAGATCAGTCACTGAATTCATATGCATTTTGGTCTTGTTCTGGAATAATGGATCTTGGGACATGTGTCCAAGCTTTTGGAATTGATCGGTGGATTCGGCATGAGAACTGCACTGTGGTTTTGGTGTTCGACAGAGTCTATATATTTATCTAGAGTATTGGAAGGCGTTAGAGAAGATGTTGGAAGGAACTAGTACATAGCATATTCTATCTTTTTGTTTCAGATTTTTTTTTCCAATGTAATTTGGGGCATACCGTGTCGAGTTTTAATATAATTTGTCCAAAAGAAAAGAAAAGCACGTGCATGCATTATTTGCACTGATATATATCGATTGATTACGCGTGGACAGATAAGCTTTTTTACATGCATTATTATTGTGGTCCTACCTAGTTAGCTCTGATCCGGCCTGACCCGGTCGATCTCGATATTGATTAATTAGTCGAGAACGAAAGATTGCGCACGTCTCTATTGTTTCATGTCTCCATGGATACGTGCACACATGGATCCACATGACTTAACTTACTATTAGGAGTAAGGAGAGCTTGCAGGCCTCCGTCAAGTGTGCATACGATTACCAAAACTAACCAATAACACTGATCGATGTGATCATTAATTGTCGAGTGCATGGATGCCGCATGCATATGCATAACGTACGTACGAGATTTAACGGCACTATGCTTTTATTAATGATAGGCGACATTTCCGACGACAGTGAGGTACCCGTGGTGACTTCGTGAATCTCGAGATCTGCCGGCTCAGTCCTTCGGAGGTCCTCATATGGGTAAGTGCGTACATATGTTCATAGGAGTGAGTGTGCGTGCGTGTTGTGAGCGTCTATGTTACCGTGTAATTCTTTAAAATAAAAGAACCGTGCACCAGACCGTTATATATATTGTCTTACAATTTGCTCATTTATATAAACTTGTTTCCGCTCCATGATATCCTCGTCGTGTCGATCTCCCATCGTTCAATTTATGAGAAAATTGTAAGCTATATATTTTATTAACTAGTTGTTTGATGAGCATTGCTGGTGCTCTGCATTTGGCTCGCCTGTATGAACACACGGTCAGCAGTTTGATCGCCGTCGTCGTTTGCCTAAACATGGTCAGCAGTTTTAATTTGGCTCCCCTCCAAAATAAGAGGATCGGAAAACTAGGCTTCTTATTTTGTTCCTATCTTTTGTTATTGTTGTTTCTCTTTTTTTTTTAAGACTAGCAAATATACCTGTGCATTGCGACGGGAGGAAAAAAATCAGGCATTCATGGGGAACTACCATAGAAATGGACATATTATTTATGTTTCACCATTAGTATTTAAAATTATAATTTATTATATGATGACCATGGCATCCAAAATGTAATTTAATGTCAGGCAACAATATGACATTAAGCTTGAATTAAATAGAATCTTGATATTTTCTTCTATTGCAAACCACATAAATATTTAGACATAAATATGTTATAACTTTATTTTTTATTCTATATAATTACTACTTTCAATATATTGGAAATATATAAGGCATCTATATATTGTTGTTTGTATTGATGTTCCATGCATCATTTACAATTCGATCTAATTCTATTAGTCTTTTTATTAGATTCTTTCATTGCCTTGCCCAATTCTAATAATAATAGATGTAAGAACATATAGGTTTCACTTATACATACAACTTTTTTGTTTTTATATACTTCCTCCATCCTAAAATATAATGAATCAAAGCGATTTTTAGATAAAACAAGGAGTCTGGCAAAATACCGCGTTACTCCTCACTAATTAGGAGGGAGAGTGAGTAGTTTGGTTATTGCTTTCTGTTTACACCAAAATTTAGGAAGAAGAACGCGGGAACTCGAAACTTTCAATATTGTATCGTCAAGGAATCGATTGCATAAGGGTCGACATCAGCTGATTCAGATGCGGCACTGGAATCGGCTCTCTTCAGATGACGTCAGCAGATAACGACAATAATCTACGATTGGCGTTGGGAAAGACATGTCGGACTCTACAAAAAGGAAAAGATTAGGGTCCAAGTTATCTTAAATTATGAATGTTTTCTCTTATACCAAAGATTGTAATGAGTCGTACTTAAGTAGGATTCATGCTTAGGTTCCGGGTATAAATATTGAACCCCAGTTATTATAAAAGGAGATCCAATCAATCAATACCAATTACTTGTTGAAGTTAAAAAATGATCAAGAATTTAAGTGGGGTGATGTACAATAAAAGGCGTTTGAGGAGATAAAAGAATACATGAAATGTCCACCTGTGATGATCCCTCCTCAGCAAGGTAAGCCTTTAAGTTGTACGTATCGGTCGATGACCAAACGATTGGATTGGCCTTGATGCAAGAGTTTGAAGAAAAAGAATGAGTTGTTTTCTAAGTAGAAGGCTTTTAGATTCAGAAATAAGATATTTTCCCGTCGAAAAGTTATGCTTGTGCTTATATTTCTCTTGCACTAAGTTGCGACATTACTTGTTATCGACTGAGTGTACAGTTGTTTGCAAGGCTGATGTGATCAAGCACATGCTGTCAATGCCAATATTAAATGGAAGAATAGGGAAGTGGATTCTTGCATTGTCAAAATTTGACTTGAGGTACGAATCGGCTAAAGCAGTCAAATGGCAAGTAATAGCCGATTTTGTCACCCAGCATCATAAGCCAAGTATTGGCTATGTAGAGCCGGTACCTTGGACGTTATTCTTTGATGGGTCATCATGCAAGCAAGTGGTGGCAGAGGTATTGTTATTATTTCACCTCGGGGGGCAAGTTTTGAGTTTGCTTTTCCAACTGAACTAATGATTACCAACAACCAAGCAGAATATGAAGCTATTCTTAAGGGGATTCAACTTCTTCATGAAGTAAAGGCCGAGACAATTGAAGTATTTGGAGATTTACAGTTAATTATTAATCGGTTGATCGGCCTATATGAATGTAAAGAAGATACTCTGAGGGGGTACTATGATAAGTGCTAAAGGTTACTCAAGTAATTTCCTCATGTTTCTCTTCAGCATATTCCGAGAGCACAAAATCAAGAGGCTAATCGTTTAGCTCAAAGTACGTCAGGTTATCGAGTGTTTCAAGAGATCTTAAGTAGTGACACCTCAAATAATGATTGGAGAGTTGAAATAGCTGATTACCTTAAGAATCCATCACAGAAGGTTACCAGGAAACTAAGGTATAAATCGACTAAGTATGTTTTGCTAGATGATCACCTATATTACAAGACAGTCGATAGGGTGTTGCTTAAATGCTTAAATCAAGAAGAAGCTAAGGTATTGATGGGTGAAGTACATGAAGGGATATGTGGAGCTCATCAATCGACTTATAAGATAAAATAGATTATTCGCAGGACTGGATATTTCTGGCCAACAATACTAGAAGATTATTTTGAATATTATAAGGGGTGTCAGAATTATCAATGTTTTGGTAATATTCAGAAATCGCCCGCAACGGCTATGAATCCAATAATCAAAACATGTCCGTTTTGAGATTGGGGAATTGATTTAATTGGCCAGATTTTTCCGCCTTCAAGCAAAGGACATAAGTTTATATTGGTAGCAACAGATTACTTCACTAAGTGGGTTGAGACAATTCCTTTGAAGATGATAACCTCAAAGAACATGATTGGTTTTGTCAAGGAGTATATTGTGTATCGTTTTAAGATTCCTTAAACTATTACTACTGATCAGGGGGACAATATTCACATCAGAAGAGTTCGGAGATTTTGCTGCCAGTATGGGAATTAAGTTGTTAAATTCTAAAGGAGACTTAGTCTGAAAAGCAAAATTGTCGATCAGGTCAAAAGACAGCAAGTTCAACAAATGGTCACCTAATTGGGAAGGACCTTATTGGATTAAACGTCGTGCGTCTGGCAATGCTTATATTTTGGATACCCTAGGAGGAGAAGAGAAGGTTGATAGAGCAATCAATGGAAAATATCTAAAGAAATATTATCCAAGCGTTTGGATTAATACTTGATAATCGATTTGTTTGGTCATCGGCTCTAATAGCCGATACCAGAAGGGTATCGCCTCTATTTCAAAATTAAATCCGAAGGGGTAAAAGCCAATACGATATGTATCGCCTATAGAGCAAAAACAAACACAGACAAATTGGTACATGGAACATGAGTACAAGGCAAAAGAGAAACCACTTAAAACAAAGAGATTGTCTGCTAACTTCTCCTATTACAAACTAAAGGCTAGAAAACACTTTGTTCACTATGTCTTTGGCCTGGAAAGCGAGAGCTACGGAGTCGGTGGCGTTAAAGAAGTCCTTAACTAGGTGCTCATGATCCTCAGGATGTTCGATGGCTAGAAAACCATGGGGAAGAAATCGAAGCTTCTGGCCAGAGCGAGCTTGCGCAATAGCCAATGCCATGGCAGCACCGTAACGAACACCGTGAAGGGCAACCTATCTGATGTGGTTTGGGATGTCGTACAAGCGAACCACCAGCACGACACCCCTAGCATTGACGAATCCTACCGCATATTCTGCAGCTGATCTAAGGCTTTCCAACTAGGTCGATAGATCTAGAAAGATTCGAGGAAGGGATAATCAAGATCTTAAAGACAAAACTATGAAGAAACAAAAAATTATGGTAGACATCTCACCCATGATTCTGGCCTTGGCCTTGACCAACCTCTCCCCCACCTGGTCGGTACGGTGGATCTGCCCCTTGGGGCATCTTGATGGATGGCAGCCACAACCCTTGGAGTTTCCTGATCGGCCTCCGATAGATCGAAATAGGAAGGTGGTCGACGTTGAACCAAAGTGGTCAGAGCCGATTCCATGATGGAAAGGCAGTCGGCGAGCTTCTGGCCAACCTGATCGATGGATGTGATTAGATCGTCATTGTTGATCTGCTTCCTCGGGTGCGGGGGAGCGGGCGGTGAATTGTTGATGAAGACGACCTCGGAGGTTGAGTGGAGTTGGCCCTATGTTCCGAGACGACAGGAACATCCTATAGCGCGTTCAGATGAAGGTCCATCCGCCCAAGATCACGGGTTGCATCCTCCTAATGACGAAGACGCTGGTGTGGTGACACAGACCCATCAAAGGCTTTTTCCGCAGACCTCTTGCCGTTCTCCATGCCTTCGAGCCTATGGGAAAGCAAAATCGCACCAAAGACACGGAAAGTTTGGGACGAAGCAGATTGTTTTTCTATCCATAGCCATGGCCCATATATATAGCCTAGGAGGTGAGAAGATAGGCTTCGTCGGGGTTATGGAATTAAAGTCAGTTATGGAAACGGATCGACACTCCAGAAATTTAGGGGACGGATCATGAAGAAACAATGGATTTAGACTTATTGCTTTCCATAATTACAAGATACCGTGGGATTGATACAAAAGGTTTACATTAGCTGACGATCAACCCACTAAGACTTCTTTGGATTGAAGGGAGTCCGGATCCCCACAGGGCCGAAGGTCATCATGGACCGAGTCATATCGGCCCGCTGATAGAAGTGCATCAGGAAAGAGAAAAGGCCGCTTGCTTAAAAGATGCCCATATATCCAACCGATTTCTCAGTGGCTGAGAAACAATGGGAAAGAAAGACGCCTTATAAAAGATGTCCATTTCTCGGTGGCTGGGAAACCATGGAAAAGAAGTCTGTGGTTTCCCCGATGAGTATTTGATAAAGCAAACGAGGGAAAGGTGTCCACACATTTTAGCCCTTGCAAACACCAGAATAGCTCTACGATTATGGTGAGAAAACTCAGGTGATGTCACAAGAATTCTTCTAACCACAGTAGCTGATCCTCTTGCTCGACAAGACGCTAAAATGAGCGACACAATCACCCTATGCACAAGAATTATTCTAACCACTCAAGACCCTCATAGCAAGAAATTAGACCATGGAGGGTCTGGCAGAGCCAAGGGCACTCGAGGATGCAAGCAGAAGAGAAACATAACTGAGTTGTTGAGTTGCTCTCGTCAGAATCGGATAGACATTTATAGTCGGTCTGGAAAGATGGATCCAAGTGCCTGTGAAGCAATGGTGCTCTCGTGAAGCTTTGAAGCATGGGCCCATAAGCAGGCTAGGACGGTGATAGATAGTAGGTCAGAGATCAAGATTCTCTACCCGTGACTACGAACCTATCGGGGGTACAGACGTGGTAATTTTGGAATAAAATTACTTTTATCCTAAAATTGGGGAGGCATGTGTTTACACCCAAATTTAGGAAGAAGAACGTGGGAACTTGAAACTTTCAAGATTGCATCATCAAGAAATCGATTGCATAAGGGTCGATATCAGCTGATTCAGATACGGCACTAGAATCGGCTCTCTTCATATGACGTCAGCAGATAACGACAATAAGCGACGGTTGGCGTTGGAAAAGACATATCGAACTCTACAAAATGAGAAAGATTAGGGTTCAAGTTATCTTAAATTAGGAATGTTTTCTCTTATACCAAATATTGTAATGAGTCGTACTTGAGTAGGATTTATGTTTAGGTTCCGGGTATAAATATTGGACCCCGGCTATTATAAAAGGAGATCCAATCAATCAATACCAATTACTTTTCTCGGCTTTACGCCAACCTTTAGGAATAGGAGTAGTGTAGATCTCGGTGAGTTCTTCAACAAGCAGGGCTACATCGGTCCGATCGACCTCCGGCTTGTTTGTAAGTACCGTCATAGCTTATACTTTTGTTTGTAAGGCTGCATCGATTAAGTTCGACCTACACTGCGAACTCTAGTATAAGCTAGTTATCGACTCTTATCTAGTTCAAATACGGTTTCATTGGTTATGTTCGACCTCCACTGCTTGAATTAGATTAAGGTCAAGTTATCGGCTCTACCTAAGGGTGGCGTCCTTCGGGTAGATTCATTAAGTTACCGTCTTGCTGGTGTTCTTATTGTCATTAGTTTCAGTAATATCAACCTGCCCGATCGAGATCGATCTAGATCGGCCTCACATCCTTTTTAGTCCATCGTTTATTTTGCTACATTAAGACGGTTCTTACTTTAAACGACGGATTACGTTTCATCGGCTGTCCTACTTCGATCTTGATCGTGCATAGCACGCGGTTAAGGCATGTCTGATCTTGAGGAGGTTTACTGGCTAGTTAAATCTTGTCTATAGATCGCTATTATGGCTGTAACGATCCGGTCGATCCCCACTGATGGCACTCTAGATCGGAGGATACAAGTTGGTAGACTTGCTTTCGACTAAGTGTGACCTTGGCAGTTTGCTATGTCTGCATCGGCTAAATAGCCGACCGCCTGCACTTTAACGCTCATAGTATGTTTTCATGATCCTGTTAAATATGAATAGATTTGTTTTCTTTAAAGGTTTAATCTGTTATCTTTATTATGACTGTCATAGATCCGGTCGACCCCCACTGTTAAAGATGATAGGTTAGATTTGAGGAGTTTATAGATCTGCTCGTATCGAATAGTCGATTGTTCACATGCTATGATCCTTTTTCTAACTGGATTGGTTACTTCAGCCGATTCGCTTGTGCTTTCACACATATAGCATGATTTTCAGAAAACCTGTCAAAGTATAGACGGTTTTATGAATTCTTCGGTTTTAGTTTGTTATTATTATCATAGCTGCCATCGATCCGGTCGAACTTCACTGTCGATGGTAACATATTAGATTCAGAGCGTTTATAAATTCATTTGTACTATACAGTCGATTTGTTCGCATGTTATATTATTTCTCGTTAGATTCATCGGCTCAATGCTTTACGTTGGTAATATCCACCTAGCTGATGATTTTACCTATATCTGTGTGCACTGTACTTGTCAACATAAAATCAATCGCAACGCACGAGCTTTACAGTCCGTAGATAGCCGATTCCTTCGCGTATCGTCTATTTAGTCGATTTTCCCGTCTGGCTGCTCACGTAGCGGCACACTTGGAACTGTATGTACAAAACCGGCATGTTCCGCCTTAAATTACTGATAAACTTTTTCTCCTTGTCAATTGTAGGTCAAATTGACTGGCACGCCTTCGGAAGAAATTCGCAGGATCGGCTAGCCCTGCGTTGAAGGCAAGCGGATCTCCAGCCTTGCTCCATCAAGCAGATCCTTCTGGCTTGCTGTGTGCCAGACGCATTGACACGTTTTTGCGTCGACACTTTCCTAATTTAAATATAATCTTTACATGTTATTATTTCCTACCATGAATTAGAGAGGAAAGGTATGGTGTACCTAGAAGGAAAGAGGCGTTCGGTTAATAAAGATAGAGGAGAGAGGGAGAGAGGAGTTCGGTTAATAAAAAGAGAGAGAGAGAGAGGAGATAAGGACGCAGTACAATACCATATATTTTGATATAAATTTTGAACCCTCAAATCCTTATATTTCAGGACGGAGAGAGTAAGAAAGTTCTACAACAACGTACGGGGTATGCTTCTAATATAAGATAATAATAGATACTTCCATCGTCCCCAGATAAATCAACTTATGAAATTATCAATATTAAACTTTTGAAAGTCTGACTAAATTTATAAAAAAAAGTCACCATTGTTTAGGGTACAAGTACAATATTAGAATCATTAGATACACTATAAAATGCCATTTATATTTGAGTAGAGTTAAATGCACCAAAAATTTATTAACTTTTGACTTGATGTCATTTAGATCCATCCACTCTTAAACTGTATTTTTTGTTTCTAAGCTTTTTAAATAGTTTACTGAAGGTACGTTACCCTTGATTTAACCTTTAGACCTGACGTGTCGTATACCAATTCCAGTTTGACGTTTGTTCGCTCGGAACGAACAAATTCGGCCGTCTGACATGGGGTGGGTCATCCGCTCACCTATTTAGTCATCCGCGAGCCTTCCGCTCAGGATAAACGTGCGGCGGTTCGTAGGGCTCACTTTTCCCTTTTTTCTAATCTTTTCCGTATTGTAACCTCAAGCCATCCGCTCACGTATATTAGAGTATATATTGTATAGTTTTTTTGCTTCTTAATTTTCCTTTTTATTTTTTTATTTTTATTTTTTTATTTTTATAGTAACCTATCATTTTTTATTTATATACTATAAACATGCACACCTCTTCATCGTTCTAAGTGACACTCAGCATGTTGGTTCGTGTTCCGAGTCGGGATTACAATTTACAAGAACTGTTCTCCGAATTTTTTGTTTTTTTTATCTTTTTTTAAAGTTTTTCCACAAATATGCCTCTGGAGGTATGCTTTCAAAATCTGGACCCTTAGCTCGGCGCCTACAAGTCTCGGCGTCAAAGGGTTTGGCGTCTAGGTCGGGGCCACGTTGGCGGCATGGACGTTGACCTGGCAGGCAGCACGGCACCGGGGTTATTAGCGCCAAGCTTGGCGCCGAGATCTATGGCACCGATGTGGTGTTTTAACTCGGCGTCCAACCTTCCTGCCCGAGTCTTCTTCCTCGTCTTTCTTCTCCCTCTCGGGTTTTTTCTCTTCACACTTCTCCCTACGTCACGAATCAGCATATTGGACCTTGGAAACTTTGATTTCATCCGTAAATCTTCGAGAGCAAGGTATCCTCGCTCCCTCCTAGCTTTTTTTCACATCGATTTGGTATATATTAGTCGGATTTTTCAACTTCAGAATCGACATTACTTAAGGTTTCATGCAATTTTAATATTTATATTATACAACCGTAGGATGTCAAGGCATGGAAAAGCTAGCAAACCGTAGGATGTTATGGGTTCATTGTTGTGGATCAAATGGGAAACCCTAGGTGTAGAGTTTAATGTTAATTGCTTTCGGCTCTTAAAACGAAAATGGCTAAATTGTAGTTATGGTCGGATGATTGGAAATGCCTTCGACCCATTGCTTCTGCCTAGTGGTGTTTCAGTGCCCATATGCTTTTGCGGCGATCCTTGTAAGGTAGCCAAGTCCGACGAAGAGGACATGTATAGGTAGAGGTATTGAATGTGTTCCAATTTTGCGTTTGAACCAACACTTCGTCAGCGCCGCATTAAT
This sequence comes from Miscanthus lutarioriparius, assembly GCA_904845875.1. NCBI lineage: Eukaryota > Viridiplantae > Streptophyta > Magnoliopsida > Poales > Poaceae > Miscanthus > Miscanthus lutarioriparius. Next base: position 141,997,613 of record CAJGYO010000001.1, on the reverse strand, counting down.
AAGATGGTGAGGAATTGATGTTGTGTAATAATTATTTTGTGTCATATGACATCTTGCATGATTTTTTTTGTTTTGTAACAATTGCATTTGTTGTAGACCCCTCCACCGCTCTGTGATTTTGAACAGTAGATCAACATTGAGATCGAGTCTGAAGACAAGGAATGGATGTAGAAACTGTCGCGGTGCGAGTTAGAGGACAAAGAGATGATGGAGAAGAGACGCAGAGAGAAGGCTGCAGAAAAGGAGCACAAGGAAGAGGAGAAAAGGAGACGTGTTGCTGCGTAAAGGGAGGAGAGGGAGAAGAAGCTTGAGCATGCACGCCAAGCGAAAGCAGCGATGGAGGAGAATCCCGATGCCCTGAGGAAGGAAAAGTGGCCTCGTCGCACTCAGTAGTCTCCATTACTTGCTAGTTCTATGGTTTATTTATGAACAATGCTGTCTACTGTTGGACTTTTCATTATGTTGTCATGTAATGCACTTTAAGTATAGGTATGCTTAGGTCATGTACTGCGTTATTTAGTTTATCGGCACGTTCTTCTAGTATTATTGTGTTATTTAATGTGTCATAGTATTAGACTTTTCATTATGTAGTTGTTTTCATTATTTGTGGTCATAATATTCAGTTTAATATTACAGACGTAGTGAAATATGATCACGTGCTGCAAACAAAACCTAACAAAGTAGGGCATTATATAATTCAACACACACAACACATGAAATGGCATGTGAGAACATGTACCGAACTAGGGTATAGGTCCTGAACTAAACCTAACATTCCTTAGATAATCGAAGCGAACAACAAGCACATGAAATGGCATGTGAGAACATGTACCAAACAAGGATACATAGTTCCTTCGACTAAACATAACATGTCTTAGGTAATTAAACCAAACAACAAACACATAGATGTGCCATGTGAATAAGATAGGGTCGTCCTAGTAGTATGACCACATAGCAAATTATGTTGCACCTTCTCTACAGTAGCCTCCCATTGTTGGTGGTGGTGGTGGCGGGGGTGACGGCGGAGGCCCCTTGTTCTTGTGATTAGGGTAGGTGCAATATGGATCATTGCAGAGTGCCTCCTATGAACTTGCACCATTGTTGTTTTCGTCGTCTTCGTCTTTCTTGTACCCGCTGCTAACTTCCCTTTGTAGATCGAAGATTTGGTCCTACAGGTAGTAGATGTACTGCTGATGCGGATAAATTGGTCGAGGATCGACCCACCTAGTGAACCCACAGTTTTCTTCGGACTCGGAAGACTACAATAAGTATGTCCTATGAGTTGTAAGGATATTCGAGAAACATATTTAACAAACGAAATGTAATAGCAATTACCCATGCTCGCGGGCATTTGAAGAAGCGACGACCTCCGTCGATCCCCTCGGTGAACATCTACACTAATCAGTCCTCACCATGCATGCATGACATATGCTCACTAGCGATCTCTTTCCACGGTGCCTCCATGATATATGCTCACTAGGTTGTCCATCTATTTCATACATAAATCCAAACACATTTCGTTTAGTCCAAATTACGTGCCAACAACTACATACTAGGTAACTGCTAGCTTCGCAAATAACATAATAGCTAGCTCCATACATGTCCAACAACTAGGTTATTACCTTATTATCACTACATCACCAACTAATTAAACTAAATAGGTTATCATAACTAACTAAATAGATAGCTAACTATGTAAGTAAATAGTCTAACTAGGTTATCACCTAATCTCTAGATCACCAACTAATTAAACTTAATAGGTTATCACATTACCATCCTAAGTACATCAATAAACTAACTACTACACCACAATTCAACCTCACTATCTAACTACATTGCATATACACGAAATTTACCTGTCCAACGATGGCGGTTGCACCTTGCAGTGGAGAGCAGAGGAGAAGTGCTTAAAGGCGCGGTGGAGGGCCGTGGGACGGGGTGGCGGAGAACGACCTACGCGTGCGGCTGGACATGGAGGACGGAGAGGCAAGGCGCCGCCCGGCACCGTGGGACAGGCGAGGCGTGGTGGCAATGACGGCCCCATGGTGGGACCGCCTCAGCGAAGTCTTGGCGGTGGCGGGCGGCGGTGAAGCGGCCGGCCGGCCTTGGTGTGGCGTGGGCGCGTCGGCGAAGCTAGCCAGCGCTTGTGGATGGGAAAAGCGTGGTGGCTGGCATGGGAGGCCGCCTCAGCGAAGCGCTGTGACGGCCATGGCGGCCGGGCGGTAAAGGCCAGTAGCAATGATGAGAAGCGGGGCGTCGGGGCAGGGCACGGGCGCGCAATGGGAAGCGGGCGCCAGCCAGCGGAGGCGTCGGGCAAGAGAGAAGAAAGGAAGAAAGGAAAAGGAAAGGAAGGAAGAGAGAAAGAAAAAGGACCCACCTGTAAGGCCGGCTGGACGCCAGGATCTATGGCGCTAAACTCGACGCCAAGATCTACGGCGCCAAGCTTGATGCCAAGATACACGGCGCCGAGCTGGCTGCCATGTCACCCCTGGCTCTACTTTGATGCCGACGTGGCGCCCCGACTTAGGCGCCAAACACTTTGGCGTCGAGACGTGTAAGCTCGGCGCCACCAACGATGGCGTCGAGGTAAGGGTCCAGATTTTAAAAGCATACCTCCAAGAGTATATTTGTGAAAAACTTTCAAAAAAAAAAGAGCCAAAAAATAAAAAATTCGGCTCCATGGATTACAAGAACCATCCTAAGTGCAGAACCCTTTTTTTTAGGTGAACGACGGGGGGTTAAATGAACCCCACCTGATATATTGATACTACAGATACCGGAGTGAACCAGTTGGTGGTAGTGCTTGGCGCCTGAATACAAGATTCCAAGAAATACACGAGGGATAGATGAGTTACATAGGCAAGTTATTACACCAAATAGCAGATCGACGAGGTTTGTTTCGGGGAAGGCAGCCAGAGCTTTGCTGATTCCCGGCGGCAGGCGGCAATAAGGCGAGAGTGGTCTCTGGAGCCATTGCTCTGAATACTACATCATGACGGTGCTTCCACAGTTCCCAGCAGATGAGAAGAAGGGTAGCGTGGGCTGACCGTGGCCTGTCCACAGGCGCAGTGGATTCCCATAGGTGCTGAACATCTGCAACGTCCTCATCTCTCCACCCAATTCTCCTCCAAAACTCTGGCAAAGGGACAACCCCTGATTATGTGGTCAACTGTTTCCGAGCCCTGATGGCAAATGTCGCAGTTGTCTTTCTGGACCACTCTCTTCTGCAGCAAGGCAGCTTTGCAGTTGATCTTATTTTTAGTGAGGAGCCATCCAAAGAACTTAGACCCGAGGTGGGGCAAAATTGGACCAGACAAACTGTGGAACCCTGAAGTCTTCTAATCTCCAAACAAGCAAGAAAAGTTAGGGGTGTTTGGTTTATGCTACTAAAGTTTAGCTGACTAATTTTATTCATATTTAGTTATTTTTTACCTAAACACTATAACTAAATAGGTATTTAGTCAATTAGTCACAAAGAGGTTGCTAAATGAAACTAAAGCACAGGCTGCCTCACCTTTTAGTCACTTTGGAGTCAAACACCCTGACTAAAAGGGACTAAAATGCCTCTTTTAATCTATTTTAGTCCACTAAACCAAACAGAGGTGACTAAAGTTTAGCAGCTGGTTTAGCTGGCTAAAATTTAGCAGGTTCAATTAAAATAGGGCCTTAGTTGGTGCGTATATTTAACCAAGGGATAGACTCAAAGTTCTCAAATGCAATGTTTTAATACTATTCTAGGAGTGAGGCAGCAAATACTCAATCAGGCACTATTCCCTTGGCGGCTACGTGCTGGCCCTCCGCAGCTGTGCCCGAGTTGCATGCCCCGGCGCTGGTTCTCCTACGCGCGCTTGAACGCGGCGGCGAGCGCGTTGGACAGCGATGACGCACGTGCCCTGCGTGGTGGGCGTGGAACTGGAACATGGCCGGTGGGTCGGCACGGGGCAGGCCATGCAAGTGCTTTGATGTGCGCCGAGAGTGGGCGGGCGGTTGTGCGACTGAGCTAGCAGCCAGCGCGGACGAGGTGCGGCTAGGGCGAGGAGAGCATCTATAAGAGATTAGCCAAATTATTTTCTATAAGTTTCTAATAGACTCTGTAAATAACGGTCCAAATCTCTCTTTCGCTCTCTACTTTTGGATAGCCTACCTCGCTAGCCATCCAGCCTCTTGGCGCGGTTGGTGTTTCTTGCATGCATGCTTTGTTAATCGGCTGTCCCTACATGCTTTGTTGATTGAATGCTAGTTGAATATGGAGTCCTCGTTTTACAGTCAGGTGGAGTACTCTAATATTTTTTTATCAAATCTATTTTAGAGAGTAGCTAAATCAATAAATTTGGCTAGTTTTTTTTTTTTTTTTTTTTTTTGCTAATCTCTTGAAGATGCTCTAGCAGGCCAACATATAATGAGCGAATGAGACACGGCAGCAGGCGGTTGGGGGAGCAAGGAGCTGGATGGAAGAGAGGGAAAAGAGAAGGGGCTAATTGCATATATCCTCCACACTGGCTGTTCAATGGACAAGCCATGGCAGATCTAATTGTTAAAGAAAGAGGCATGGACCTCTGTTAAACCACTTAAAAAGTTTGGGGACCCAAACATAATAACATATATATACTTTAAAAGAGTTGATGAACCTATATGACACCCCTCAAAAGTTAAAGAACCTTCATTGTATTTTACTCTTTATATTTTGTCATATAGTTATTTGATGCCATAAATAACAATATTTTCTTTATAAAGTTGGTCAAATTTTTTCCTCAAAAAAAAGTTGGTCAAATTTTAAAAATGACCAAGAACAACTCTAAAACTTTATTTATTCAGAAACATAGTGAGTAATAGATAACCATGCATAAAGGCTAACTCACATGTTATTAGCTGGCGGCACTTGAGGTGAAAATGGTTGGAAAACGGTATTATTACAATATAGAAATAAAATAAAAATGGTTGGATAAAAAATTTTCCATATTTTTGTGAAAATGATAAATGAAAAATAGTTTTGAAACTAGCTAGTTGAAAATGGAAGTATTTATATTTGGCTAAATTTGAGAACAATAAAAATTGTATAGTATTTGTAATATAGAAAACGAAAACGGTTCGAATTTGGCCCGGCCCCACTCCACTTTCATGCTAGCGCACACAGTTGGCTGCATGATGTGCTCATTCTGCGCTCCCACATGTGCATGCTGCATGGTCGATGCGCTGCACACAGTTAGCTGTGGCACTGTGCATGCACGCGTGGTTAGTGCCGGTCCAGCACCATAAATACCCATCACGGGCTTGCCCTGTTCGGCCTCAAGCAGGAGCCTGCACACACAGCTAGCTAGCTGATTGGGTGATCGATCAGTGAGCTCTCTCTTTGGCCTAGTTAGCTGCTAGCAGTGCAGCTAGCCAAAGAGAACTCAGATCGATCATCACGGTCGCTGCTAGCTGCTCGCTCCCACACACACTGCACACACCGTCTCCGTGTTTGGTAATTTGACAATGGCGACAATGGAGGTGGAGGCAGCCGCCGCCACGGTGCTGGCTGCCCCCTTGCTGTCCTCCTCTGCGATACTCAAACTGCTGCTATTCGTAGTGACGCTCTCGTACCTGGCCCGAGCCCTGAGCCGGCCACGCAAAACCACCACTAAGTGCAGCAGCACAACGTGCGCCTCCCGGGCGTTGGCAACCCGCCGCTCCCGCCCGGGCCCGTGCCGTGGCCCGTCGTCGGCAACCTGCCGGAGATGCTGCTGAACAAGCCGGCATTCCGCTGGATCCACCAGATGATGAGAGAGATGGGCACGGACATCGCATGCGTCAAGCTCGGCGGCGTCCACGTCGTGTCCATCACCTGCCCAGAGATCGCACGGGAGGTGCTCCGGAAGCAGGACGCAAACTTCATATCCCGCCCGCTCACTTTCGCGTCCGAGACGTTCAGCGGCGGCTACCGGAACGCTGTGCTCTCGCCCTACGGCGACCAGTGGAAGAAGATGCGCCGCGTCCTCACCTCCGAGATCATCTGCCCGTCTCGCCACGCGTGGCTCCACGACAAGCGCGCCGACGAGGGCCGACAACCTCACCCGCTACGTCTACAACCTCGCCACCAGAGCCGCCGGCGACGTCGTCGACGTCAGGCACGTTGCTCGTCACTACTGCGGCAACGTCATCCGCCGCCTCATGTTCAACATGCGCTACTTTGGCGAGCCCCAGCCTGACGGCGGGCCCGGGCCGATGGAGGTGCTGCACATGGACGCCGTGTTCACCTCCCTCGGCCTCCTCTACGCCTTCTGCGTCTCCGACTACCTCCATGGCTGCGGGGCCTCGACATCGACAGCCACGAGAAGATCGTCAAGGAGGCTAACGAGACGGTGAACAGGCTCCACGACACGGTCATCGACGACCGGTGGAGGCAGTGGAAGAGCGGCGAGCGGCAGGAGATGGAGGACTTCCTGGATGTGCTCATCACGCTCAAGGACGCCCAGGGCAACCCGCTGCTGACCATCGAGGAGGTCAAAGCGCAGTCGCAGGTAAAGTACATGCATGCATCATGTTTATTGACATGGCATGCATGCATGCGATGGGTAATCTGTATTTCGGTACATACATCTACATGAAAATATATATAATGAACTCATATCGCATGTGTACGTACGCACGCAGGACATCACGTTCGCGGCGGTGGACAACCCGTCGAACGCCGTGGAGTGGGCGCTGGCAGAGATGGTGAACAACCCGGAGGTGATGGCGAAGGCGGTGGAGGAGCTCGACCGCGTCGTCGGCCGGGAACGGCTAGTGCAGGAGTCGGACATCCCCAAGCTCAACTACGTGAAGGCCTGCATCCGGGAGGCGTTCCGGCTGCACCCGGTGGCGCCGTTCAACGTCCCGCACGTCGCGCTCGCCGACACCACCATCGCCGGCTACTGCGTCCCCAAGGGCAGCCACGTGATCCTAAGCCGCACGGGGCTGGGCCGCAACCCGCGCGTGTGGGACGAGCCCCTGCGCTTCTACCCGGATCGCCACCTCGCCGCCGCGTCCGATGTCGCACTCACTGAGAACGACCTGCGGTTCATCTCCTTCAGCACCGGCCGCCGCGGCTGCATCGCGGCGTCGCTCGGCACCGCCATGAGCATCATGCTCTTCGGCAGGCTCCTGCAGGGGTTCACCTGGAGCAAGCCGGCCGGGGTCGAGGCCGTCGACCTCAGCGAGTCCAAGAGCGACACCTTCATGGCCACCCGTTGGTGCTGCACGCCGTGCCGAGGCTGCCGGCGCACCTCTATACCCGGCCATCTCCGTCTGATTAATCGGCCGGCCAGTCATTATATTGTATGCATATAAGACGAGCGAGCCTGGCGTGATCACTTGCATTGCATTGCATTGCATGTATCATCGATCAGGCTCTCTCACGTGTACTGGATGCAATAAGATTTTCCGCGCTTGATTTTGTGGCTGTGCGTATTCTGCACACCGACCGTACGTAAGTGGCGATAGCGTTCAGATTTGTACCGAGTTAAAAAAATTATTATTATTATTATCCACAGTAATAATTGCATTGGAGCTTTGCTTGAGTGTGTCTATCTGGCTATCCACTCGTACATGGTTTTTTGTTTTGTTTATTATTATTATCGACATTAATAATTGGAGCTTTCCTTGAGGGGGAATATATGTACGTATCTTGACTGAAATTTGAGGGGGAAATATATATGTATGTATATATATGCCGAATTTCATACCATTAGATGTTCTAGAGAGAAATCACGCTCAACGCCTTCTCTATAGTGTCATTTTAGGATTAAATACTGCGCGTGAGAATGTGTGAAGAAATAGACTAACGATGGCAGGCTGTTATCTCGCGGCACCGCCTTTAGAAATACATTTTAAAATACAGTTAACAAGCAGCTAGGGTTCTCCTCTCTATTTAGAGATGCTAGAAATAGAACCACGTCTGAAAATGGAGGTGCCTATGAAAATTATTTTTTACTAGTGACGCAATCTCTATTCGTTAGTGTTGCCTAAGCCCCTAGGTATGTGCAGCCTCCCTTCTTCCTCACGCCCTTGTCAAATCAAGATCATGCCTAACTCAAATATATTTGTGGCTCCGGTTGAAGTAGATGCAAAAAAAAAAAAAACCAATAATTAAGGAGCTGCAAGTCGACATGCATATTTTAGTTTATGTTTTATAATTATTTTCTATAATAATAACTTATATTATTATTTACATGTAGATTTGAGGAATATATTTTAAATTATGTTTTATAATAGTAGAGTTAGTCAATTTAAAAAAATAAACTAAATTATAATTTTACGTTATATTTCATAAAAACATACTCCCTCCGTACCAAAATAAATGTCATTATCACTTCCCGAGAAGTCAAACATTTTTAACTTTGACTCAATATCACTACCCCACGTGTGGGGGGTTCGAACCCGGATACCCACGGCAGACTACATGGGCTGCGCTGCCAGAGGCGGTCCAGCCCACAAGACGAAGACCTACGATGCACGACACTGCTCAGTTTGTACCGCAAGGCATCAAGGGCGATATCCTAAACATACTACGAGATCTGTTGAAGATACTACGAGATCTGTTAGGATCGTTCGATCCCATGATTCACTGTAATCTATTATTACTTTTCAGTTATCTCTTAGATCTAACCGACTTGTAACCCTGCCCTCAGACTATATAAGGCGGGCGGGGACCCCCTCAAAACACACGCAATATATCATACGATAGCCAATACAAACCAACAGCCCACGGGGTAGGGTATTACGTCGTCTTGATGGTCGAACCTGTGTAACTCTTGTGTCTGTTACCTTCTTGTTATTGATTACGCGCACCTCTGTCGATCAATTTACCTTCGTGTGATACCCCTCGGAGGACTGCTGCCGAGCATCTTTTATCGACACCACGCCACTTTTCCCCCTATGGCTGGGAACAATCCCGTCGGGTGGACACCACTCATCCACGAGAGCCTCATCTTTTCCTGCGTTTGCGCTGCAGCGACAGAAAATCTTTTCACACCGCTAGGGGAGGCCAGCCCTGCGCCCGAAATACATCAGCCCGTGCTCAAGTCATATGGCTTGGCCCACGTCTTAGAGAGCCGGGTAAAAATATTGGCGCACAACAGAGGCAGCAGACGCAACGCAGCGAGGCAAAAAAATTCAGGACATTTCCTTTCCGCACACGCCCACGAGTCCTCCCCTCAGATCCGTTCATTCCCAATCTTCCTCCTCATCAATCGCTGGTCCCCGGCCACCCCCTACAGCTCTCCCCTCCTCACCACCGGTCCTCGGTCACCTTCCATGGCTCTCTCCTCCTCACCGCAACCCCCATAATCCCCCTCCTCTCGGACTCCTTTCTCTTCTTTTCCCTCCCCTCACCCACGAGATCTAGATCCGCTTGTGAGTAGTTGTGGCATGAGCCGGCGGCGACCTGCGAGCACGCAACGAGAGGAGCACCCCGTGGAAGTGGAGGGCGCGATGGCGGCCTAGCAAACGTCAATGAGAAGTTGTGTCTGCTTCCCGCTGATGGCAGCGTTGCGGAGATGGTGCTCCTCTGTGTCTCTCTGTGCCTCTTGCGTCCTTCCCCATGACCCCATCTATTCTTCCCCATGTACTCTAATCCCTTCTCTCTTCATTCAAATCACTAAAATCAGGTTCACTGTACAGGTGCACTCCGTCCTCCCCATCAGGTTTTGGGGGCCATCCCTGCCCAATCTCAGATTAGGGCCACCTGACCTTCGTGAGAGGTACTTCTACTTTCATTACTCGTTTATTTTTTTTCAATTTGATGCACATATTCGTTCCCTATACTTCCAATTGAATTTCATTTGAAAAGTTTTTTTTATTTGATGCATAGATTTATTTTTCCATCTAGTTAAAAGGTGTGGCACAACCGTCTAAAATAACTCACTTCTAGAGGTGCTTGTCTTCCGTTAGATACTAAACACCCCAAGAGTGAGCTAATTTAACAGTTCTGCCGAGCACACCCCACGGGAGAAGGCGAAAATCCACATTTTTCGATAGGATCATAAATGGGAGAATAAAGCTTACAACATTTTAGCCATTCCTTACCTCACTTTCCATGCAATATCAGAGTATAATATTTATTGTTTATAACAACAGAATATAATCATGTTATCAGAGTTTCAGCAGAAATAAAATCATTTAGTGACAAGTTAAACATTAACATGATGATCCGTTATATACATTATAACAGGTTATAAGTTTTTCCATTGTAAAACATTTTGGGTGGAAGTTTCAAATAAATTCTATGTCTGCAATGTTGAGGAAATCCTCGCTGAGCCCACCAGGAGGTTTTCGCACACAAGTGTCAACTCTAGCATCCACCTGTCACCTGCAACAGGGTAGGACAAACCCTGAGTACTCAATTTTACTCCGCAAGACTTACCCGTCAGGAGGAAAGAAAAGACTCCAAGGAAATGCAAGGCTATCTAGTTTGTGGATTTATTGCATCTACAGGAGCATTACTAAACGTGCATCCTTATATTCAATTTTATTAGCAGTCATTATTAGTTCATTAACTAACCATTCTATGTAAGCACCTATGCTACTTTTAAGCATATGATAAGCAATCAGAACTATTTTACCATCTTTCATATTTCAGTTCTTACTACGGTGCTATATCATAGCCAAGCCGTACCGTATTACACGGCAATTCGTAAACCAATGTATCCCAGCTGGGTACCCTGAAACACACACCCTGCTTGTACCCCCGACACAAGCAGGACCAACCCACCACTCTCTTATCAAAAGGTCTAGGTCCCCGTCCAAACTTAGACTCTAAGCCTCCACACCTGAGTCCCGAACTCAGTGTGGTGCTTAGACCTCCACCATCCCAGCCTCCAATTAGTCGGTCCAAAAAGAGCCAAAACCCACGATAAGAGAGCAACGAGCATTCCCGCTCCCATAAGCAAGTATGTGCTCAGGATAATAAGTCTGTGACCTGACTAGAATCCAATGCAACGGCCGGTTCTTAACCGACATAGGCGGAACAAGTGCAATCCGAGCCTCGCTCGAATGCCTAACCAAGTCTAGATCCAAAGTATCATTCCGCCCGGTCTCTAATTATCATTCATATATATTCCCTGTGACAGTAATATAATAACAACAATAATATCTTTCATATCTCTCGCGAGTGACAAGTAATCACTCGACTTCTACCGGATCCTATAGCATAGCAATCTATATGATCCTGACATACTAGTAGGACTCATAGATAAGGATATATATATGCAAGTGGTTTTCATTCAAGTCCTTAAACTTAATGCATAAGCATAAAATAAAGTGCAGAATAATAGGGGTTATGCACCGGGGCTTGCCTGGGTAAGATGTAACCAAAAGTTAGCATTCTCTTATGGTGACACAATCATCAGGCACCATCTTTTTCGCTACTTCGAGCATCTCCATGACCCATCGTTGTTCCTATTATGATATACGTGGGTGCAACGCATAGATGTACATAATCAACGACAACCGAAACTCTTAGAAATTCGATTACGCCTCGCAAGCTAACGAGATAGCTCTAACGTGCTAGGCTACGTACCTAGGTTGTCGAACTAGACGCTAATTCCCCACAATGTTTTAGTTATAAAATCCCTAGGTGTTTCGGCATTTTATTGATTTAAACATATATTTTCGAACTATGGCTCATTTAGCTACCTTAGCAAACTAATTATTATGGAGCTACAAAAATTACAGTGAGCATCTAATAATGTTAGGAATCTACTGTAAAAATTTCATGACCAAAGCTATTACCAATTTGCCACAAAAATTCCTACAATTATTAATCTAAATAACATTAAACACTTTCAAATGATTTAATAGACCTTAACATCAACACAAACATGTATAAACTAACCATACTATTAGATAGACAACATTTTTAGAAACTCAACAAAATTTATTTCACAATTTTTGGACACTTATATGAATTGATATTAATTATCCAAGATCAGCCCAAAAATAAAATGATATAACTATTTCTAATTTCTTAGGAAAAAGAAAAAGCAAATTCGCCTCATGGCCTGACGACCTTGGTCCACGTCTGGGGAGGGAGCGTCTTGTCTTGTATTGACATTTGCACAAAAGTCTCCGTGCTTTAATAAAATAGCGCGTCCACTATGCGCGCTATTCACGCAGTCAGCAATCATGCATTAATGACCCTATAATAATTCACCTTCGCATCGGGGAGGTCCTAGGCGCCCCCGCGCTCGCCGGCGCGACGGACATGGGCACTGGCTGGCCATGTCGGCCACCTAAGGTTCTCACCGGCCTAGCTAGCCGGCCGACCTCCATCTGCGGTCCTAGCGCCTACGCTAAGCGGGGGTATGGGAGCAACTGAGCTCTCGAAAATGGTGGCCACGGCGAGCGGTCGCTCGTGATGGTGGCGCGGCCGTGCCGGCCACCCTAGACCACTGCACAGCTATCTAGCTATTGCGAGAGTATCCTTAGCTTACCCTGGACTCAGCTGTAGCGTTCGTTGGAGCCAGGGGGTGGCCGAGAAGGCTGGCCACGTGCGACCAGAGGGGTGCTGCGGTGCTCTGTGATGGCACCGCCGCGTCAGCTACGGCGTGAAGGCAGTAGAGGTTAGGTAAAGGTGCGTAGGGCAAAGTGGATAGGGAGGCAAAGCTTGTGATCGATTGGTTGAACGTGAGAGGCTCTGGAGTGGATGAATGCCCTCGGCATTTGCCGATGCGGCCTTGGAGGCCAATGATGGCGACTCAAAATTGGAGTCCATCGTGGCCTTGAGTCAAGGCGGGAGTAAGGTCGGCGGCTAGATGACTCACAGGTGGAGACATAGAGGCAGTGAATCGCCATGAGGTGACCTGTATCTACCGACTTTTAGGAAGCGGCTTCGACGGCCAAGGCGATAGGGAAGAAAAAGCCAAGAAGGGGGAAGAGGTAGGTGCGGCTCAAGTCTGTCCTCGCCTTGGAGGGCGTGATCGATGCTACTAGGGTGACACATGGTCAAGAGCCAAAGCCAAAACGTGCGCGTGCAGGCGGTGGGGTAGCGTGGCATGCGCGTCCGCGGCACCGTTAATGGCAAGGTGACAGCGTGAGACAGCAAGGGGCAAATTGACGTGCTTGGAGACATGATGGGTAGCAGCATCACGACATGAGATCGTGAGGGCAGCAGCAGCACAACAAGGTTATGTGACGATAGTGGTAGCGGCTGCTTTGCGACACGACGCGGAGGGCAGTAGCAGCGCGGCCGCGGTGGCATCCATAGCGACAAAGCAAGGCAGGGCAACGGGCACACGATGGGGTTAGTGGCCCACTGTGACCGGCCTCGATGAAGCCAAGGAGGCTTGACCGACCCAACTGTCAGCGTGAAAATGTGGGAACGCGTCAAGGACACGTAGCAAGCCAGAACGATCCGAAGATCTATTTGGCTTCAACATAGGACCAATCGATCCTGTGAATCCCGAAGGCGTGACAGCCAATTTGACCTGTAATTGACAAGGAGATAAACTTTATCAGTAACTTAGGGTGAAACAAGCCGGTTTTGTCTAGACAGTTCCAAGTGTGCTGCTTCGGGAGCAGCTAAACGGAAAAATCGACTAAATAGCCGGTACGAGAAGAAATCGATTGTGAAGGACTGTGATGCTCGTGGGTCATGATTGATTTATAATAATAAGTACAATGCACCTAGTTTTAATGATTCTTTCCCTTGAGCTATCAATATGTACGCGTCAAAGATACATCATTGGCTAAATTAGATTTAATCAATACGTGGTGCAAAGCCAATAAATTCGGTAAAAAGGGATATACCACGCAAACAATCGACTATTTAATATAAACAGATCTATGAACTGTCTAGATCTAATTTATTACCATCAACCGTGAGGTTCGACCGGATCAATGCAGCTATGATGATGACAATAATCTAAAACCAGAAAATCCATAAAACCGACTATATGTCAACGGGTTCATGAAAGCGTGCCATATCTATGAAAGCACAGGCGAATTGGCTAAAATAGCTGATGCATGCATAGCAAACAAACAGAGTACATATCTCGATCACGAATAAAACCACTAATCAATAATCTCTAATCTAAAGTCTTATCAGTGAGGTTCGACCGGATCGATGCAGCTATGGTAGTGTCATTAGATTAGATATCATTAACTAGTGAGTTTATCCAAGATCAAAGCATGTCTTTGAATGCATACTATACTTGATTGGAATAGGGATAAAACAGCCGATCCAGCAGAATTAAGCCATCAATTATGAGATTCATAGTGTGACCAGACTAGAAGACGACCAATTATGATGATATGATGCCGATCTATCTCTATTTTAATTAGATGATTTGTTATGATTAATAGAACATTAATTATAATAAGATTGATAACTGGTGAATCAACCAAAAACAGATTCAGTAACCGGTGATATTATATTAAACAACAAGTTATTTAACACAAGATCGATAACTTTGATCTATATTATGATTCGTAAGAGATCAATCAGCTGATACAGCCTTACAAATAATGATACAGGTCGATAACTAACTTATATTAAAGTTCATAAGGCGTCAACCCGGACGATCTGATTTACAAATAAAAGTATAAGCCATGGCGGTACTCACGCAGACAAGCGGTCGACCGGATCGATGCAAATACCTTGTTGAAGAACTCGTCGAGATCTCTGATACTTCACTCCTAAGAGGTTCGCATGAAGCCAAAAAAAAGTAATTGGTATTGATTGATTCGTTTTTTACAATAGCGGGGTCCAATATTTATACCCAAAACCTAAACATGAATCCTACTCAAATATGACTTATTACAATCTTTGGAATAAAAGAAAATATTCCTAACTTAAGATAATTTGGGTCCTAATCTTTTTCTTTTTTAGAGTCCAACATATTTTTCCCCGACGCCATCCGTACGTAGTCCGTTGACGTTATCTGCTGATGTCATCCAAAAAGAGCCGATCCTGGTACCGCATCTGAATCAGCTGATATCGATCCTTACGATATCGATTCCTCGATAACACAATCCTATAAGCTTCGAGTTCTCGCGTTCTCCTTCCCAAATTTTGGTGTAAACACCAACACGACGGTGCGGCGCGTGAGATGCGACCAAGTGCACGGTGCGGGGTGGCCACGCGGTGACCGCTCCCACGGCGCTAGACCGCTCGAACTGTGACATGCACGAATTTTAAAGCTTCAACCACGACCCATCTAGCTCGGTTATGACCCAACCAAGTCGGCCAAGCTGAAGATGGTACCTAAGGCTACTAGATGGAGCAAAATACTCGAACCAAGGTAGACTAGAGAAGAAAATATGGGCATGCCAAGTTGGTCCGTCAACCGACGCCCAAGACCCTAGACTAGCTGTCCAAACATCATTTTCTATCTTTTTTATTAATTAATTGATGATCAAAACACATACCAACTAAACCAACCCCTATACCATTGAAAAGTACTCACTTTGATGCAACTAACGGTACCAAAACATGAAACTAATGTTTAGGCATTTTTGTTAAAATTTAAATAACAAAATAGCATTGTCTATTATCATTTCAGACTAACAATTTTTATTGAATTTTAAAAGGTCCAAACCTTGCCGGATTCAACTAACAATTTTACCATGACCTAGTCCATATTTCATACTAACTCGTAGCAACAAAATATTTAAGCACTATTTAACTATTTTGCTCAATATAATTCACCAGAACTGGTACTTTAAACATAAATTCAAGTGTTTGCCGACTTAATGAAAAAGGCTTATCTTAATTCATATTTGATCTTTGAGCTCTCAATAACACTAGTTAACCACATTTGTTTTCACAAATTATAGCTGCATCTTTAACTACACCACTTGCTCGTCATCTTTACTAAGTATTACACACAAGTTATATTTTATTTTTGTTTATATAAATTGTTTTCGTGCCAAACAATTAAAAACGACTTAATATTTTACGTGCGTCATAAATTTTTGAAACCCGAAAACTTATTTGGCTAATCCCTTTCGTACCTAAATTTCGGTGCTAAGCAAGCTCGTAACACCAGGGGTGTTACAAAAGGGTCAATTATTTAACATTTGGTTTAGTGGAAAATCCATCAAGTACTAGAATTCAATCTATGTCAAAAAAAACTGAGTTGTACAACAATGCAAATAAATCCATCAAATACTAGAAGCATTTAAATAATCCATGTATTCAGTATATTTTGCTTTTTAATAGTGCACTGGAATCATCAGTGCGCACATGACTAATGATGCTTCTTGTAAAATAATCTTTTAGATAAAATATATTTTTAGATTATTAATCTTCATCTGCCTACCATCTTTCAACTGCTATTAAATCATAACATTGTCTGTTTTCTTATATCAGGGAATACTATAGAACACTATAATGAGCATTTATCCTGTCTCTGGGGTGACACTCATCCGGCATTTTGGTCGGTACCATTTAGAGAAAGATAAGATACTGTTTTCCTCATAATGTGGGATCTAACTGTTCTCCTTGCTTATCTAGGTTGAGCAGATCGTTTGTTATTTTCTCTGATTACATTGATAGTGCTAGGTGTTGCTGTTAACTTTATAGCTTTATGATTGAATAACAAAGAGGGAAAGCTTGGCGTACATATATTAGTAATCGGATGACAAATTCTTAAATTATAAGTGCAAAACTTAATTTTTGCTTCCTGAGTTCAACTAGGGTATGCCATATGGTGGTCTTAAATTTGTTTAGGGACAAAATTAAATATCAACTTATATTCTAACGCTGCATGAAACATGGCAGTATTAATCTTACTATCTGAAGCAAATTGTGCTACTTGTATAGGTGGGAAAGGGAAGTGTTGATTTTACTTACGCTTGCTTGAGCTCCAATCACTACTACTGAAATTGGATATCATTGTTGGCCTCATCTTTGCCGGATTTTGAGAAACCGACGGTGATAGCCCATCACTATCGGTTTTTAGTTAAAACCAGCAGTGATAGGACACTAATAGCCCAATCGACACTGATATTCAGGTCTTAACTGTCGGTTTTAGTCAAGAATCGACGGTGATATTAAGTCATCACTTTGCGGTTTTAGCCAAAAACCATTTCTCGATATTATATCAGCATCGGTTCGTGGCTTGAACCGGCGGTGATATCTTCAAGAAAACTTTATAAGTTTCTCATATGATGTATGCGATGAAGGCGAACTTTATATCAAAATTGTAGTACTCGACGAGATCTACAACTTTTTAGTTCAAACTTTTTTAATTTAAGATTGTTTGGATGTCTAAATATTTTCATTTAAAATCATCTATCTAACGAAAATTACGTTTGATATCTAAAATTTAAAATTTGAATTTTTCAAACGAACTCGGATGGAGAAATGCCCAAAACAAAAGTTGTAGATCTCGAAAAGTTATGCAACTTTCTAGTCGATAACTTTTTCATTTGAAATCATTTACTACTTTAAAATGCTAATTAAAATTAAATTTTTAAATTTTTGAAGAAATCTTATTTCTCTTATCTGTGGTTAAAACTTGTAGCTAGTCTTTCTCCCTTATATTAACTTTAAATTTGATGATTTTTTCCTAAAATTTTTTAAATCATGCTCTATCAATTTCTTGTTTTGTTATAGCTATTATTTTATCCATCTTTTCATGTGACTATATTTTATTTTTTTGAATTTTAAATTTCAAAAAATGACAACTTTAAACGTCATTTTGGAACACTAAATGATTTCAAGTGAAAAAATTATGAATATAGAAGTTGTAGAACTTATCAAGATCTATAACTTTTATTTTAGTCATTGCTCTATCCAATAAAGTGGTAGTAACATTGTTCACAAAATTTACATCTCTTTTATAGTTTCATAAACTATAAGAGGGATATGTAAGATTTGTGAACAATGTTACTACTACTATGTTAGATGAGTAAATGACCAAATAACTAAAATACAAGTTATAGATCTAGAAAAGTTATGAAACTTTGTAGTTGAGAACTTTTTTATTTGAAATCATCTTGTCAAGCAAAACTATATTTGAATTTCTAAAATTTGAAATTCAAATTTTATAAATGACCTCGAATGGAGGAATTACCAAAATAAAAGTTCTAGATCCAAAAACTTATGAAACATTATAGTTGACAACTTTTTTATTTGAAATCATCTTATCAAGAAAAA
This sequence comes from Miscanthus lutarioriparius, assembly GCA_904845875.1. NCBI lineage: Eukaryota > Viridiplantae > Streptophyta > Magnoliopsida > Poales > Poaceae > Miscanthus > Miscanthus lutarioriparius. The sequence continues at coordinate 141,979,495 of CAJGYO010000001.1, read as the reverse complement.
CTATTTTTGAATTTCTAAAATAAAATTTGAATTTTTAAACGACTTCGGATGGACAAACAGCTAAAACAAAAGTTGTAGATCTCAAAAAGTTATGAAACTTTGTAGTTGACAACTTTTTCATTTGAAATCATCTTGTCATGGAAAACTACATTTGAATTTCTCAAATTTAAAATTCAAATTTTATAAACAACATCGGATGGAGAAACTACCAAAATAAAAGTTTTATATCTCGAAAAATTATAAAACTTTGTAGTTGACAACTTTTTCATTTGAATTCGTTTAGGGTCTCAAATACTCATTTTAAAATCAGATGAACATAAAATGGCTAGGACGAAAATCTCATTTGGACACAAATAGTTTGCAAGTGGAGTGTGGCTGTCTAGTGAGGCCTCTCTTAGAATTAAAAAAATTCTATTTTTCAGCCTGTATTTTAGATTTCCTAAAAACCACATCACTGTCGGTTCATAAGAATCGACAGTGATGTCAATCCACATCCTTCTTTGGTATGCCTTTTGCGGTTCAAAATCCAACGATGAAGGGTGTTTTTGAACCCACAGTGATGTCAAGATCTGGAGTAGTGAATCATCGATCTCAGATTTGTCTAGGTGCTGCTGCAATCTCCTTCCACACCTCACTTAAATGATAGACATTTTAAATAGTCAATAAGTTTTTCCTCTCGATATCTTGCGTTACATCACTATAACTGTGATGACATTCTTCTCATAAAAATTGAGACTTTAGCTGTTGCAAAATTAGTAGGGTATGATGACATTCTATGGACTGCTTGTGTGTGATAAACTACTTGTTATTACTAGTTTTTATTTGGTCTATAGAAAATTGTTACTACTAATATCAGGTTAATTTTTACTGCTTTAGTTAACGTTATAATGCTTGTTAGTTACTGTTTTAGCATGATGTACTTGAGGTACAATTCTACTTTGGTCAATTATCTAGGTTGCAGCCTTATGCCCAAAATGTTTATGAATCATATTGGTATTTTGCTTGTAGCTCATTTGTCAAATGGTTCAAATAGGCATACCACGAATTATGAGTTAGATGATCTCCACCAGTTATTAGTGGCCAATTGGACCCTTAATCCGAAACTCTAATCAGAGCGCTCGGCCCGATTCTAAGTGGTTGATGGGCCCCGTCGTGCATCTTACTATTAAAAGGCGGTGGGGGCTGAGGCACATGACATGAGGTTCATCCGGCCTTGGCGCTTCCAATCAAGTTCCTAACTCTAGACCGATCGAGAGGGTCTTTGTAAGCAGCGAGCTACATCGCCTTCACGCCACATGCCTTTGAACTGCGTCTTCACAGTTGCTACCTCGTCGGTGACACCATGACCAGCGACTACGCTCGACATGTGGTACACCAAGCAAGTTCTCCCTATCTAAGTTATGTTTTACCCTTGATCTCGCACAGAGGTTATAGAATTCTATCAATGGTAATCGAGCAAGGTTTTACGAGTGTGTAGATCGGTGTGGGGTAGAAAATTGAAAAAAGAAATTAAAAAAGCAGAGAATACCCCTCAACCGTTTTCTACTTTTACATTTGAATACGAAAATGAAAGCGAAAGCGAGCAAAGCGAGGACAACGAACACAAACTTACGGAATATCGAGAATTTTGAAAACAAACTAATTCGAGCGGAATTACGTCGAACACAATCGGTAGAAAAATCAATACGGAATATTGACCTGTTGGACCAAGTGCATAACAATTAACAAGTAAATCATAATTAAAAGTCCTACAACTTTCTTAAAAAGTATCTCCATTCGATACTATGTAAGGAATATATGATTTTTCTAGGCAACAAGCGCTTGTGCGCAATTTAATATAGTGTTGAAACTTTGTTTAAATTTTTGAACATCTTAAGGACCTCAAATGAAAAACTGAAAATTAAAAAGTTGTAGACCTCATCGAGAACTATAATTTTCATATAAAAATCATCTTCATTCGAGATCGTATGAAAAAGATACATTTCGAATTCGGGACCAAATTTTTAGAAACCCGAATTTTGAATTCGGGATATTCGAATTAAAAGTAGAAAAAGAAAAGCGGTCAGAAAAATGTCTAAACCGTTTTCGTTCCGATTCAATTTGGTGTTCGAATTTTGAACCGAATTCAATTTATCCGAAAATACAAATTCGATCGGATTAAACATAGAAAGCGATCACGATTGATGCGGGATACCGTTTTCATCCATAGGTGTAGGTAGAGGTGTTCCCTGCTATTGGACTTGAATCAAGGTACTGTAGACGAGTTTCAATTCACTCTTCTCTAGGAGCCGGCCCGGATCCGCATGCAATGCACCAGCCGCTCTTTCTGTCAATCCGGCCACGCATGCCAAGGGATCGGATCGGATCCGATCGGAGGAGGGATCGGCGAGGGTACTGCTCACGCTCAGGTGTCGGTGAGCAAGAAGCAGAAAGAGTCTGGAGAGCACCGGCCATGCTAGCTAGGGAGGGCCGGTGGCCTCGGCTCCCTGGTGTTCGGCCGGAGACGATGACGATGGCCGGCGCCGGCCAGGTCACACGGACGCGGGAGGGGGCGGATGGCGTGGCCAGCGAGCGCGAGCGAGATTTCCAGCGGATGGCTACCTACCCAGTCGCAGCCTCCTCCGAGAGGTTCCGCGTCGAGGTCATCGACGACGGCCTCTCCCTCTCCGTGCCGCAGAACGACGTGGCGGGGCTCGTCGACTCCCTGCGCCACAACTGCCTCGTCCCGTTCCGCGCGCTGCTGCGGCGGCTGGGGCAGGAGGCGGAGGAGCAGGGCGCGCCGCCCGTCACCTGCGTCGTGGGCGACGTCGTCATGACCTTCGCCGCCGCCGCCGCCAGGGAGGCCGGGATCCTCGAGGTGCAGTTTTTCACGGCCTCCGCATGCGGACTCATGGGCTACTTGCAGTACGGCGAGCTCGTCAAACGAGGCCTCGTCCCTTTCAAAGACGCGAGCCTCCTCACCGACGACTGGTACCTGGACACGCCTCTGGAGTGGGTGCCGGGGATGAGCCACATGCGGCTCAGGGACATGCCGGCGTTCTGCCGCACCACGGATCCCGACGACGTCATGGTGTCGGCCACGCTCCAGCAGATGGAGAGCCCCGCCGGCTCCAAGGCCCTCATCCTCAACACCCTGTACGAGCTCGAGAAGGACGTGGTGGACGCGCTCGCCGCCGTCTTCCCGCCGATCTACACCGTGGGCCCGCTCGCCGAGGTCATCGCATCCTCCGACTCCGACTCTGGCCTCGCCGGCATGGACATCAGCATCTGGCAGGAGGACACGCGGTGCCTGTCGTGGCTTGACGGGAAGCCGGCCGGCTCCGTGGTTTACGTCAACTTCGGCAGCATGCACGTCATGACGGCCGCGCAGGCGCGGGAGTTCGCGCTGGGCCTGGCGCGCTGCGGCTCCCCGTTCCTGTGGGTGAAGTGCCCCGACGTGGTGGACGGCGGCGAGGTGGTGTTGCCGGAGGCCCTACTGGACGAGGTGGCGCGCGGCGGGGGCCTCGTCGTGCCGTGGTGCCCGCAGGCGGCAGTGCTCAAGCACGCCGCCGTGGGGCTGTTCGTCTCGCACTGCGGGTGGAACTCCCTGCTGGAGGCCACGGCGGCAGGCCAGCCGGTGCTCGCCTGGCCCTGCCACGCGGAGCAGACCACCAACTGCAGGCAGGTGTGCGAGGTCTGGGGCAACGGCGCGCAGCTGCCCAGGGAAGTGGAGAGCGGCGCGGTGGCCCGTCTGGTGAGGAGATGATGGCCGGGGAACTGGGGAAGGAGAAGCGGGCGAAGGCGGCGGGGTGGAAGGCGGCGGCGGCGGAGGCCGCGGCCAGGAAAGGCGGCGCGTCGTGGCGTAATGTTGAACACGTGGTGAACGACCTGCTGCTGGTCGGGAGCAAGCAGTGACAAGCATGGATGACGATGGATCCCATTCGCAGATCGAGTTTCTAGTTAAAATTCCCCACGCGGGTGCTGCTTTGTTGCAATAAGTGGTTCTGATTACACAAATGAAATAATTTCCGTACTTCCCAAAATTACTCTGCTTTCTTATATTTAAAAAACACAAGTAAATATGCAAATACGTACAGTTCATTGTGTGGTCACCTAAATGATTTACGGCTCATAAATTTTATATTACGGTTAGATCATCCATTCTAATACGCATTGGAACATAAGCCTCGCTGGATAAGGTGAACCTATTCCAAGTCACTGCTCCATTTGGCAACAAATAAACCCTGGAAGAACAATATGATAGCATAAGCACCTCGTTACCACCAGATTAGTTATGAATGCAGAGACAATACAAACCATGGATCTCACCAATAAATTGATGTAGTTCGTGCTCCTGCATCGTACCTTCTATTTCCTTCTGTTCAGCTATTCTATTCTTGGGTGAGAAGGAAAACAGAGTGAAGCAAAGTGTAGATCCTAGCAACCAACCTGACAGAAGACATAGTGAGAGGAACCAAACTGTGATAACTGTATAATGGAAGCATGTGAGTCGTGATAAGGAAATAAGAACCTAAACGAATGATAAAATAAACGGTAAATGTAAAACACATGCGAGAACCTGGCACGTAGCTCGAGGAAAACACACACGTGAAAACCTGATGAGTTAAAGATTCAATGCATGGGGTTTAGGCCATCCATAATGGCAGAAGTACATCCTGGTATGTACAAATATGCATACATTAAATCTCAATTAAACCTATGTTTATTTATTTGTAACTTGAAAATTAGTATAATGGGCACTAAACATTTGTGTTGTTGTAGGTTTGGTGAGAAGGCAGTCTGTAAACATGGATCGGCAATGAGACCGAAAAATCATGAGCTCTCCGTGCTTCTGGTGTCAACCCTGCGAGCTGCCCCAGACATTGTGAACTCAGAGATGTGAAAGCTGTGTGGTTGGATTGCAGATGAGGTTGGTAGTGATCTGGGATCCAAACTCGAAAAGAAAAATAAATATATAGAAGCAAGGCTGGCCACTACAGATATTGAAATGGTATCCTAGAATCACACATAACTATGGTACTGCTAAGTTGGTCGTACATCTTTAACTACGGAACCTTAGTCTGTTAGAAGTAGAGTAACCTGAAAGCACACATAAGTAACCCAGAATCACAAATATGTTTTTTTCATATAGATAATTAATAAATTTACAATTAGCAGCGCTGAAGTAACTTGGATTGGAGAGCATTAGGTGGTTATGTTCCAAGGAATGCAGCGAGCGTATTTTTTAAACTTAAAACAACACGGGCCATAAAATTCTTGTAGGAAGATAGAGCATACCTCTGTAGCATTGAAGACTTTTTACACGAGAATAGAATGCACTGTGACCTTGATGTCGTAGGAGCAGCGAGAAGACAACGGAGAGATGCAAAGTTAGCAAAACAGACTCGTTTTGGGCATTTCAGCGAGCACTTGAAGGGCAGAGAACAACCAAGGTACACAAAACCAAAGCGTGTGACCTTACGGACCGTACCTTGCTCAGAGAGGAAAGAGAACGTGGGAAAGACATGAGTGCGGGGTCGGCGTAGTCGCAAGTGAAGGCGAATCAGTGAAATCGACATCACGGAGGCGGCTGCCGGCGACCACCGACCATAGCACGCCACGAAACACACATGTGCCATGGCAGCGAAGCACGTCGGCCGGCGGCAACAACGGGGTGGTAAGCGGAGGCACACCGGCGATGCGCCGACAGCGGTGTGATGGGGAGGAGGCGCTCAAACCGGTCTTGGCGGCTCGGGGCTGAAAGGTCCTTGTTGGTTTTGGTAATTGGTGACAACCTAGGTGGACTAATTATGTTTATGTGAGATATACCACGGTGATTAGTCCACGGTACATGTGTATGAGCAACATATGCCATGGAGGTGAAAATGGCTTGGATATGTTGCAAAGCTCACACATGTGACGATGAAGGAGCTTATTGCACATGAGACATGACATTGAGTCATGTGATCAAGGTGGAGAAGATCAAGACAAGACTTGGCTTGATGGACGGTTGCAAGCGTGAAGGGCAAGTCAAAGGCTTTGGAGTAATGGACGGCGTGGCGGTGAAGCTTGAAGCAAGACTTGGCGCCCGATGGGCGATAACAGCGGTGAAGAGCAAGTAGAGTCAAGATCGATGAACCAATATGATCATGTGATGATATGAAGTGGATCATATCATTGTTGATCATGTTGGTGCATGTGTTGCATCGACATTGAAGGAGATGGAATGGAATCATGCAAGGCAAAGGTATAACCTAGGGTATTTCATTTCACGGTCATAGGTGTGTTGAGAAGTTTATGACCGGGTTTAGGATAGATGGCGTACTATCAAGAGGGCAAACTTGTTTGCATATCGGTCATCTAGTGCCACTCGAGTGATCTAACTTTGCATTGTCGCTAGGATCGAGTGGGCGTGGCAAGTTGAGTGGCTAACATCCTTTGGGAAATGATTGTGAAAATGCTAACACACATACACATGGTGGTGTACACTTGGTGGTGTTGGCACATTTACAAAGGAGGTGGTGTTTGCAAGCTCGGTGAGGATTAGGCGCTTTAGGAAAATAGAATGCCTATTTTCTATTGCGGATGCAAGTTCTTATGGTTAGCACATTGGAGCAAGGGTGATGAAGTTAGAAGTGAAAAGCAGAGTTAGTCGCGAAGATGCTAGCGTCGGTGATCAATGGCCGAGAATGGCTGAATCTGAAACTGCCGGACCTTTGGCGGTGCGTCCGGTCGGTGGCCGACATCTGATGTGAGAATTTGGAGGGTGACCGGACGGCTGGCTGCGTCCGATCAAGTGTGACCGGACACGTCCGGTCGAGGTCGATACCTTCTTTGGAAGCGATCGGACTGGGGTTCAAGCGTCCGGTCGATTCGATAATTCTGCTGCGTCCGGTCAAGTCAAGTGACCGTTGGAACAAGCACGTGGCGTCGTAGGTGGCCGGGGCTGAGGTCGGCGTCCGGTCAACACGACCCGGAAGCGTCTGGTCGGCCCGACCGTTGCCCGATGAAGGGTAGCAGCTAGTTTAGCCCTTGGGGCTATAAATAGAAGTGGCCCTCGGCCATGGTAGTCTTGAGCACCTCAAGGGACTTAGTGTCCATGCTTGTGAGTGCTTGGGAGCCCTCAATCACACATATACTTGATAGTGATCATTCCATTGTGTGAGTGGCGATTCTAGTGCGATTACATCGTGAGGTTGCATCGAGTGGCACTAGGTGGTCGTGTTGCAAGCCGGTGGTGCTTGTTACTCTTGGAGGTTGCCACCTCCTAGGCGGCAGTGGTGGTCTCCGTGAAGCCCGTAAGAAGCTTGTGCGGCGCTCGGAGAAGTGCTTGTGAGGGTACTTGTGCTCGCATGCAAGAAGTCGCGAAGAGCAACTTTAGTAAAAGCGTGTCATTGAGCTACCCTCACTCAAGGGGTAGGTTCTTGCTTGGCGCCCGACGTGCGGGCTTAGCTGGGTGATGCTAATTAGCCGAACCACCAAGTGGCCCGGTCGACACAGTGGGGACTAAGCGTGTTGGCAAACACGTGAACCTCGGGAGAAAAATCATCGTGTCAACCTTGTTCTTCCCGTTGGTTTGCATCCCCATTACACAAGCTTGAAATTACTTTTATATATCTTAAGCTTGTATAGTTGCTCTTGTAATTAGTTAGCTTGTGTAGCTTACTAGTTACCTTCTTGCTTTATGTAGCATAAGTAGCTCCCTTGCGTGGCTAATTTGGTTTTAGTAACCTTGTTAGTCACATTGCTTAGTTTGTGTAGCTAAGTATTTGCGCTCTCTAATTAGGCGTTGGTTGCCTTGATATTGAGCATTGCTAATGAGCTTAGTTAGCTTTGTGCTTTTACTTACTAGCATGTGTAGGAGCTTCCTTGTTACTTAAAGTACTAGTGGCATAGGTTTGTGTGACCTTGCTCCTAGAATTGTTTAGGAGAGCTCTAGCTAGCCCAGCACCTTAGTTGCTTTATTAGTATCTTTGCAAGGTGCTAGTGAACATATATAGAGGGTGTAATCTTGGCTAGACCGATTGTTTTAATTCGCATTTATATCGGTTTAGCCGATGCGATTAATTTTAGAAAGACTATTCACCCCCCTCTAATCGCCATCTCGGCCCTTGAGGGGCAAGCAGCCTTGAGCGGCAGGCGTGGGGATGGCTCCATAGGCGAAGTGCCATGGAGGTGGCAGCCCTAGGGACGCGATGGTAGGCATGATGTATGGCAGCCTGGAGGCGGAGGCGACATGGAGCAGCACTTTTGTGTGCGGTGTGTTAGAATCGTAGAATTGGTACCTCTGTGTGTTTAACCCGTAGATCCGTAGTTAGGCTCCTCGACCTTGCGGAGCTTCACCTTGAATGACAGCGTGGGCCTTGATCTTATACTGGATGTAGCCTCGCGGATGCTAGTGCTCGGTGTGGTGGTGAGGAGGCGAGGTGGCGTCTGATGGGCGTCGGAGAACACTGCATAAGCGATGGCGATTGTGGTGGCACACATCCGTCGCTTCGGCACTACCTGGGATCGGTTTTAGGGTTTCTCTGTTGAGTGGGTGGCGGCTCCGATGAACCTCGTAGTTTGAGTCCTCACCCCCACTTTCCTTTTATGTGTCTTTGTCTGACGAGGGCCCTGGCGGATTAGGGTTGGGCTCCCCGATCGAGGAGCGAGATAAGGGCCCAATAGGCCGTTGCGCCTATTGGTGGAGATCAACTAACATTCTCCCCTTGATCTCATTCCATCTTTCACTTTCATATCATTTACTTTTGTTCATTCCATTCTGAGATTAGCTCATAGAGCATGTCTCATCAAATCACGGTCCACTGCTTAGATAGACTTAATGACTACAACTCACTACTCTGTTCTAAAATAGATACTTATCTTTAGGTCTTCTTTTGTCCGAGAATTTTTAGGCTTTCCTTAAACCCATACTAGCTATATGTTCTCTGAACACTTTCCTTCTCTGAACATGTTGGGTGGTAAGCCTTTTGTAATGGATCCATGAGCATCCTTTACATTCTTATATGCTCAAGACTTATGACTTGATCCCGGACTTTATCTTTCACAACATAATACTCTCGTCAATGTGTTTGGCGGCAACACTTGACTTATGTTGTGAGCATCCTTCTTGCCAGATTATAATCGCGATTATAACTTTAGTAGTCTATAGATGTCGTCAACCACCTTCAAACCGGGTATGAACTTCTTTAGCCAGTTCACCTGCCCGTTGCCTCATAACACACTACAAATTGTCATACATTGTGGGCGATGTAGTGATGGTTCGCGATTGAGCTTTTCCATGAAATAGCTCCCCTTTGCGAGATGATAGAAAATCACGTCTAGATATGCATTCACTCTCGCATAATCGAGAATTTGAATATCCCACCATGTGGAGTGAATCGAGATCTTCTATATGTCATCATGAGGCCTTTCGTTCCTTGCAAATAATGCAAGACTTTCTTTACTAATTTCAGTGTTCTATTCCAGAATTGCTCTGGAATCTGCCAAGTAAAACCCGGTAACAAATGCCAAGTCAGGGCGCGTACATACTTGAGCATGTTGCAAGCTTCCGACAGCTGAAGCATATGGAACCACTTTCACTTTATCGATTGAGCTCATATTGGTTCCTAGAGCATTTAAAATCCCCATATCTGTCGCCCTTGACTATAGGAAGCGGTGAGGGACTACATTTGTGCATCTTGAATTTCTTTAAGATCTTTTTCATGTATGCCTTTTGTGACAATCCTTATACCCTTTTTCTTCTATCTTGGTGAATCTCGATCCCTAGAACGAACGAGTCTTCGTCAAGATCTTTCATATCAAGTTTTGAGGACAAAACTTCTTTGTCTCCTGTAGTAGACTGACATCACTACTAGCAAGTAAGATATCATCCACATATAGGACAAGGAAGATAAACTTCCCATTCTTAAACTTTGCATAGACACAATTGTCCTCTACATTCTCTTTTAAAACCCAAAATTCTTTATTGGTGATCAAACTTCAAGTACCACTGTCTTGAAGCTTGCTTTAATCCATAAATGGATTTCTTTAGGCGACATCCCATTAGTTCTCTTTCCTTCCATAACAAAACCTTTTCGGTTGTGCCATATAAATATTTTCTCCAAGTCTCATTGAGAAATGCCGTCTTTACATCCATATGATTTAATTCTTAATCGTAATGTGCCACTAATGCCATTATGATTACAGAATGAAACTTTACATGAGGCCTGGAGAAAATGTCTCATTGTAATCAATCACTTCTCTTTGCATAAAGCCTTTTGCCACAAGTCACATTTTATGTCTCTATATTCCTTGAGAGTCATGTTTAGTCTTGTAGACCCATTCTGATCTCTTGTTTTGACTCCTTTAGGAATTATTTCCAAATCCAAACTTTATTGACATTCATCGATTTCATTTCATCTTCCATGGCCTCAAGCCACTTTGATGAATGATCACTTCTCATGGCTTCTTCAAATGTGGGATCATCCTCCATTTGAAATTCCTTAGTGTTATACACTTCATAATCGTGCCCGAAATAGGTGATTTTCTAACTCTTGAGACCTACTAGGGGCCTTCACATTTTGCACATCTTCTATTTGAGGCTGTTGTTGCTCCCCCCTCATGTGTGGCAATAGGTTCTATAGAATCCTGAAGAACAGGTTCCTCATCGTCATTCATTGTTGCCACAGGTGGGATAACAACAGGTGCTAGCACCACAGTATCTAGCACTATCGGTGCATCGACAGCAGGTAGTGAGAAAATTGGCTTATGAATCATTGGGTGAAGCATACACCGCTTCACTTCAAGGACAATTTCTCGAGCTACCATGCTCCCCTCATCTTTTCATCATCTAGGAAAAGCAGCGTGTCTCGTTTCCCACAAACTTTGTATGTCACTGCGGGACGGTAGAAGCGAAAACCTTTTGATTTTTTCTTTGTAGCCAATGAAATAGCAACTTACTATTTTGGGATCTAATTTCCCAATGTTTGGGTTAAATACTTTAGCCTCAAGTAGGGCTCCCCACACACTCAAGTGTTTGGTGAGAGTACCTTTTCTATCCACAACTCATACGGTGTTTTGGGCGCAAACTTTCTTGATACTTTATTGAGAATATGAATGGCCGTTTTCAGCGCCTCCATCCAGCAGCTCAAGTACCAGTAAGGTGGAGTAACTTATCATATTGCCCACCATATCCATTAGAAGATACGATTGATTCTTTTAGCTACTCTATTACTTTGAGTTCACCCGGTATAGAATCTTGGGCTACTATACCATTCTTTTAGGGTATGCCGAGCCACGATTACTCCCCACAGTGGACACGACTATCTTAATCTTTAATATCTTGAATTTATCCAATTACATCTTTTCTTTCTTTGATTGGATAAATATAGCCATAATGGGAGTACTCATATGTGAATGTTATGAGCGAATCATAACCATCCACACTCTTTACATGGCCCGATCCACGGATATGCGTGTGAATAATCACGTAAAATTCTGCGTGTCGTTTGTCATCTTTCTTAATCTTCTTTACATACTTTTCTTTTTATGCATTCCTGCATTGAACTTAATCTGAGAGCTCTAATGGAGGAAGAATATCATTCTTAACTTGTCTTTCTATTCTCCCCTCGAAATATGGCCTAAGCAGCGGTGCCATAATTTCGACAACACATCGTGAGCTCTCTTATGTCACATTTTGATTAACACTCTGTGACCAGTTGCTTTATCACTTAAGTGGCATATGTCTTTGAAGAGCCGTGAGGCTGACTCTTTATTCTATCGAGGTACTGGTGGCCGTGTCACACTCGAGATTGAACCCATAATTGCGAGGCTCAATCGAGTTCTTATCACGACCAAACATTTCTAGTTGGCGTTGACACACTTCCTATGCTCAAAGTCATAGGACAATCTTTTGGAATTCAAAATCCCTCTCTTTAGAATTTGCCCAAGTGGCATCATTCTCTTTTGTCTCCCTCACGGTGCCCCAAACTCGGTGGAACACGGTGAGGTGACTACTGATCCACCTTAGACAAGATGAAAACGAGTCAAAACTTTTCTTAACATAAAAATAACACCATTTGCATGCCTTGATTCCAATGTTGGTCAAAATCAAAACATACAACTATTCTTATACACTAATTCTACATCACCGTTGGGCAGAAATAGAATTAATGCATAAACCGTTAACTTTCACAATTGTTCTTACACACTAATTCTACATCATCGTTGGGCAGAAATAGAATTAATGCATAAATCATTAATTTTACAAGCATTTCTCATACACTAATTCTACATCACCGTTGGTGAAATAGAATTAATGCATAAATCATTAACATTACGATATTGTTATTAACAGCGTTGGTGGGAAAATAACAACATCATAATCATATGAAAACTCTTTTCTCCAATTAAATACCACATTGGTTCAAAATAATTTGGAGAATCAACATTTTTCTTTATGCAATGGAATAACTTCCTTTTTTTAATACCACGTTGGTACAAATTAAGCTGGAGAATAAACAAATTCTCTTTAGCGGCGGAACAATAATTCAATTTCTTGAATTTTACCCGCGAAATTCTCTTTTCCATTTATTTAAGCCATTAATCAATTTCTAGAAATAAACATTTCTTGGAAAAACTTTCATTTTAATTACTTTTCTATTTTCTTTTGAGCCCATTCCTTCATTTTCCGAGGAAATAAAACCTTATTCAATGGAAAATGAAAAACAATTCTCACTTGTTCTTTGATTTGGACCGAGGAAGCGCCACGAGTGGCTGGGTCCATCATTCTTTCTCACTCGGGCTCAATCCTTCTGCTGTTGGTCAAAAAGCGGCAAATCTGGCTCGAAAGCCCGACCCACCGCGTCCGCGCTTCAGGCCGCACCAGGCCACAACCTAGGCACTGGCAGGCTTGTCATCGCCTGTCAGCGCCCGCCTAAACAGCTCGGTCGGTGGCCCGATCATTCTTGACCGTTGATCGATGGCGGCTCGCCGCCCAAGAATTACGGAGGTCAAAACCCCACCGCTGCCGATTGCAGTAAACCCTAAGTCATTTCACGCTCTCCTCTCTTCTTCGCTCTCTCTTCTCGGTAGAGCACAACCAAAGCCAACGGCGAGGCGAGTCGGTGAGCAGTGGGCCGGTGGAGGCGAGGCAAAGCATGCGTCTTGACCCCCCTGGGCGGCGCGTGCTCCCAATGGGTGAGCACGTCCTTTGTCGGCAACTTTGCAGCAGTGCCCTTGCCGAGCCAGCGGACGGTACCCAGTTCGACCTTTCTTCTCCCGCGTCGACGAAGGGCGGTTGGTGGTTTCTTCTCCCTTCCCTAGTTCTTTTTCGATTTGGTTTGCCACTTCTCTTATCCGAAGGCCCGATGTGGGGAATAGGGTTAGGGTTAGGGTTAGTGTGTGCCGACCCCGTTCTTCTCCTCTTTGGATTTTTCTTTTCTTTTAATTGAATTGGTTATAGATCTAGGGTTGGAATCCGACACATCATCTTTTCTGATTTGTCTTTGTGATCTTTCTTTTTCTTTTAGGAGTTCATCCGAATGGATCTAGGGTTAGGGTTCATGTGTTGATTCCCTGTTTCTCTTGATTTGGATTGGTCGTCTCTCTTTTTCGTTTGAGTTCATCCAGAAACAAGATCTAGGGATCAGGTTCCATTTTCTTTTATTTCTTTTTCTTTTCCGGAGTTCATTCAAAATTGGTTCCCTTTCCTTCTTTGATTCTTTTCATTTTATTTTCGGTCGAGTCCGATTTGAATTTCTTTTCATTCTTCGAGTTCAACCGGTTAGGGATGAGGATTAGTTCTAGGGTTGGGTTTGGCTCTGTTCATCTTAAGGCGAAAACTTTTCTTTCCCCTTTCTTCTTGATTGAGGGTTAGGGTTCGAAATCAGGGGCCCTTGATTTTCTTCTTCTCTGATCCGAACATGGATCTGCTTTTCTTCCGCGTCTTTGGTGGCGGTAGTGGCCAGTAAAGCGATACCCAGTCTCTCTCTTTTTGCTTTACCGGTTGGGTTAGGGTTACACTTAGTAACCTGGCTGCAGTACCATTGTTAGAATCGTGAAGTTGGTACCTCTTGTGTTTTAACCCGTAGATCCGTAGTTAGGCTCCTCGACCTTGCAGACTTCACTGCAATGACAGTGATAGGCCTTGATGCCACATACAGATCTTAAGCCTCGCGGACGCCCGGTGCTCGGCGTGGTGGTGAGGAGAGCTGTGGTGGTGATCTGATGAAGGGCGATCGGAGAAGCGTGCATAAGCGGCCAGCGGTTGTGGTAGTAGCACATCCCGTCGCTTCCAGCTACTATAAATCGGTTTTAGGGTTTCTCATTTTTGAGTGGGTGGCGGCTCAGGATGAACCTCGTAGTTTGAGTCCCTCACCCCCACTTTCCTTTTTATGTGTGTTTGTCGACGGGGAGGCCTCAACCGGATTAGGGGTTGGGCTCCCCGATGAGGAGCGAGAGATAAGGGCCCAATAGGCCGTTGGGCCTATTGGTGGAGATCAACTAACACGGTGTAAGCGGGAGGGAAAAGCAGGGCTTGGGCTGTGGCTGTTGAGAGAAGGCCACAAGGTTACGAGGAGTTCTAGGAGGTGGAAGCAAAGGGAGCAAGCGGTTGGAAGCACATGCTGTAATCAGACGACAAGTAGAGATGATGGCGTGGTGCAAGCAGTGGCGATTTTGGTATCTGAGAAATAAAGAGAACTAGGGTCTTGTTTAGATGCCATCCAAATTCTAAGTTTTCACTCTCTCTCCATCACATTAATTTTGGCAGCTTGCATGAGTATTAAATACGGGTAAAAATAACTAATTACAGTTTAGTTGGAAATCACGAGATGAATCTTTTGAGCCTAGTTGGTCCATGATTGGACAATATTTGCCAAATAAGATGAAAGTGATACTATTCGCCGGATTAAAAAAATTGCAAAGTGAACAAGGCTTAGGACATCGAGGCACCCGGGCGCCTACAATTGACTCTAGTCTAGAAAAAAAACTTATGACCAAATAAATGGCTAAGGTACAAAGCACAACCATTATTACATTCTCGAG